>JAXRVH010000028.1:4296-235748 GCA_034640345.1 Drechslera avenae
AATAATAGCTTATAGCGATAGTAATAGCTAGTAAGAAGAGGATAGTATTAATATTAATATTAGTATTAGTATTAGTATTAATATTAGTATTAGATATTAGGTATTAGATATTAGGTTAAGTCTACGTATAGAAAATAGTATTAAGATAGCTGTCTTCGCTATATTATAATTACTTAGTAGTATTAGTATTACGATTATATTATAGCGTTATAGGTATAGGCGTAGATATTATTATAGTTATTATAGTTAATTTTCGCTACTTATTAGTAGCTATTAAGTCTTAGTAATATAATATTACGTTAGTAGTTAGCGTTTATAATAGTTATTCGAATAAAGTTTATATTATATAGTAGGAATATTTTAATAAAAAAGATTATTAAAAAATATATTAGTCTCTATCCTTAAGAGCTAAGTAAATACTATATTTAACTAAGTATAAGATACTAGAATAGCGCCTTAACTACTTTCTTATATTACTATTACTATAATACTACGTTATAAAAATCTACTATTAAGTATTGATATTACTTATAAAATAATAAATTAATAATAACTAGTAATAGTTAAGAAAATCTAGTTATTTCTAGAATTTCTAAACTTTAATAGATAGTTTATTAAGAATTATTTAAAGATTACTATACTTTTAACTAGACTTATAAGAAAGGATATACTCTTTAAGTAAAGTAAGAAAGTAGAGAAAGCCTTCTAGAAGCTTAAGAATATAAGTATAGAACTACTATACTTCTATATATTCTAAGTAGAATAACTACTACGCTTTAAGACTAATATCTTAGATCTTATACTAGGTAGATACGTAAGTTAATTATATAAAAGTAAATAGTATTCTATTATCTACTACTCTTATAAATTTATAAGACTAGAAGAATAATATAATATTTATAATAAGAAGCTATTAGATATTATTATATACTTATAGTACTAGAGAGTATATATAGAAAGCTAGTTAGAACTTATAATATATAATATAATCTATAGGCGAGTAGTATATATAGGCGAGTAGCGTACTCTACTAACTTTTATAACTTAAAAGTAATATATCTTAATAATATAATAATATTATTACTAGATATTAATATAGTAGATTACTCTATATTAATAGTATTAGTCTTATATATATATAAGTTATACTTAGTCTTCTTATACTTAGTATAGCGCCTTTAAGCCTACTAGCTAAGATCTAATTATACTTTTTCTTAATACTCTTTATAAGTAATCTACTTATTAGCCTTATTTTAAGCTAGTATATTCTCTCTAGCTCTCTTTATAAGTACTCTATACTTCTATATATATCTTTTAGAGTACTACCTATACGCTAATACTACGCTATTAGCCTTCTTAAGACTAGTAATCTAATTATATATTAGCTTAGTAGAGAGTATTATTATCTTAGTACTCTTCTTAAGCTAATTAATTATCTTAATAATTAAAGCTAGTAACAAGCTCTTATACTAGCGTATACGCTTATATATTAGGCTTAACTAAGCCTTAAGCTTATATATATTACTTAGTATTTAAGCTACCTAGAGAGTCTCTAGTAAAGCTACTAGAGGAGTAGGTATATATAGCTATATATCTACCTTTAATAGAATAGCCTCTAGTTATAGAGAAATAAGGCCTATACTATAGAAGACTAAGTAGATATTAGCTAGCGTAAATACTTAATTAAATATAGCCTTAAATACTAGTAGAAACTTTAGCTTAGTAATATAGTTAATATAGTTATATATAAGGCTCTCTACCTTATAGCTATATATACGCTTTAATAGTAAAAAGTAGCTAATATTAAGAGGCTAGAATAGATAAAATAAGTAAGATAGTATATAGAGCGTATAGATATTATTCTTCTTATAGAGCTCTTAGAACTTAAGTAACTAGTAGCTCTTATAGCTATTAAGAATAAGTAGGTAATACGCGCCTATACTATAAGCCTACGTATAAGCGTTAAAGTACTTTAGCTACTTAACTTCTAGCTTATTATTAGTCTAGCTATTATTACTAACTATAATCGCCTAGTTATATAGGATCTTAGCTTTCTTATACTAGGTAGATAGGTAATACTAGCTAGTAAAGATAAGAAATAGTAAGACTAACTAGCTAGCTATATTAATTATAGCGATTAATATTACCTACTTATAATTATCTAGCTAGATAGTCTTTAGTCTACCTCTTCTCTCTAATACTATTATAACTAGCTAAGTTATAATCTTACCTATTATAAAGCTAGCTTTATTAAAGTTATAGATATTCTTATTATAGATACCTAGCTTAGCCTTTATCTCCTCTATAAGCTTAAACTACCTCTTTATTAATATTATATTCTTATATAGAGCTCTCTACCTATTATACGCTTAGTTAAAATACGTCTAAAGACTATCTATACGCTTAATAAAGGTAGATAGCTAGTTAACTCTAATCTACTCTCTACTATATATAGCTAGTAGCTTATTAGCTATATTATATATAGCTATATAGATAGGCGTAAATCTATATAGATCTAGCTAAAGTATATAGCTAATAATTACCTTCTCTTCTCTTTAGATAAGCTTTCTTAAGTTAGGCTAGTAATCGCGTTAGGTAGGTATACTAGTATATTAGTAGTAGAGTATTATTTTAGCTATATTATAGACTACTATAGTAGTATAGGTACCTTAGATCTAGTGCGTATTAATAGATAAGATAGTAAGCTAAATATCTACTTTATTTAATAGTAATTAAGTAGCGCTACGTTAAGCTATTATAGATTAAGGTTAGTAAGATAAGTAAAGTTAGTAGAGTACGCTACTTACCTATATACGCTGCTCGCCTATAGATTATATTATACTAAAATTAATTATTAGTAACTAAGATAAGCTCTTTACTTTAAACTTTTAGATAATACTATTAGCTATAATTAGTATAAAATATAAGCTATTAATAGCGTTTTATCTATAGATAGATAGATAGATAGAAAGAATAAACTAAACTATAAAAGTATATCTATAGATATATATTAATTACTAGTAAACTAACTAGGTTTTGCTACTACCTATAGTATAGATAGCCTATAATAATAAGCTTTTAGAGTCTATAGAATAGACTCTATTCTATATAAATTATAGAAGACACTTAAATCTCTTTATACGTATACTTCTAAGTTAGAAAATAGAAGTAGCTATTACTATAGCTAATAAGCTAAAGAAAACCTATAAGTTACTAAGAATAGCGCTTAAGAAGGTATAATACTAGAGTATTTTATATATTAATAAAAAGATAAAAATAGTATCTTAGCTAAAGAAGAGAGATAAAGTATATCTACTTATAAAGAATCTACGTATAAAAAGACTAAGTAAGAGACTTAATAATATTAAGGTTAGACTATATTTAATTCTTAAATAAAATAGACTAGTTACGTATATACTTAATCTATTACTAGATACTAAAATCTACCTAAGATTCTATATTAAGCTATTAGAACTAGTATACCTAGAAACGCTATTATAGAAAACCTTCTACTATAAGATAGAAGGAGAAAATAAATTCTAAGTTAAAAGAATTATTATATACTAAGCTATAGATAATAGAGTAGAATATCTAGTTAAATAGTTAGGTTACCTAGATAGTAAGAATATATAGAAACTAGATACTAATCTTATAAACTACTAATAACTACTATAAAAGTATAAAAAAGAGAAGGCTTACTATATAATTTTAACTAGAGAAGAATACTAAAGTATTACTAGAATTTATAGGTAATATAAGAGTATCTAGAGAACTAAGAGTTTTCTATAGTATTAGTAAAAACTCTACTAAGGTATCTACTATAGAGTAGTTAACTAACTCTTATATATCTATATTATTACTACTCTTATATAGAGTATTCGCTAGATATATTACTTTCTTAATAGTATACTCTTTAGTCTACTTTAGAATCTTCTTATTTTATATTAGGCGTAAAATTACTTAAGCTAGTAGCTACTTATCTTTATCTATCTTCTTTTAGTACTCTTTATAAGTCTTATCTAGAGATATCTATAATATATTTATATATAGGTAACCTAGATAAGTATACTCTAAATACTTTAGGCGCTTACTATTAACTTTAGATATTATAACGCACTAATAGTTATTTATAAAATAATAATTATAGAGAATAGGCGTAGGAAAACTATTATAATAAATCTTAAGAGTAAGGCAAAGATATTCTTTAGACCTAAGAATAGGTATTATTAGTTATAGGTATATAGAAAAGCTTACGAATAAGCTTAGAAAGAGAGAGGATAGTGTTATAAATCTATAGATAGAAGGTATAGTAGTTAAGTTAAGAAATATTAGTAGATAGCTAACTACCTATATATAACGTAGAGGTATAGTTATATAACCTTCTTAGCGTAGTATATATAAGAAAGAGTCTTAGTATAACTTCTTATATATTAGCTACTAAGGAACGCTTCTTATATATTAGCTACTAAGGAATTCTTAGACTTCTCTAACTAAGGATAGTAAGTACTATAGATATATAGTATTAGGTAATAAGCTCTTATAGCTTATTATATTTAACTTTAATTAGTATCTTAATACTAGATATTAATTCTTAACTACTATATATTATATTAATCTTCTAATTATACTATATATCTCTTACTTATTAAACTCGCTTATCCTCTTAAGAACTAACTATAGGTTAACCTCTAGATAGACCTTTATAAAAGGCTATTCTTATCTTCTCTCTACTTACTCTAGTACCTATTCTAGCTATTATTTAACCTATAACTAATACCTACTCTTATACTACTTAGCTACTATATAATACTACTATTCTATATAATATACCTAACCTTAAGTTTAATAACCTAGTAATTTTTAATAGTCTAACTAATAAATATATTAAAGTCTAGAATACTAAAGAAGTTATAGTATAGCTAGATAGTTAAGAAGCTTATAAAGTTCTATAGCTTAGTTAGTCTATTCTTCTCTTAGTAATCTAGATAAATAGTAGTAATAGTAAACTTATAGTATTTACTATTAAGAAGTAATAAGACCTATTAGGTCTAGTCTAAGTAAAAAGAGGTATAAAAGTTATTATAATAAGGGAGGAGTAGGCGTTTAAGAAGAAGTTATTTAGTAAAGAAAATAAGACCTAGATATTACTAGTACTATATTATCTTATAAATTAGCTTAGAGTTATAATTAAGTAAGAAGTAAGAGGTAGTAGCGGTTTTTTTATTAGTTTTCTAGTAGGTAGTTAGTTACTAGGTAGATACTACTTATTAGTATCGTCTAGTGTTAAATCGAGAAAGTTCACGAAACAGGTTACTACGAGATAACTCTCCTCTACCTAGGAGAGAGCTAGCATTTATTATATTAAGGTATTATAATAGAAGTATTAGTTTAGTAGAGTCTTAGTAAATCCTAGCTACTCGCTTATACTAGCCACTCGCTTATAGAGTACATTATTTAAGATATTTTTAGTTTAGTTATATTAAGGCATTATATATAGAGGGTAGTATTAGTAGAGGCTTAGTAAAAAGGTGCTATATACTTAGGAGTACTATATACTTGTGGAGTACATTATGCCGTAGAGGAATACCCCTTATGCCAAGCGTAGAGGAATGCCCCCTTCATTTCCCGCCAGCCAATCAACGTTCAGAACGGTCGTGAAGGAATACCGCTAGGCGCATTCCTCCAGCAAGACACATGGATAGGTAGAATAAGAGGTGTCACAAGGCTGATTACAACATGTCGGAGTGTTCGGATCTGCGAGGCCTTGGATTTGAGTGGGCTGGGTCAAATAGTTAGATACACGTGCATCGTCACTTCTGCCGATCTTAACTTCAATTCGGCTGTAATACAGCTTTTTGGGACTACTGCTTACACCTGCCATAGATTTATCGACAAGTAGGAACCCGCGGGACTCTTCTCTCGCTGATCACATAGTTTGCAGCTATGACCGTACTATATTTGCAGCTATGACCATACTATATTTGCAGCTATGACCATACTATAGCCATAACCACATTTTGTCACTTCTGCTGATCTTAGCTTCAAATTCGGCTGCAATATGGCTTTTTAGAACTACTGCTTACCTAGGTCATAGAGCTATCGACTAGTAGGAATCCACGAGACTCTTCTCCCACCAATCACATACTTTGCAGCTATGACCATACTATAGCCACGACCACCTTTCATTTCTCCTGCAAATCTCTACTCAAAACTAGACTATAATAAGGCGGTACTACAGCTTGTGAAGACTAGTCAAAAAAGATCTATCGCTTAGGTAACATTCTTCGTCGTGTATTTGAATCGTATCACCCCGTCCCCTATCGTTTGGTTTTACAAGATCCCTCAAGGTACCATTAGTCGCATCACCTTATCTCTGCACTCATTAAGAAACCTCTACTTAAGGCCTTCGAGTACACAAAGGACACCCAAAATGAAGCTTGTGTTTCTCACCGCTGTCGCCTCTCTCGCTTCGCTCGCCGTCGCACAGACTTTCACAGTATGGACCATTCAGCTTATTGCGCAGAGACTGGGTACATAATACTAATACAAACTTAGGGCGTGATCTATCCGAATCCAGAGGGGGGTCGTCAGTGCATATATTATAGTGGTGTTTGGAAATGTCCTGTAAGTTGTCGGACTCCAATATCTAGCTAGTCCGTGGAAAATACAGTCGCTAACCTTTGAGCCTATAGGGAGATGGCGATGGGTTGTACGGCCTATGCCAGGCAACGGAGGGAAATGAATATGCTGACAGTTGTTAACTTGAGAGGACACACGATTGGACATAGTAACAGTTAGATATTCCAAAGAATACTAAAGAAAGATGATCCTCAGTAATGTGATACTATTCTATGGTAGCAACTTGGACACTGATGTCTATATCACTGCCCTTTGCACACAGAAACTCCCTGTTGTGGCAATAGGGATCCTCCACGGAAACGATCTAGCGAAAAGAAGTCTCCTCTTTGATTCGGCACATACCCACGCTGCTAGGTACGGTAGTAATGAGATTCTTGCCGCCATGATAGACCTACGGCATGAGTATGACTTCCAAAGACTAAGAATGTGCTTTTTTGTAGAGGCCGCCCAGCATGGACGTGTAGAAGCGACACAGTTTTTGTTGAATTTCAAGGCTGTGGAACGTCCATGGGTGTTTTCGAAAAGGATTAAGAGGCCTTCCTACTGCTCTTACAACGAACGACAGCTGGTTACGCTGCACACACCTAGTTGGGAGATTTTTAAGGTCGTTGTGAAGAAACGAATAGAACACTGTATTAGTAGAACGTTTGGTGTTAAGGAATACACGGCGTTTTTAGTGCATAGCGCAAGGAATGGGTGGGTAGATAGGACGGCGCGCTATCTTGCCCTTGGTGCCCGTATAGACGGCTTAGGTTTGTCTAGTGAGTATGAGCAGCAACCCCTTCTAGGCGCTTCTCGAAACAGACATGAGGAGGTAGTTCGGGTGTTGCTAGAACATGGTGCGGATACGTCTAAACCGGCGTTAGAGACAGCAGTAGGCATGGACAATTTGCTGTTGTTTCTCTGCTTCTAGAGTACGGTGCAGAGATAGGTAATGCACTAGCTGAAGCAGTTGGTAAAAGGTATCGAAGTATTGTTGGTAGGTTATTGGCGCGCGGTAGCTACGGCCAACGGGAATTGCAAAGCCTAATAAGTCGGGCGCTAGAGATTGAAGATGAGGCAACCTTCCAAGAACTGCTAGAGTATAATAGGGTTAGCGAAGCGAGTTCAGCGGCATTTGGTTCTTCTTAGATCATGCCTCAAAGTCGGATCAGATTCGGTTCAAAATCGTGGGGATATAGAGAAAATTAAACCGTGAACACCGGGAATATTGCAACGTTTATAGTTTGCTTTCTAGCGAATCAAATGGCTGCATTATGCTTAGGGCGTGCAGAACAGATAACAGCAACGATTTGACAAATTCCTCAAAACTATTCACAGTACCATCTTATTTAAACAGTAATTCGCTCATTTCGAGGCATAAGAGATACTCGATTACAAAAGAGAGAGATTTAGGCTCGCTGTGCGCCGATAAGTAGGAGTTATCAAGTTTAGAACTAGTTGACATAGATTTAATTTACAGAGATGTAGCCCTGACAGCATGCTCGAGGAACCTGGTGGTGCTCCGATCTGTACGAACTGCTTCGCTGCTTGTGTGGCATGCAAATGGGAAGAGGCAGGCAGGCAAGTTGCTCCCTAGTAAAGCAGTGGGTTTGACGAAGAGAGAGCTACAAGTGAGATAGCTGTTTGGCTAAGCTTCACACGAGATGCTATATATTAGAAAATAGTTATAATAATTCATATCCTTTCCTATCCAAACTTTACTTGATAGTAAGCTATTATTAAGACTACCATAGAAGAGGCCTCTAGACGTGTATAGAGTACATTATAGTAGACATATAGAAGAAGATAGAAAGAATAATAGCGCTACATCTTAAGTAAAATAAAGTGAGAGAGTGTCGAAGATATAAAGAGGTATATTTCAGCTATATATTAATAAATAGAAGTTGTTTATATATTTTATTTATCTTTTGTACCTATTGTTTCTACGTCTTTAAATACATGCAAAGCGGTAGGGACTTAGAAGAAGTAAGCAACTTCACTCTACGTGCTCGCAAGACTATCATTGTGGCATTATCTCTATTACAGTGCAGATAGCGTATCTCTATTATCACCATTAAAAGGAGACCTCTAGAGTCACCAAGCAACAGTAGTAGTCGTGTGGAGTTGAACTGTACCATCAGACACAAGCCAACAGCAATTTCAACGTCATCAAACAACCCTCTGGGTCAACCTTACAATATACAATTCAATGTCGCAATATCAGTTCAACAGCTCGTCGAAAAACAAAATAAGTGCAGATAGCGTTCAAGGGCAGTGTCGGCGCGAGCTGTAGGTGGCGTAGCGACGCCAGGTGCGGCGTGGGCCCTACACCACTTCAATTCAGCGGCAAAACAAATGCAACACTGGTCCAATACTACCCCGATTCAGCAGCAAGATACGCGAGCGGCTACAGCAGCTGGCACAAAAAGGTGGACATGAAACGCTCTAACAAAGCGCGCGCTACTAGGACATGCAAGCGGATACACAAGCATACATTTGCTCTAGATGCATGGGGATAACATGACGCTCTGAGGGCGACGAGTCACCCTTAGGCGCGGAGGTCGATGCGGAAGTCGGAGATCGGATTTCGCTTGCTTCGAGTCCTTGGACAAACTATACGACAACGGCACCAGGAACTTCCATCTTCTCGGCTATCTTCTTCTTCGTTTATACTTTGATCTCTCAAAGCATAGCGCCGGCGCAGCGAGTGACTCTTTCACACACCACTTGTTTGAGAAAGATGGTTTACGTCTAAAATATTTTGTTACGTTAAAAGCTGTGCGCTTTGCATTATGTTTTCTCTCTTGTTTCTCCAGCTCTTCAACGTCAGTAACAAATTCAACGTAGCGTGAGAAGGTATCTGCTTTTCAAGCGATTAAATCGTTCCAGGTATCTTTACTCCCTGCTTCTCGTCTATCACCCTTCTGTTGCGATGGTAAATTCGAAGAGTATAAGTGGGGCACAACCAGAAGCTACATACGATCACTGGTCCGGCTGTTTCGCGTAATTTTCCGCTACGAAGCATTGGTCTGCTCGTCTATTCGTTCTCATCTACACCGGTCCTCCAAATCTGTTGATAAAGTCACCACACGGTGAAGTGAGCGGTAATCTGCAGTTATCGATAGAGCTATTCCACCACACTGTATGCATCGTTTCTCACCTGTCTCTCTTTCGTAAATTCCTGAGCTGAACACACTCACTCATCATCGTTTTTTTCATGCATTCTCTAACGTTGTACTGGCGAGTCAGGATACAATGACGGACATGCCGGCAAGCCTCACTACTAGCGATGTGACAAACCGATCAAACTTCAAACTCAGCCATCGCATCTACTTGAGCTTTATCTAGTCGTCTTACTACACTAATTGGACTTTAATTCATGCCTAGAAACAGCTGCTTTCGCATATCTAGTATTTACCTTCACGCATGTGCGCGCGCTAGTTCACTAACCTAACCTAACCTAGTATATGATGCTACGTGAATCGACCCCCAATACATTCTAGACAGGCAATTACGTACCCTGACCCAAAAACACGCGTATGTAACACAGAGTAAATACCAATTCCTACCTATTATTGTTTTCGAAGTGATATTAAAACTTGATTGCAGATTTTTATAATACAGTATTATAGTAATAGCAAGATAAGAAAGTATTTAAGGCGCTATCCTAGCACCTTATACTTAGTTGAATGTAGTATTTACTTAGTATATACACTTGGGTAGGGCAGTTATAATCGTATATTGAATAAAGCTTTTCTAATTTAGAAAGTCTTACCCTTTAATATAGGATATCAGTCTATATTAACGTGATCACAGTAATGAGAACATGAAAACGAATATCGTAAAGAAGAAAATAGATAGCTATTGTTAAACAATTCGGGTAGCATAGCGGGCGCAAACGCGTCAGAACGGGCTATCACGGTTTCAATGCGTCACAAGCTTCTTTAAGGCCCACTTCTGTTAGCTTCAGAAGAACACTCTACTTTTATCGCCAACAGTCAATCCATGTACCATTCAGGTTATGTAGATGGCCTCCCTACTCTAGTACTATCCATTACATCCGTAAACGACCATCACCATAAACTGCAGTCTTATGACACAAGCATTACCGCCATCACCACACCAGACGTCCATGCCACCATCCTAGCACTAATATCAGCCCCAGCACTCTCCCATGGCGTCTCTTGCGTCGGTACACGGCTTCCCTCCACTGCCTTGTTCGCAGTCATACACACGAACTCGACGCTGCTTTGCGCCAAATTCGATTCTTGGTCAACAAATCGTCCTAATAGGACGAGTGGAATCGTCTGGCGCGTTAAGAGATCATACGTCTTGTTCGCATCGGCATTGACGTCGGTGTTATCGGACACTTCGAGGCCTACGACTGTCCCGAACGTGGTGTACTTGTCTGGGATCTGCAACTCGGGCGGGTTGGTGTAGGAGCACGTGCTGTTGGTCACGTCGATGAAGTTGGAGCCTGTCGGAACTTATTAGCTAGATGTACAAAAGCTGTAGATCCCAAGTCGCAAGTTAATAGTATCTGTTCTGTGTGGGAGAAAAAGAAAGAAAGGGCATAAAGGGGGCTTAAACAGGTACAAGGGAAGGAACGTACTGTGTGAACCGCCTTTCAACATTGGACACGCCTTGTTGAACGCTTCTGACGTGGATCCAGTATCGGAGTCAGGACAGGAATTCGCCGAATTACCGGTACTTAGTACCTTGGTCAGGTGGTCGATGCAGTCCGAGCTGATCACACCGCTACAGCTATTCTCCTCTCCAGATTCTAACGTCGCATTGATGTTGATGTATTGGTAGCTGCAGATTTCGGTGCCGTTGGGCACATTTCCGGGCACGGAGATGTAAGCATTTGCTCTGACGTCGTGCCTATCATTCCATTCGGTCCCTCGAGGTCCGACGAGGACAGAAACATACCACGGGTCGTCGCTGGCGTAGGAGGAGTTCCAAGTGAATTCGTGCTCGCCGGTTGAGTTCACGGTTCTGAATTCCTGGCGATTGCCTTGACAGGAGGAATTTTGTGCATTGACAAACGCTGTGGTGAGGAGTCCTGATATTGTAAAGAGCAGCAACTTTGGGTTGTCAGACGTCCACATATTGACTTAGTATGAGGGTAAAGCCTTCGGCAATTTTTAGTTTCGACCTGCGAGAATACATCTATATGTATCCCTGTGGCGGTTAGGTACAGTATTGGAAGGACGCCTAGCCAAGAGCAATGACGCACTAGCCAAGAGAAATGGCGCACTAGCCAAGAGCAAGGGCGTGCGCAGTAACTCTGATTTGCCAATTTCTACCCGACCGACAGAGTTCTATCCGTCCAAATGAACATGATCTACAGTTAACGGCGCCCTGAGAGTAGTGCCCGTACATAAGCGTTGGGGGCTGACTCGGTTCTGCGCTAGCGGGTACTCCAACGGCGCAGTTGACTGTGCCTACTACACCATCAACTGTGCCGTAGTACAACAGGGCGTAATGTACCGTCAACAGGGCGTAGTCCAACAGGGCGTAATTCAACCGGGCGTAATAAGCGGTACATCCATATAGACAAGCATGCTCTTCCCTTGGTTACAAGCGCGACGATATTTACCGTAATTAGCTGGGCAAGTACTTTGCCCTTGTTCGTAGGATTGATTTTCCTTCAAAGATCGCTGTGCGTAGGAACGTATGCGTAAGACGTGATTCACTCAACGCATGCGCCGCTTTGACCGGAAGCTCTATGTTAGTGCCCATAGTAATCTTGTCTCGTTGAGGAAATGACGCTTCGCACTAGTCTGAGGAGAGAGAGAATATAAAAAATATAAAAAGGGCGGTAGTTGTTTCCATTCTGCACAGTGGAGGCAATGAGTTGTCAAAGGGGGAGCTAGTATTTTTTGAGCGCTAGCCTCGCACAGATGTTCTAACTTCGTGACTTTGGCTGTACACTACTACTACTACTACTACTGAGTCTACCCCAGCCCACCTACCCAAAAAGCGAACTGACAACACAACGCAATAGTTTTACTAGCTGAGCCCTACCATACAACAGAGAGTCCTGAAAACCCTCAAGCTTCTAGACCAGCACGATTCCATAGCCAGAGATTACCGTCTTGAGTATCTGTCAGCTCTCAAAGTAGCTTCAGCGGGCTCCAGATTTTGAGCACTTACATCAGTTGGCGCAGAGTAGCACAAGTCATCGGTAAGAACTTCCCCGATCTGATTGAGACAGCCACCGTCAGAGTACAAGAGGACCTTGTGTCCTGTAGCCGCCAGGTTCTCCATTTTCACGTTATGCCAACCCATCACGCTGCCTGCGCAAGCGAACTGCTGATCGTCATGACCGCTAAAGTTCTCTGTCGGCTCGTCATCACAACCTGATTCGTAGAGGTTGAGGTTCCTGATCACGGGTCAGATATATTGCACGTAGGTTAAACTATGAGAAAAAGATAGAAACGAATAATAAGAAGCGGAACGAACCAGATATTCCATTCCTCCTGGCGTTTTGAGACCGAGTTCTGGCTGTCAGCCGGAAGTGCTGAGGCAAAGGTAGCCGCGGCCAAAAGAGTGATGATTGAAAGCTTAGACAGCATGATAGCAGCCGTAATAGTAATCGTACTGAGAAATCCGGAATATATTTCAGACAAGAACTTATTGTTCGGAAACGTAAAGGTTGAATGGTAATACTCAGCTAGTGACAGACTGAGTACTTTTATATCTCGTTGAGTCGCCCTCCAAGTGAGATTCACATCGGGCGTAAATATGTCGATGTCATAGATATTACCTGACTGATAACTCGACTTTACGTCCACGGTTGTTTCGACTGTGACGCATAGTGGATTGGATCCGATCCCGATCTGGACTAGTCTTTGGTAAGCTAAGCCTCTGGCCCCAAATGTCACAAAAGCATACAAGAGGTGTAACCAAATGATTCAAATTGTCTCAAACTGCCGAAGACACTCCCTCAGTGCACGCTCAAAATATGATACCGATTCTGGTACCTTGGTACAGTCGACCCGACGAGGCTACCAAAGCCACCGCATCTCAAAATACTTCAAAAGTTTTACATTGACGCAGCGTTTTCCGATCGCAGACAAGCTCCTGGGTGGTAAGCTGATGCCTAATTCTATTGATTGTTAACCGATATTCCCGGAGGCGTGAATTTAGGGTTAGAGCCAACAGTTTCGCAGAATGATGGTTTATCTGACGTATCAAGTTATTGCTATCTTGACATCCAAGTTCGCGTCCTGGACTGAGGCGTCCTACCATACACAATCTTTATTTTCTGTTACATCGTCGCTCTTGGCTAGAACTTCTTATTTGCTAGGTTGAATTTGCAGGGCGATGGATAATACCTTGAAGGATCTATAACAGCGGTTCAATATAATAAGATCAGCTAGCACGTCGCAAGGTCAGCAACTCCGGGCATCCTTCTATAAGCCCTAGCAGTGTATACTAATCCAATGACGTAGATATGGCATAATTGACTCTCAGGAATTAAATCAATGATGTAGGTAAGGCAGACTCCAAGAGTTTGAGCTCGAGCCTCTCAGACGTTCAGTCGTGAAGTATAAAGTAGCGCACCTGACTCTGCAAAAAGAGACACACATGCTCATTTTCAAGCTTCAATTCATCAACATCAAATTCACAGAAACTCCAACATGGTCGTCCCACACTACCTAGGTGTGCTTTTTAGCTTCGCCTCTATCGTCGTTGCACAGGACCCCTTTTACATGTGCACCGATGACAAATGCGAAAGTTGTCCTTCAGCAGTCTCCAGTACTGGTACTGGCTATCCAGACTGTGTTATCTACAACTCCGAAGACGTGTTTGCCAACCAAGGTTACGAAGGTAGCGAAGGAGGGTAAGTTCAGAATGTGTTCTACTACACTAAGATCTATCCAATCGAGCTAGTTTTCGCTAATCTATTCTTCCCGTGCGCAGAGGTTATGCCGTTTACTTCGACGTGCAGGAGCATGAAGCAGGTTGCGCTACAATCGTCAAGTCCCCTGCTTCGACAGACCTTGTAGGTTGTGGTGCTGCTATTGGCTCCTTCAAACAACCTGCCTGTGCTCTCATCAATCTCGAAACTACCTTCATGCTCCAGAGCTGTTGTGGAGATGATTGCGACGCCGCTGGAGGCAAGATGGTCCGTGGTATCGGACAGATGGGCACTGCGCGTTCCGTATTGGTGGATGGACGTGGTGGCCTTCTGCTCAAGTATGCTAATGGCACTATCATCGAGCCGGCCGAGGTAGGACCAGCATCAACACTCGTCAATGCGGGAAAAACGAAACGTCAGGCCAGGAGAACGACAGAACAGCGTCTTCAAAAACGGAGCTGCACTAAGGACAGCTGGGAAGGTGGCGCGGTTCTTACCAAGCCTGCTGACAATGTCCAAATCGTGATAGACTCAGTGACTGGACCGGGATCTGTCACAGTAACCAAAGAACGCACTCAGACTTGGAGCACCTCCATGAGCATTGGGATTGCCGACATACTCAGCCTTGGTATCAGCGCTGAGTTCTCCGAATCGGTCAGCTCCGGCAAACAAGTGTCTGTCACTATCGCCGAAGGTCAAACTGGAAAACTCGGATTCACAGCGACATTGTCGTGCAGCACTGGAAAGGGCCAGTGCGATGATGGCGAGGTAGAGGGTGAGGTTTGCTGTAAGTTCATCATGTTGCGCCGGACTGAAGCTGTAGTCTGATCAAGTGACAGGGCCTACGATGGAGGGAGACGATGTGGCGGGAACATATCGCGTTATCGTTGAATCTTAGGTTAAGGGAACGCAGGCTAGGGATGAATTTGGCATTTCCAGAAGAATGATCAATGTTGGAGAAAGCCATGACGCTCGTTGCATTTTCACTGTGTGGCTACTTTGACTCAACTGTACTCTGTGCTCTTCTTTTGTGCATCGCATTATTATCTGTCTTTTCTGATATATCTTTAGCGTCTAGTGTACTCTCTATATATATGTAGAAGGAAAGTACAGTAAACACTACATATCGATAATTTAGGCCTACGCTGGTAAATGGGTTGCCTGTCGAAATTTCGATGGGTTAGCTCATAACTCAATTAAAACTAGTCTTAATTAGGTAATTTAATCTATCGGCATGTTGTTGCTAGTACTGTTACCTACTCTCGATTGCTATCGTGCTGCGATTACTTATGCTACCCTGCCTGCTACAATACCCTATCAAAGTACCTCTTTACTCCTTGAATCATTCTAATTATGAATCCCTTTTCATCTATATTGTATGTATTCTTAGGCAGCACGTCGTGTTCAGCCATCTTTCAATGCAGAAGATCAAAGTATTACTTGTATTTCTCACCCGAATCAGCCTTGTGACGCGGAGACTCCATGGGATTGAACAAGGCAGTGAGGAGAGTGGATGAGTGCCGGTGGAGGAAGCGGGTAACCTAGCTACCAGATGGCTCCCAGGCACACAACGGAGTAGCGAAATTAATGATCATCTGCCTTGTTAGACATTGAGTGTCCTCTTTTCAGTCTTCGTATATACTCTACAAGCTCTGCCTCATCGCGTAGGTGTAGCAGACGTTGGGAATTGATGGTCTCTTCACGTGGGGGTGCTTGACGCTGGTGTTGGCGAGTCAACGTAGTGCGAGAACAGCCATATTTTTTTGCCTAGAGTGCGGTATGAAAATTGTGCTCCAAGTCTCAAACAATACATTCCTGTAAGGGCTTTCTTTATTGGCGTCGTGGTGTTGAGTCATAGGGGGTGCAAAGTATTGCTCAAAGATGGTGGGGTGGCCCGTGAGCTGAACAGGCCCGCAAGGTGTACAGGCACGGTACCCCGCCTAAAATCGCCGCTGAGCTATCTTTCTGCAAGATTTTGACTTGCAAGATCAAAGAAAAGTGATTTGATGATAACACAACCAGCCGATTTATTTTTATATTTACAAAAATGTGTACGGCTATATCGCTCGGATCTTAGGTGAATTTCTGAAGGAAAGCTCGGCAAGTTTTAAAGTTTGGTGGGCTGCGTCCACGCACGGTACCACTTAGGCAAGTAACTGCACCTCGGGCATTTGCTGTTCACCATACATGGCCTAGTCTTGGATAATCTTTACCTAATCCACTTGCATGCGTCTGACACGCTGTACACGTGCGACCACTCATATGCCTGGAAAAATTTCTTGATAAGACCACAAATCAATTTACTCGCGAAAAAGAACCGGTAATAGGCTATACCGATGTAAGGCCTAGGACTGTTCGCGGCTAACGCCCACGCTGCAAGTCCCAATTTTGAGATTTAAGACGAAACCTTGCCCCAGTAATGGCTGCGCTCACTGTTGCCCTGTACCAACCGTTGATGTGAGGGCAAAAGCAACTATCCTTAAATTCAATCCCCTTTTCTCAAAATGGCTAGCCATGACACTGCTGCAGGCGTTGCCGCCTACTCTCCGATATTTCTCCGCGCGATTTACGACAACGTGGTCCTTGGGCTGTACTGCTCCTATGTATGGCGTTGTCCCAGCGCCAGACTACAGAGATTTTACGATGATACGATCACATCTACTGGGAAGCAAGTGCAAGAGTCAAACAACGGCAGCGAGCCTGTCCGACTTCTGGATATTGGTGTAGGGACTGGCTACTTCCTTGAGCAAGCTCCAATCCCAGCAGGAGCTGAGGTTTCACTGGTAGATTTGAACGACAACTGCCTAGAGACGGCTGCAGCTCGCGTCACCAAATCTCACCCTTCTGTCCTGGTTCGGACCGTTCATGCCGATTTCCTAGACTCTGATATGGAGAGTAGCGTAGCCATATCCCCTAAACGGTTAAATGAAGCAAAGTTTGATGTCATCTCATGTTTTCTTCTACTCCACTGCCTCCCCGGTCCACCAAAACGAAAGGCCGAAGCCGTTGTCCGGCTCCGCCGCCACCTCAACACCAATGGTGTCATAATCGGATCAACTGTTTTGGGAAAAGGTGTACAACACAATCTTCCAGGGAAAGTTATCATGTGGTGGCATAATCGTGCTGGAATATTCGACAACTACTCTGATGACCCACAGAGTCTTATCGGACCACTAGAAGAAGCTTTCGAGACGGTGAGGTGGGAAGTAGTTGGAGCTACATTGTTGTTTGAGGCTAGAAATCCCAAGATGTGATCGATGGACTAATCCATAGATATGAATATTGGGTATACGTAGAGACTTCGCTGCTGCGACTCCTGTATACAATTTAAGAAATACTCAGATGAGAGGAACTTTTAACTTGGACGATTGAAACATTTCCTGTTTATGATACTAGAGTCCACCCCTGGACAGTCAGCTTTCAAATTAATAGTGCTGATAGTAACAACAATCATGAAACTAGAGCAATGGAAAGTTGGAAAGTAATCAAATTTTTATTCCGGTCGTCAAATGTATTGCTGGAAAATATAAGGCTAGATTGTCTGCGAAGCGCTAATAAACTTGTAAATCGTGTTCAACTATACGCCTACTATTTTATTGATATTATCCGCTAGTAGAGTAGTGAAAACTATATAGAGAACAATAAATGTTAACACCCTTTGTACTAGATATAAGATGTAGAAGTTAAAATATTTTAGGCCTTAGGCTTAGCAGCCTAAGGCTCTAAGAGCTATAATAAGATAGATCTAGTACTAAAATATTTTATATATAACTAAACACTAATAGGCGTAGTAGCCTATAGAAGTAACTATAGGTTACTAGGGCACTAAAAAGCGCTATAAATTTATCTTCTTTCTCTTCTTCTTCTTCTCCTTATACTATTACCTACTATACTCTATTAGTAAGTATCCTTTCTACTACTACTACTCTACTAACTTAAAAGAAATATCTAGGTTTAATAGTAAAAAGGCTATCCTTATCTCCTCTCTACCTACTCTAGCGCCTATCCTAGGTATTATTTAACCTATAACTAATACCTACTCTTATATTACCTAGCTATTATAGAAAACTACTATTCTATATAATACCTCTAACCTTAAGTTTAGTAACCTAGTAGTAATCTTTAATAGTCTAATAAAGAAATATATTAAAGTCTAAAATACTAGTAAAGCTATAGTATAGCTAGATAGTTAAGAAGCTTACTAAGTCCTATAGCTTAGTTAGTATATCCTTCTCTTAATAATCTAGATAAATAGTAATAGTAAACTTATAGAGTCTACTATTAGAAAGTAATAAGGCCTATTAGGTTAGGTCTAAGTAAAAAGAGACGTAAAAGTTATTATAGCTAGAGAAGAGTAGGCGTTTAAGAAGGAGTTATTTAGTAAAGAGAATAAGGCCTAGATATTATTAGTACTATATTATCTTATAGATAACGTATCTAACAAGCGAGCGGTCCACACAAGCGAGTAGGCCACCCCACCAACTTTTTGCATCTACCTAACTTTAATCAATTATAGCTCCACCAAAACAATCCCAAAACCCTTCTTATAAAGCTAATATACAGCTAGCTATCTCAGCTACTACCCGAAACCAGCTCTAGTCTGATAGAGACGCTGCGCGGACATTTGAAGTCGCCCGAATGACACTCACGCGCCGACGCGCTGGTATACCTGCACGACGCGATTGCTAGCCTAACTCAAGGAAGCTTACCTAGAGAGAAGAGGAGGTGATTGTTAGCTATATACTTAGCTTGGATCTGCGTGGATCTGCGCCTACGTACGCAGCTGTACGTGATATGGCTGATAAGCTGCTGGCTGCGCGCGGCGCAGGCCAGGTTGGCGTTAACTGGCCGCGCAACTTTGTTAAGCGTACAGATAGTCTTACAACGCGTTTTAATCGCGCGTATGATAGGCAGAGAGCTCTATGTGAGGATCTAGCCCTAATTAGGAGCTGGTTTGAGCTAGTAGAGCAGACAAAGGCTAAGTACGGCATCTGTGATGAGGACGTCTACAACTTTGATGAAGCTGGCTTTATGATGGGCAAGATTATAACTCAGCTTGTTGTGACAGCGTCAGAAAGAAGAGGCAGACCAAAGACTATCTAGCTAGGTAATCGCGAGTGGGTGACGCTGATCGCTGCAATCAACGCAGCCGGCTGGTTAGTCCTACTATTCCTTATCTTTGCTGGCCAGTATCACCTATCTGCCTGGTATAAGGAAGCCGAGATCCCACGCGACTGGGCGATAGCAGTTAGCGACAATGGCTGGACTAACAATGAGCTAGGAGTTAAGTGGCTAAAGCACTTTAACGCTTACACGCAGGCTCGTGCTATAGGCGCGCGTCGCCTGCTTGTCCTTGATGGCTATGAGAGCCACCAGTCGCTTGAGTTTCAAGAGATCTGTAAGGAGAATAACATCTACACGCTCTATATGCCACCTTACTTATCTCACCTACTCTAGCCGCTTGACGTTGGCTGCTTCTCGCTATTAAAGCTCGCGTACAGCCGTGAGGTTGAGGCTTTAATCTGCAACCACATTAACTATATTACTAAGCTTGAGTTTCTACCAGCATTTAAGGCAGCGTTTGATCGATCATTCACGCCAGCCAATATCCAATCAGCTTTCCGTGGCGCAGGCCTTGTTCCTCTACAGCCAGATACTATTCTATCAAAGCTTAATGTGCAGCTGCGTACACCTACTCCTCCAGCAGCTCTGCCAGAGGCTCTCTGGGAAGCTCGTACGCCGAGCAACGTACGTGAGCTTGAGTCTCAGTCAAGCCTAATACGTGAGCGCGTGCGCCAGCACAAGAGCTCATCACCAGCTTCAATTATTATGGCGATTGACCAGCTAAAGAAGGGCGCTGAGGTGATGATGCTCTCTGCTGAGCTGATGCGCGATCAGATCACCAGTCTTGAGAAGGCCAACAGCGCAGCGTCAGCGCGTAGGCGGCGCTCTAAAAGGCGTATACAGAAGCATGGAGTACTTACAAAGGGAGCTGGAGAGGATATACTGGCTCAAAATGAGGCTGACCAGCAGATTGCTCATGAAGAGCGTCAAGGAGGAGCGCGATCAGGCCTCAGCCAGCGCGCTCAAAGGCGCTGCACCAGGTGCAAGGAGACCGGGCACAACTCACGCACATGCAACGCTGATACTATTGATATAGAGTAGTCTACTACATTAATATCTAGTAACAATATTATCGCGTTGTTGAGATACATCGCTTTGAAGTTAGAAAAGTTGGTGGGGTGGCCCACTCGCTTGTGTGGACCGCTCGCTTGTCAGATACGTTAAGTCTAGGGTTATAATTAAGTAAGGAGCGGGAGATAGAAGGTAGTGTAGTAGAAGTTGTTCTATAGGAACGTGTGCTCGATGTAGTATTTAAGATAGTATTATTTTTTTTGTGTGTGTTTTTTGTTGTCTGAGTGATATTCGTCGCGACCCCTTCGTCGCGATCCCTGTTCACCTCGCCTATCTAAGTGCCCTTCGGCCCGTACCTTATGCCTAATCCCTATGTCTCTATTCACTCCACTACATCCCTCTCTCACTTAAGAAGGAAGGCCTCCTCTTCCTATACTATTCTGATTATGAATCAGAATAGCGGAAACACCTCCCTTACTTAAGAAGCTCCGCCTATGAATCTATTCCTTCTGGTAGCGCATTCTCGCCCGAAAGGTACTTAGACAGCACCTTAACCGCCTCTATATGCTATTACCTATATCGCATTTCCCACTTCGTTAACTAAATAACCTAGACGCCTTCTTAGCCAATTTAATCCTAATAAATGAAACTTTTTTTCTTTATGTTAGTCTATCCCTCTTTTACACTTATCCAATTTAGACCTTACTTTAGGTTCTCTTTTAGCTGTTGTCTAAGGCTTGTCTAGAGGCGTCCTTAGATATTTGCTCTCTAGTTCTTGCATCTTTTAACATTAGTTCTCCTAGATTTTTCTCCCTAGACACTAATACTCTATTAGATGTATCGCACATCTCTTTTCTTTGTCTAGCCACCATTTTAGTACTAGCTCTTAGAATTCTACTCTAGATTTCTAGGCCTATGCCCTTTCTAAATATTCTACAGAGCCTTCCCAATGACCGCTATACAGTGCCTAACTATGCCTTTCCTCGCCTTTCTAAATAACTCTTAGACCTATATCGCTCAGCGTATTGCTTTACAAGACTGCCCTATTTTGCTCTACCCTACTATAAGCGCTGAGCGTGATTCGGTTGCCTAGGTTTGCGCGTTTGCAAACGCTCTATTGCCTTATTATCATAATAACAACAACACTACGCCGCCTTTCTCCTCTACTCCCTCTTCTAACCCCTCTCACTTGCCTACCGCATTATCGCTAATCGCCTTTCGCTCAATTCTCGCTTTTCGCAGTTTGCCGCTTTGCATCCGCCTTTACCACAACCTCACTCTTTGCTAAGTCGCTGTCGCGCGCGCTTTCGCAATCGCTTTCGCCCTTACTATGCTCTCTACACCTAACGCTTCTAAGGCGTCTGCACGCTCTATAGAGCTAGAGAGCCCTTCAATTTGTCCCGCAAAACGTCGCAAAGTTTCTTAGATAGCCTAGCCTATCGCGCCTTCACTCGCTACTCTAATTGTCCCTTAGACTGTAGTGTCCTTGTCCCCAGTCAAGTCAGCAACTCTATAGCTAGGTACTACTACTATAGATAACCCTCCAAAGAAGCGTCGGTAAGCTATACCTAGCGGACTTGGCTACAATAACGCTCCGCTCTATTAGTACCCCGCTTCCAGCTCTGCACTGCCAACAATTGTAAATTGGCGTAAGTCTAGATTCTATCCCTTCTCTTCTAAGCACTCTTCTAACATAGTCTCTGTATAGTGAACGACCATTTGGACACTATAATTGATATCGACTTTCTTTCTCGCCTTTAGGGCATGCTTTACGGCCTTTATTTCTCTAGCAAACAACTTAGTCCTTACTTAGCTATAATTGCTATTCGCCTATCTAAGCGGCTTTTGGGTGTACTGAAATTCCGCAAATTACTCTAGGTGAATCCTAAGCTCGCCGTCGATCTGCACGAAGGTTTCTAGACTATCTAAGAGTACTTTAGTCTGCCTAGTACTACAAAGCGCTTAATATATAAGCTAAAGATTAAGAGTCTGCTTCTCTTCTACGTTTTTAGGGCGAAAACTCGCGGTCACACTACTAGTTAGGCCAATACCTCCTTAGATGCTAATAAGCAGGCGTGTAGTCGATGCAGCGCTTAGAAGTACAAGCTAGCCTATAAGATATGCTCTTAGACATATTGTAGTACTAAGTTGCTAAATAGTAGTATCTACAATAACTGTCTCTTCGCTAGTAGCACTTAGTTGTGCTCTTTTTACTGTAAGTACCTAAATAACCTTTAGATATCTATTTCCCTTATTTCTAGATTTTAGCTAATAGTTCTTTCTTAGGTACTATTGTTGTTCCCTAGAGAGTCTAGGCTTCCGGCGCTTCTAAGGGTCTATCGGATGCATCTATGTTACTACCTACAGCACTCTTAGCTCTAAACCTCTAATCTGCTTCTTCTATAGATATTCTAGCTACTACTAGGGTTAAAGACCCGTCTTCTTTCGCTTAGGGTAGTAAGAGCAATGCAAACAAATACGCCGATTATCTAATTACTATACGTAAGGGCGAAGATAACGAGTACAATCCTTCTTTGCCCTCTTCTCTAGAGTCTTTAGATGTGGCTCTATCTAACTATCTTTTAGAGTCTAAGAATCTAGATAAAGATTACGCTCCGCCTGTTAAGAATCTAAGAAAGCGACGCCGACGCTCTGTGACTCCTAAGGCTAAGGTTTCTATCTATTCTAATAGGCGTTCTACTAGGTTAGCACACAGACCTAGAGCTTCCTAGGCTATGGCTAATAGTGCTTCGGGTGCAGCTAATGTTGATGATAAGAACGATAAGGATATATTTGAGCCTCCTAGTAGAGATGCTTCTGATTCTGAGGATAGTTCTAGTGTCTAATCCTGTCTCCTCTTTCTGCTTTAGGTTTTTAGTAGTTTAGACTCGCTCTCTAGAGCTGCTAGTTTTCTCTTCTTGTTCTTGTCTAAGATAGCATCGCGCCTAGCCTGTATGTAAATCTAATAGAGACTTTTTAGTTAATCTAATTCTCTACTTCCCTCCCTTACTCAAAAAAAAGAAGGTCTCTTCTTCTTTTATAGTTTCCAAAATAATCTTAGATAAGGTTCTAACTCTCTTTTTATTCTTCCTCCTAAAGAGATTATCTTTGCCCTAAACCTTATGTTATTAACAATTTCTATTAATATTTAATATTTATAATCTCTAGTTATCTATAAGATTAGATTAAAGGATATTAGTATACCTACTTTATTAAAAATAGGTTTTGTAAGTCTTTTATAACTCTGTCTAGCTGTCGTCTATAGAGTGTCTAAACTAGTTTTAGGATATGTTCTTAGGTATTTTGCTTCTAGTTTTTCCTAATTAGATCTTCTAGACAGTAATCTTCTAGAGGTTGCATTCTATTTTTCCAAATCCTGTCTAAGCATCTTTTGGGCTGGATTTTTCGCCTTATTTTTCGAGTTCCCTAGTAGATAGTGTTCCTGATATGTGCTAAGAGTTTCCGTAATATGCCTAATACAACCTTAGACACTACGCTTCTACTCTGTGATATCTCTTCTCTTTAGTCTATATTTCTAGATTTCGGCTGCCTCACTTTCCTAGTCTTATCTAATATTCTCTTAGCGCCTTGCTAAACTATGTTATGCTAGCCCGTGCTTTGTTGTAATATTGTTATCGCGTCGACAAACGCTCCGCTGCCCCTCTATTCCTACACGCTTTCTCTCTCTCCCTCCTACACTTAACTCCTATACTCCGCCTCTCTTACTCTGATTCTTGATTAGCTCTACTGCTTTTCCTCTCCTACATCCTCGCTTACTATGTCTGCGCCTATCGCTGAGCGCGCGTCGCTAACGCCTTCTGAGCTAGTTGCGCGTACTGAATTACCCGCAACTACAGACGCCTCTAGCGACTCTAGTTTGTCTGGATCCTATTACTCTTCTGAGCGCTCTGCGCACTTACCTACTCCTCTGCCTCCTAGTCCTGAGCTTGAGCTCCCTGGTGGCTAATTACCTCGCGCCTTCGAGCCTTAGACGCCCCTACTGATCCGCAGTTAGACTCCGCATACTAAGCTTCTAGAAGCTACTGTAGATACTGCTGAGAGCGACATTCCCGCTCTTACTGCCCCTCCTGATGTTCGCTTAGCTACGCCGTCCCCGCCTTAGACCGTGGCTTTGGCGCCTCTACTAACTTCTTAGGTTATGATGAGCCCTAGCAAGAAGAAGACTATACCTGGCTCGCTTAGCGATTAGAGCGCTCCGCTCTATTAATACCCTGTTGCTCGTTCTGGAAAGTAGTACATTATAGAATGGCGTAAGTTTTTCTGTTGGCTTTTTCTTTCTAAACATCCTTCTAACATCTATTGTGCATAGTTACTCTAAATCGCAATCGCATTATTACTCCTGAGCTGCTGAAGGAATTCTAGCTATATCTCTACAAGCTTTGCTATCGCGGCGTTTCGTTTAGTCCTGTTCTTATGGGATGTATCTTCGGCGAAGGATTTGACGATTGGGCTAACATAGAGGTTGATACTATGGATCTGATAGACCTTTAGCAAGAGAATGAGACTATTAGCGAGTTTTTCGGTCTAGGGGGTACCTCTAAGAGGCAGTTGTATAAATCTAATATGAATACCCTACTTTAGCATTACAGCATTGGCGCTCTCTATTACCTTCTTACTGCTAAAGAGGCTGTAGAGCATTCGAGACCTTATAAGCAGATGTGCGGTCGATGCGCTTCTAAGCGCTATAAGAAGAAGTTTAAGAGCTGCCGAACGTCCTTTGTTAATAGGAATCGGCTTCTCTATAGTACCTGCACTAACTACATCTTTAATAGGGGTGCTACTTCCTGCTTCATAACTAGTAAGTTTCTAAATCACACTTAGATAACTCTATTCTTTCTTTCTAGAATTGTGCTAATAAGAAATTTAGAGTCCTAGGTGCCTAACCCTACCAATTAAGCCTTAGCTGCTCTAGCTAGTCTGCCTGCTGCATCCACCGCGCTATCTAATGCACCCATTGCTCTACGCACCCGAACAGCTCTCGGCGTGTCTATTCTACCTGCTACTAGGATGTATCTGCAAGATTCTATTGTATAGTGTTCTCTAGGCAATCTGGACTTACTAAGCGAATACTGCTTAGTTCACGACAAGGACTTTAAGCCTAAACGCAAGAAGCAGCCCCTTGACTTGCTCAAATAGGTCGATGGAATTCCGTCTAATATTAAGGAGGAGGAGAGAGTTCGCACAAAAGCCCTTTAGAAGGCTATAAATAAGAAGAAATTAGCTAAATAGCTGCTCGCTGAGGCTGCTAAGAGAACTAAACGTCTAGAGAATCTGCGCTCTCAACGTGCTAAGCGTAAGAGAGCTACTTAGAAAGCTGCTTAGGAAGCTAAGGAAGCTGTTTAGGAAGCTGTTTAGGAAGCTGTTGCTTCTAAAGATAAGGTCACTACTACTACTGTTTAAGAGAAGGTTTCTGCTAAGCAGCCTTCGGTTGCTGCTGAAGTTGAGTCTAATTCTAGGGTTTAAGTCTCTGATGAGGGTCTAATGGACATAGATCTACCTGAGGATCTAGCTTCTGCTATAGCTACTAATGTAGTTATGTCTAAAGCTGTTGCGGTTCTAGAGGCCACTAATAAAGTTGTCGCTGAGAATAGTGAGTATTCTAAGCATGCATCTAATAGTAGTATAACTACAGCTCGCCCTACTAAGTATGCAAGCATGACTAAGAATTAGAAGCGCAACTAAAGGAGGCGCGATTAGAAAGCTAGAAAGGCTGCAGAGAATGCTGCGTAGGCTTCTGCCTATATAGGCTTGGATATTAACGCTAATCCTGAGTATGCAGCCTTTTCCTTTAGTATAGATAGCTATGACTCTTCTAATGCGCTGTCGGTCATGTTCTGTAGTAGTAGATAGCTATGGTAGTTGCCCTTGAATGATATTCTCTCTCTAACTGCGAACTTCTTATTCTTTTCTTTATCTAAGTATCTATTAGTATCCTATATTATGCTCAAAACTGGGTAGAAGTAGAGTTTCTAGATATTTCTTTCTAAGCATTTTGTTCCTTAATGCTTTTCTATAGGTACGATCGATACTCAGAGGCATCAAAGTTCTTACTCCTCTTAGGTACTACTATAATCGCTTTTCTTGATTTATGCTGTATCCTTTTAAGGTCTACTTCCTCTTCTGCGTCTTAGGGTTGTTTTTCCTCATTTATCTAAGCGGGCTTCGGGTAGCGGCTTAGGTAACGAGGTTTGTTGACAGTAACTTTCTGTTTCTAGAGTGGCATATCTTGGCTATACTTCTGAGAGGTCTCTGGCAGCTCTCCTTCGCTTTTACTTTGCGATTAATTAGGAAGTCCTTCTTCTAGCAGCTCTTCGTTCTCTGCCTGCAGCTCTCTTAGCTTAACTGTAGTACGCTAGATGAAACGCTTCAGCCTATTGCCTAGAGTATAGCTTCTAAAAGGTGTCCTATCTAGTTCCTCTAGGTTATACTATCCTTTCTAATGTGTATTCTTAATACGAAACAGTCCAGTCCATTTGGGTAGAAACTTAGTAAGCGTTGATTGGTCGGTCTTATAAAATAAGTCTCTTAGCAAAACTAAGTCTCCTACGGCTAGCAGATCTTTCTAAAGAACCTTTGAATCATTAAAATAGTCCTTGTTTTCTTGCCTTAAATGGACTGTTCTGTTAATTAACTCTTAAAATCTTTTATCTCTTCTGCGGAATTGCTAAGCCCTTATCGCGAGTAGTGTAGGGGTATCTTTCACTTCCGCCTATAGCAACGTTTGCTATATAGGTATAGAAAGCTTAATTAGGAGGATATATTCTCTGCCTAATACTAAATAGGCTAGTGTTTCCTAGGTAGATCGTTTGACTATCGTTTGGTCCGCCCATAGTACACTAGCTAGATTTTCAACCTAATTGCCCTAAAGCTTCTTCAGCGCAGCTATAATTGGTGTATAGCCTCTTTTAATAAGGCCCTAGCCTTGCGGATGATAAGTACTAGAGATAATATAATTAATACCCTATTGCTTTTAAAGAGATTCTACTAGTCCTTTATTCTCTAGACCTCTATTAGCTAATATCTTGAGCGGGAGTCCCTATCGACTAAAAACATCGTTAATTAGAAACTTCTAAATAGACTTCGAATCATTTTTAGCTAGTGCTTTGGCTTCTAGCTAGCTAGAGGCGTAGTCCTGAGCGACTATTAGATACTTCCTACTATTCAATCTAGGAGGCATGTGGACTATATTGATTGTAACCTATCTAAATAGGATTGAAGGTGGTTCTGTAGGCTATAGAGCTTCTTGTACTATAGCAGCTACGTGTAGTTGGCACTTAGAATAGAATTAGACGTATTTCTTGATTTAATTATATTGTCCTTTCTAATGATATCGCGTCTAGACTTTTCGCTATATGCCTTCTTTACCTTGATGGCCTGAGTTGTCGTATAGTTCTCTGATAATCTCTTGTTGCTAGGTAGGATCGTCTATTACTTGGCGTAGAGGCTATCCTCTACTAGGTAAAGTAAATAGATGCTGTTCTCTAACTATTATTCGCAGCGCCTTTTGCTTAAACTTCTTAAAATCTAATTTAGTAAGGTAATCTAGTCTTTTTCTAAAAAGGATCTAAGCTGCGAGCTATTGCGATTCTTCTGAGTAGCTCTTATTAAGTAGTTGCTTATTAAATAATAGGTCCGCTGGGTAGGACCTATAAAGCAGAGCAGGGATTATCTAGTTATCTCTTATAAAAGCGAGCTAAGTAGCGTTTAGATAAGCTTTAATAAAATCTTCTATATCTTCTTCTAGTTCTTCTAGCGGAGTCTAGCCTTCGGGTTCTAGTCTGCGCGAAAGGGTATTAGCTACTATATTCTTCTTTCCTAAGATATGTATAATATTGAAATCCTATAGGTTTAGAAGAGCGAGCTATCTAGTAATAAGGGCACCTAGTAGATCTGTTGCGCTGCGCTAAAGCTATGCTATAAGCGTCTAAGCGTCTATTTCTACGGTGAACCTTACACTGTATAGGTACGACCGAAGCTTCTTTAGCGTAAGCAGTAGTGCTTTACACTTATACTTGCCTAAATCCTAATTCCTTTCTAAGGTGGACTAGACTCTACTCTTGTAGCGCACCAAGTATCTTTTTCCTTCCTTATCTAGCTGTATGAGCACCGCCCTCTATCCTTTACTACTTCCATTAACTGCTATGATAATTGCTTAGAGAGGTTCGCTGTAATTAATTAAGATAAGCGCTAGAGTCGTGCATAAGCTTTCCTTTAGAAAGGATATTACTAACCGCTGTTTGTCTCTCTAGTCAAAAGGAGCATTTTTCTAAAGCAATCTAAATAATAGTTCTGCTACCATTACAAATCTAATAATCTAGACTCTATAGTAAACGCATATACTAATAAACGTTCAAACATCCTTTTGGTTCTTTAGATCTAGCTATATGCGAATCTTTTCTACTTTCTTTATATTAGGATGCCTGCCGTTCTTGTTAATTTGATAGCCTACTACTATTATTGAAGCATAGCAGAAGTCTAACTTGTATCTAGAAATAGTAGCCTCTACTCTCTTAATATCCGCTAGTACCTAGTCTATGTTCGAAAGGTGCTCGGCTACGTATTTGCGTATTCCTAGCTTAATTTCCTCTTCCTAATATATAGTTTTCGGACCTTTAATATAAATGTTATCTAGGTACAGCATATAGCGATTTAGAATATAATCTTAGTAGATTTTTGTTATTACCTATACAAATTCTATAATCGAATTAGTGGTGCCTATAGGCAAAGTATACTAGCGAACTAGTCTAAGTAGCATTAAGAAAGCTGTAATATCCCTAGAGTTCTTATATAGTTTAACCTAATTATATCCTAAGAAGAAATCTATAAGAGACATAATAGCGCAGCCTGTAAACTCTTCTAAGAACTTATTAGAGTTAGGCGGTAGGTTAGCGTTATAGATAGTGACTCTATTAATCTTTTAAGCGTTATTAATTAACTAATAGCCCTTATCCTTCTTTGTAACTAGGAACTATAGGTTACAATATTAGCTCTTACAAAGTTCGAGGGTTCCTCTGTTAATCTAGTCTTAGATTATCTTAATAACTACCTCCCAAAGCTTTCTTAGCACTAGAAATTAATCTGCTCGCCACGCCTAATATAGTACTATATTAATAACTACTAGCGGGATTACTTCTCTGCTAACTCTTTCTAATTCGCGGAAGTCTTAGGCTAAAGCTAATTCCCTTCTGTATAGGAGTTCTTTAAGCATTTCTATTTCTCTTAGTAGAAGGTCTGGCGAGATCTTTATTTCCTTTCGTCTCTTAGAGGTAATCTAAGTGCCTCTTAGAAACTTTGCGTAACGTAGCTCAAAGTACTTTGCGAATAGCGCTTAGCTTAGGTCTTTAGTAGGGTACTATTTAGCTTTTGCCCTTTTCTTCTAATCTATTCGGCCTTCAATCTCTTGCGTAGTCTAGTCTAAGTTATTAATAGGCTTAATCTTTTGCTCTTTTCGCTTATGCATCCTGTTAGCTTCAAAATCTATTACTTCTTTCTAAGTTGCTGTCAGATCTCTAGGGAGGATTGATATCACTTCTACTAGAATGCTGCTCTTCTTTGTCTAAATATCTCTTAGCTCCTCTACCTAGATCTAATTCGCCTCTTGTTCTTTATATTTGCTAATTCTAAGTGCCGCTATAACTTCCTTTAAAATTGTGTCTAATAAATCCTTAGCAAAGTTATTAGCTATCAAGAATAACCTATCTTCGTCCTTTACTACTATACTGCTATTTGGTCCTTTGCCTAAGAATGTTTACGAATTCTATAAGAAATACTTAGTTTTACTAGGAACTAATAGCTTGTCGATCCTTACTCTTCTTAACTACTTAGTTACTAATAGCATAGCTAAATACTCTTTAGGTAGGCCTTCTAGATTAATCTGTGCTACTACTAAGCTTACGCTTCCCTACAACGCGTATTTAGCTAGCTTTTCTCTCTTATACTTAGAGAGTGCTGCGCTAGCAGCTACACTCCCCTAGCGTTTCCTAACGTAGGACTAGCGTATACTCCTAGGGCCTTAATCTAATTACCTCTCGCACACACAAATCTCGTATTAAATTCTCTATTCTTACTAAAAATGCGATAGTAAGTAAGACTATTAGTTGTATACTTAATACGCGCGCGAGCATTAGTTAGAAAGGGATTCCCTAGGATAATTAGGTTTATGCAGTTTTCTATAACAAAGAGATTAGTTCGCACTTCAATTCTCCTAATCTGTATAGGGATTCCCTAGATAATACCTGCAAAAGCCTTAGTGCTTTTATTCGCTAAAACTATTTATGCTGCGCTTATACTTTTTAGTAGAGAGGTTATTAGAAGGTTTACTTTTTCTGCTATATTCCTTTTTATAGTGTTAAGTTCCGCTCCTAAATCTAGTAGAGTTATAAAGGTGTTACTACAAATATTGATTAGAACCTTTAGGCAGTCTCTACACAAGTGTTTAATGCTAGCCGCTCTGTTATATTCTTGCTAACTATCTATTAGTTCATCCCTATTTAGTCTAATATTATAATTATCTTCTAAAATAATGTGCTGCTGTACGTAGCTAATCTAAGTATCTGTCTAGTATTCGGCCGCAATATAGTAACACTACGTCACCTTACCTACTACTGCCTTAACTAAAACATAGTCTAGCAATTGTCCTAGTAAAAGAGAGTTCACCTAGCCTCTAGGCCTTAGATTATCTTCTAACTAGCTTTCGTCCGATTCACTGCTCTAACTTTAACTTGCAGAATTAAGCTCTAATTTCTTAAATTCCTCTAGTGTGTACCCTATCTAAAATAGCTTCTTACGGACTTCTAGTATATTGCCTAGGACAGTCTTTAATAGTAAGCTAACCCTAGTGTCTATAATTTGCTAAATAACTTTCTGCGCATCTAGGCCGAGTTTTTCTACTATCCTATGTTTTCTAGCCTATTTTTCCTTAGGGTCGTTCTAAGTGCCTTTCGGAGCTCTCTTTAAGGATTTATTTATAGGTACATCTAGCATGTCTGTGTCTGCTAGTCCTAGTGTGTCCGCAAATTGCACTTCCTAATCCTTACTTAGATTGCGATTAAGAAAGTAATTGTTATCTCTGTTCTTATACCCTCTTAGATATAGAATATGCTCTCTACTAGGCTTTTTTAGAATAGTCTTTAGCATGCTTTTCTAGATCTTTGCTAGATTATAACTAGAAAAAGGTTTCTTGCTAGTGTTATTTCAGGAGATAGTGGCTGACGCTACTATATTGCTGTTGCACTAATTTGCGCCAAATAGTTAAAAGCTATCGTCTAAGTTAGATTCGCCTAGAATAGTAGATAGATTCTAGAATTGTTCGTAGTCCTCTATTAGAATTGCGCCTAAGTTATCTAGTATAAGCTAAACTAATATCGCATTGCTCTTAGCAGGACGCGTTATCTAAGACTCCTATAGGTAAGGCGGTGTGTAGGTGAGAGGATTAATATCCTTTTTAATCTAGCGCCTCTTGATCTCCGATGCTATCGTATCTACCTATAGTCTCTAACTGAGGTTTGTGACCCTACCCTATAGGTATTCTAGCGTGCCCTAGTTAAGTATTGATTAGTTATTAAGGTAGCACTATCCTTTATTAATAAAAGCTCGTAAAATAGGGCAATCCTTCTTCTAATAGCTTATCTTATCGCATACCTAATAGAGGAGTTGAGCCGTTAAGGCCTAGTTATACTAATTAGCTTAGTTGCTTAGGCCTAACCTCTGTTAATAACTCTAAGAATTATTACTATAGTTCTAATAGCCTGTCTAACGCTAACTTTATAGTAGGTATCCTTGTTAATATAATGCTAACTAATTGTTTATTAGACTATTATACTAATAACTACTAGTAGGTGCTTGCATATTTACCTAGAGTATATAGCTGCGGAGTGCCGCTGCACGTTTCTTAGTCTGCTTATTAACTTCTCCTCTAATAACCTAATTTGCTATTAGCTTAGCTTCACGCAGTGTCTATTATAGGCTCTAAGGTTCTATTTCTAGACTTGCTTTATTTAATTTAAGTTAAAGCATTTTGTCTATAAGTCTATTAACTTTATTCTTAGTAGGGGCTAATCTAGGTAGTAACTGCTTCTAAGTAGTCTTCTAATTATAATCTCGAAAGAGAATGTTTAATGCTAGTGGCTAGAAAACTAGCGCCTATTGCACCTTAGCTAGTTTATCGTATATACTTGTCTAACTAGTCTTCGTAGATGCTAAGTCGAACTCTACTTCTAGTTTAAATTCTTTTACCGCTTCTATAGGGTTAAGTATTCTAGCATCCTCTTCTACTTCTATACGCTTTAAAAGATACTTAGAGATCTTTTTGTACTTAAAAGACAGCGGTAAGTCTATACGGAGTTAAAACTTCTCTAAAACTCTAGTAGCTTGCTTTAGCAGTAGTCCTTTAATAAGGTAGAAGCCTCTTTAGCCTTCCTTAATTATTAATGCCTTAATATAGCGCTTGCTACGAATATAAAACTCTTATAGGTAATTAAGGGTGCTAAGTTCTATTTGTGCCTAGCATTAAGCTAGCTAGTGCTTAAAATACTTAGTATAGGATTCCTATTAGTACTTATTGTTGGTGCGGAAACGCTATTTGAGCGCTTTTTAGAAGCTTTTCTAATCCTTATCTTATAGAGCCTCCTCATACTCGTCTGAGGCTTAGATAATCGCCCTTTACTTTAGATTACAATAAGCTGTGAGCTGATCGATTATTATCTTCCTAGTAAACTTATAGTATTTAGCTATTTCCTCGAAACGCTCTAAGAATATAGTAATGTTTTTCCTATTAAAGGTTAGAACACTCTTAGAAGGATACGGTGGGAGCTAAGAGGCATAAACTGGCGTGTTGCTTCTGCTAGTGGTATTTAACTAGGTAAGAGAGGCTACTATTATCTAAAGGACCTTTGCTATGTCTAAATTATAAGTACCGTGCACTGCTGCAGGCTGCTCAGACTCGCTTAGAGTTAGGATTTATAGTAAGGCTGCTATTTCCAGGATTAGCTATATAATAGACGGCACATTTGCTATATTAATATTAAAATTAGGTATTCTTATAATAGAGTTTCTGTTTTTCTAAGGAGTTATTAGTAGAGGGATCTCTAGGCTAAAAGAAAGGAATTCCTATGAATCTGAGGCTTATTTAGATGCGCTTAGTTAAGGTTGTTTCTTTGCTTATTTCTCTAACTTATCGCTACTTTAACTGCCGCTTATACGCGCAAAGCTAATAGCTAAGTTTATATAAAAGACTAATGCAATAGTTATAAAAGTTGTAAACAATAATACTTCTATCTCTATGCTAAGTATTATTCTGCTTTTCTCTCTTCTTAGAAGTGCAACTAGCAATTCTTTTATCTAGTCGTTTACTGTCTTCTCTACTTCTTCTAAGTCTCTTTCTAATAGTTCTGTATATCTAACGATATTCGCCACTTTATCTAGTATATAGTTACTTTACTAACCACCTATTATTTACTACTAATTCGCTTTTAGTTGTGCTACAGCTACTATGCGAACAGTCCTAGTCTTTACACTTGCCTAACTTGTCTTTAGGTGTCTCCCTAATTTCCGCTAATTCCGCTGTTAAGTTTAGGGGTTTTCTATACTCCCTATAACTCTTCTAATCTATATTCGTACTATTATTTCTCTTTTCCCCTGCTAGGAGTCTTTGTTGTGCTTCGCTGTTTTTCCTATCTCTATTCTGTCTAACTGTCTTTTGGTTCGCTCTTTTGCCTAGGTATCTGTGCCACAAGGCTCTCTCAGCTATTTTCTGTAGGTAACTTGTTTTATAAATACATCTTGTGTTTCTCCTAGTATCTCTTGCTACTGCCTTATAATACAGTTGTACGAAGAGTCTTTAGCTCTCTTCTTCTTCTTATCGCGTCCTAAACTTCCTAGATATTGCTATCGCGAAAGCTTGTTAGAAGGTGCGTATTAGGTGCGCTTAGCTCTTCTAAGGAGGAGAGCTAGGAGTTAAGTCCTTTAATCGGTCGCCATATATAGTGGAAGTTGTTCTACAGGAACGTGTGCTCGATACAGTATTTAAGATAGTATTATTTTTTTTGTGTGTATTTTTTGTTGTCTAAGTGATGTTCGTCGCGACCCCTTCGTCGCGATCCCCGTTCACCTCGCCTATCTGAGTGCCCTTCGGCCCGTGCCTTATGCCTGATCCCTATGTCCCTATTCACTCCACCACAGTAGGATACTAGAGGTAACAATAGTTTTTTTATTAGTTTTCTAGTAGGTAGTTAGTTACTAGATAGGTACTACTTATTAGTATCGTCTAGTGTTAAATCAAGAAAGTTCACGAAATAGGTTACTACGAGATAACCCTCCCCCTATCTAGGAGAGGGCCGGCATACGCCTACTATATACTATGCATTAATAGAGTATAAAAGGCTATTATGCACCTATCCTAAATTTATAAGCACCAATAAGAATAAATATATAACCTAATTTTAAGCCAAAATAGCGTTAATAATTTCGATATTTAGAAATACGTAAACGCCATTTGTGATTACTTCTGTTAGTGAATAGTTCCATATCGAATATAGAAGATTACCACCCCCCGCTGGTGTCGGAAGCCAGCTGTACAACAAGCATCAAGTCAGTAGATGTCTTAGAGTATCCCAAAAGTTGCTATGATGCTGATTAGAGATGATTGATGGATTGAATAGGGGATTCACTCACTTGCTAGTCAAGTTATCTAGTTGACGAATATCAGCAGGCTACAATAGGACCTGGAATCTCCTATCCCTCGCCCCGTTTCTGGCATTGGAACAATTTCTATAAACCAAATCACGATTCTCAAACTTCAATTGCATGCTTCGGTCTCCGATGACGTACCTACCCAGCTCATTGGACAACAGGTATTGGTCCGCCCCATAGACTGTCAAACTCCAGAAACCAGTCGACTTAATTGGGGGTTTCCCAAAGAACGTGAACAGAAATGCCGACCTCGCACTCAAAGTCAAATTGTCCGATTTATTCGTGATAGAGAGATTTTCAAACTGTACCAAGCCCAGGTAACCATGAAGCGCGCAGTAAGCACGAAAGCCATATTCAAGGGCAAAGATGCCTTGACATCTCACTCTGGGGATGAGCCAGCTGCTACCAACATCGACCAAGTTTTGAGAGTAAGCTGCTGAGATGCTTGCATATGCTGCGATTATAGCAGCGGTAAGATTGATTCCGGAGGGTGGAGAGTAAATCCCATCTGCAATGCCAGCAAGCCCAAGTTTCGACGCTACTCGGTACCAGTCTGAAAAAACATCAGGTTGGTTGAACTGTCCAATCTTGGCCAGCAGATTCAGATAGCCTGTAACTCTGTTTGTAGCGTTCGAAGTGTCAATGAGGGCACGTGACAATCTAGGTGCTTGTACTGCGAAGGGCTGAGATAGTGAATGAGGAACTGTTTTGATCAAAGTTTGATCTTGGAAATTTCGTATCGTCACAATATCTTCTGTGGTATTTTGGAGCACGAGGATATGATCGAGCATGATACCATGGTCGTGGCAAAAGAAATCACTCCTATTTAGGCAGATAGTTTGGTTGGAGTAGTTTATTGAATTCCGGGTTAGACAAGAGCATCGTCTGCCCGTCTGATCAAATGGTCTTCTGGCGGTGAGTCTTCGTTGATTGGCATGCTCGCAAAAGTGTTGCCATAGCTAGAATCAATCACTTATTTGCTTTATGTTCTTGATATCTGGTGAAACTGACATCGTAGAAAGGCGATATCCGGTTTCGTCCATCACTGATGTTTGGAATAGTCAAGACTAGGTCCTCAGGCGACAAGTCGACAGCCATCCAGATGTACAACGTGTCCGCATTTGGGCCAACTATCTTGCGGTTCAGAGGACCAGAAAGTGTATGATATGGTCATAGCGTATTTGGCGCACTGGCGGCATCGAGAATGTTTTTCATAGCTTGTTCCCATTGGCATATTGGATACGCATACTGAATGAATGCTAATAGGGATACTTTGCGTCGCTTGTAATTATCATGTATCTGGATTGCGAATGCTGTAGCTTCTTGAGCGGCCCTATCATGGGAGATGGTAATGTTCGTCGTTTTAGCAAATTGAATAAGGTACACCAAGCATGTACCAGTATGTAGCGAGAACATAATTGCGCAACATCATGTTCCTTAGCAGTGTCTTACATATCTTTCTCGAAATAACCTTGCCCTCAACTCTTATATCAGAACAGGGTGCTTCTCGCGTAGCAGGTCCTATGGCTCGGCTTGATTGCGCCATAGCCCATAAAATTGATGAAGAAGCTAAGAGGTGGGGCGGTGGTACCTAGCCTCTACAGAGCTTGATAAGCGAATAAGCCATCCTATCTTGGCAATGAGATAACCTCAACCTATGGCAACTAAACAATCTATGTATAATACACCATTCATTCGAAAAATTTATTTCTTCCACTATAATCTCCTGTAAACTAGTCATGTTGGGGGTATATATTATGTTTTCACCATAGAACTATAGCTTATAATCTTTCTGAGTGATGTAGCTACTCGTTTGAAGTGGATGACATGAACTTTAAGAAAAGGAAACATCGCGCGAATACTACGGTAGTTGAAATCGTAGCGTTTCGGTTGATCATATGTCTTTGATGCACGATCACAGTCCTGTATCTATGAACGCAATCACAAGAGCTTGGACATATAAGGAGATAATTGTGTCCGACTTGTATAATGCAGCAACAATCCACCAGTTGGCCAAGATCCAGTTTTCGTCTGAATAGCGTTGCGATCCCTCGCAAAGTCTTTGAGCTCCATTTCTACCTTAGGCCCCAGCTTACCTTCAGACATGGGAAGTGGCCTGCATTGGCCGTTCCATCTGAGGGCTTTCAGCTCATATCTCAGGATTCTACCAGGCTTGAGACACGTGGTATTCTCAAAGTTGGTGTTGTCCAAAACATATAACCATGTATAGTTGAGTAACTCGATGACCTTCACAAGTTCTGTAGGTCTTATCGTCTTGATCTAGTCACAAAGGATGAAAACAACCGGCTCTACGTAGGACCAACCGGGGATTATATCAGGTCTTTCAAGCCGACTAAATATACAATTTGAGAGAATCCTGCGAACCAATTTTTGACTTCACTGATGGACGTATCTACCGGGGTTGTATATTTCCGCGTCTTGATCGAATGGTAACTGTTACTCAACTTGAGCCTTTCGGAATATCGCAAGACTTACATTAGATAACCTGGGGGAGGTTTCAGACTATGCGTCTGATTGGAGGAAGTCCAAATCCTTGCAAGGTTTCAGTCCCATGTAAATTATCTGACCTACGTCGCGATTGCGCTTTGCAATGTCAAGTAAGACATTTGAAGTGGAAGAGACGTTGATCTGGGCCGCTAGTCTGGGGTGTGAAGATCCATGCAACAATAGTGGCTTTTCCAGAAATCACCGAGTTGATGAAATAGCCAGTCTACTTCTTCTTCCATTCTTGTTTCTTTATAGGCTGCGATTCATCGCCAAGTGTGAAGTTGGCCCATGATCTCTTGAGCCCAGTTTGCAACTTGAGAACGCGTATAGCTAATAAATCCAAACTTTTTCCTTGAGAGACTTACAAGTACGCTAGAAGCTAAGAGGGTTTCATTATTTAGGCTTTCTAATAGTGACCACAGAAAGCTTCATTATTTAGTGCGCATTGCCTTCAAGGATATATAATAAGAAGAGTTAAAGAAATTTAGCTCCTTACTATACTATCTGCGTAGAACACGATCTTGAAGTATGTTGATAAGAGACTAAGAGAGGACCTTTAATATAACAAAAGTGAAAGAGTAAGAGTAAAGCTTGGAGACCTTATCAGTAGTAAGGGTACTATGTTATAGCTGTATTCTAGTCTCCTCGAAATCTAAGAGAAGCTTTAGCTCGTAAGGTTACATAGGAGAGAGATGAGATAGTAGTGAAGCGTTTGAAAGCAGAGGCAAGGGGACTACAATAAGAAGCTTAGCAGCACAAGTAGAAGATAATCAATGAAAAGCGTATAGAGAGATATGTAGTCAAAAAGATAAGCGAGAAGGAGAAGGCTAAAAAGGCTGCTAAACACACGCGCTAGAAAGCAGCCTGCAAGACCAGAAAAAGCTATATAGTCTTCGCCAAGAAGTAACCAAAAGGTTCTAAAAGTATCTATTATGAAGCCTAAGTGCGACGAACGTGTAGCTACTATTGCAGTTCCTAGACAGGCCCGAGATGGTGGATCAGCTCGCTCCTCTACCACGAACTACCCGCTAAGGCCACGACATCAACCTTCTAGAGGGATTAAAATATCACACATTTACTGCAGACGTCTAATTCATATCTGCGTAGAAGATTTCGCGATAACAGCCTCTTAGTGTAGCTCAACAGCTTCACTTTCCCCTCGCTAAGATGTTGTTCGGCGGGCCACAATATAAATCCAAGTATAAGTTACACAAACACAGTAGACTATCGTTGTGCAATAGTAAAATTGCGTTCGGCGTAGTGAAGTTCGGAGTAATCACATTCGGAGGAGTCACATTCGGCGCACAGTTACGTTCGGAGCTCAGTCAAGTTCTGCGGAGTTACATTCGGCGCACTATTATTTTTCATTATTCACTTTTTCTGGTTTCTATAGGGTCTTATAGATACAACAGAAATATGTAACTCTAAATAGGGAGAGGCCGCTAGCCTACTAATCTAAGCGCAAAAGTAAAGGTAAAAAGTTTAAAAATTATAAAAGGGAATTAAACAATAGCTAGATCTAGGATGTTTAGATTACTAGTATTGTTAACCTCTACCAAGGACTAAAATTATAACTACTAATACGGTTGCCTGCCCAAAAAACTCAGGTACACTCCCAAACTCCAACAGGGACGCCGGTTGGGACATTCGGCGCACGTTCGGCGGAGTCATATTCGGCGCACAGTTACGTTCGGCACTCAGTCAAGCCTAATCAATCCTACGCATTACCTATAAATCTATTGACTTCCACTCTTTAAGCTTGCATCACGCTTCCCTTGATCCTTAACACAGTTTCTACTCTTTTACAAAAAGTTACCAATCACACCAACTACTCCAATCACGATGCGGTTTATTAGCGCGATTATGCTATTGATAGCAGCCTGCTCAGTTACTGCAAGCCCTATTGATAGTAAGCGTTATAATTTATATATGTATATATGTCAAATAATACTAACAAGTAATTACTAGATAATGGTACGCCGAACAATCTAGAACAGGTTGCCCGTGGAACTTCCACCCGTCAATGTTAGTAGACCTTGACATGGGATTTAGAGACGTATTTTAGTACTAGGCTAACAACTATTATAGCTTGTGAAAGCGATTCGCAGTGCGGTAAAAAGAAGTGCTGTCCTTGGGACAAGAAATGCTTCGACCCCAACGTGGTTAATGAGGTACTCGTCTGCTATGGTTGAATATTGCTACGGATCCGATCCTGACTATAAGTCCCACTGTCACGTGCCTATCACTCGACGGCACGAAGGCAAAGGCACTAGTGCCTTGGTCGGCCACAAATACTAAACCTGTGGGTTACAATATGGTAGATACTCGATAGCTTGTAATTTGTTAAATTTAATTATTGTATCCCTTATACTGTATAAGCTTCTTTTTAAGATAAGCTACTAGTGGCTTATGTGGATCACAGTTATTACTAGTGCAACAATGATACTAAGAATATATCTATATGATTAGAATTGCTTAACCTACTCAGACATAGCGATAGAGAACACCCTCTATTTCAAAATTGAACCTTTTCATGAAATTGCTATCGCCGCTCGAGCCAACCCTACGAACACCACAACCTTCTTTCTAAGTACTTTTACTCGCTAACTACGCTCTTAATAGATAGGATCGGCGATCGTGGCGTTGTTATATAATAACATTTTGAGACGTGTAAATGCACGTTATGTTGCCGTTTGGCCGGCTGGCACACTTATGCTTGTACACAGCCCCTTGAATGGCTTTCTTCCCCTTTTCACCAAGGTACAACCTCAATGAGCAGCGTAGAAGAGAGCTCAGGCAGCAGTTTGAGCTAGCTGCGCTATTTCTTCTTCGATCCTCACTGTAGAGATACGCGAAGGTTTTGCGATCCTCTCGTGATCTCGCCCCATGGTCACCATACCGGAGAAAGAATCCTATCGCAGCACGTCTGAGGCCGGGATTAGGTTCACCCATAGCGAGGAACAACCTGTATCTGAAACGCAGCTCGGTACTGATGCACCTCTGCTCGGACCTTGCCGTCGCGATAAATAGTTTGTCTTAAGCGCAGAAGAAAGTACACATAGCGTATGTAAATCTACTAAACGCGCCTAGCTCGAAAAGACGCCTAGACTACCGCAAAACTGGCCAATATCACCTTAAACTATTAAGATCTCTGTCACTACCATCGTCTGGAACATTCTTGTCGATATTGCTCTACTCGCACTCTCAATCGCATTTCTCACTTTTGCCCTGTTCGTCAACGAATACGACGGTAAAACCATTATTACGCATCAACAAGCAGCTAAGAGATTCGAGCAAGCTTCAAAATGGGTGAGCTTATTAGCAGTCACATTTGTGTCGCCTGTTCGCTTACTAATATAGGACCCAACTATATATCCCATCCTCTTCGCCTCCGTCATTGGACGAGCTACTCATGCCATCTTACTGTGGAGACTTGAGAAGGGCGAAAAAATTGATATGTTGGATATACTTACCGGTAGTACACCATGTACAAGCACCGTCATCTCGCAATTCAATATGCGGCTGGTAAGCTATGTAGGCCTCGGCAGGTCGCTATCTAGATGCTATTCAACTACTAGTGAACGAAACAAACTCAGCGAATTACGTGTCCGATATACGAATATAGTAGCCCAGATCTTCTTTTCAAAGTATCCGGCTACTATATCCATATCTTACATGGTTTACACGTTCTTTTCACTTACTCAAATGGCTGTCGCTGAAATCACCATCCAAGATCTCAAGCTCCACTCAGTTCCGGCATTGACTCAGTGGGTCAAACAATTGCCATCGTGATCGCAGTCGGCAGCGCTCTCCGAACTCTTTGGAGCCTCCAGGGATCATTCAACGGAGCAGAAAACAAATCATATCCCAACCGAGTCTTCAAACTAGTTTGGGGAGAACTGAAAGAAGTCTTGATAAAGAATAAGGAAACTACGGTACGAATTGATATCTGCTATAGATATCATCGCGAATACTAAACTATGTGCTGATGTGCGAGATCGGCATTGGCAATAACAATGGATCAGCTGCATAGTCTGGACTTCGTGCTTATCTGTCGCAGGAACCGTTGCTGACACAGCCGCCAACAGTTCACGTTCCTTCAGGGTCTCAGCTCCCCAGCCAGTCCAGAAAGATCACTGAAGAACCCCCTTCATTGTCAGGCCAGGGCTCAGGTGCGTCAATTTTGGACGACAGCATATTCCCACCTGAAGGAAGAGGGGCAACTGCTAGGTCCTGCGATAAGATGGCGGTATTAAGCGCTGCGGGAGCAAAAGGCTTACGGGCGAGGATATGGATTTGAGTTTCGCTGACTATTTTATCTAGATGCTATGAAGCGGGTCTTTTTTCCAACTCTAACTTAATACCTAACGATTCATAGCGAGGATGATAATTCTGATGACTCTACGTATAACGACTCGATCTCATAGATAGACCTTCAGAGAATCTCTAACTTGATAGGCGATTGAATTCACAATTTTGCTTCTGCGGACGATGGAAGACGTCCTATTATATGTACATATGCTGTCCTAATACTAAACCTGAGTCGACTCCCGTTAATTTTTGTTCTATATTCTATGAGGACGACGCTAAAGTCTGGCCGGTGCGATGACTGTTTATTAAATACGATAGAAGAAGTAAGCGCTGAGCTACTTGTCTCTAGAGACGACCAAAGGTTCTTAATCCCCTATATCAGTCTGGACCTAACTTAGAAGGATATAACGGACACAAAAGAGAGCTCTAACAAGCCTGAGGAAAGCACTTTGAGTTCAGAGCTTCTGTTTGCTGGCCCTTCGGATACCTAAGATATTGTTGATACCCCTGATCGATCCGGTCGAATAAGAAGATAGGGGAAACTTCCTGCCATCTTAAAATCCTCTGGAGCCCGAAGCCAAAACCGGGCTCAAGGAGCACTATCTCTGTTAGGTAGCGAATCAGTTCTTTCTAGACTAGACGTTTTTAAATCCTATATTTTGATTATGAATATATACACGGACTATCCTAGCTCTACACCTCGAAGGGTATCATGGATAGATTGAATGAGGAAGCAGGGGATGAATCCTCAAAAAACTATACGGGGATTTCAACCTTTTTGGAAGCACCGGAGTTGTGGGGTAAGCGAACATTGCATATTAGAGAGCACATCTAAAACCTTGTCTAAGTCTCATTGCGATATTGCTTGCTCGGCTCGAAACGAGTATAGACAATCGTGTAGTTTCATACTACGACACCATGAAAGCCCTGTTTATGGACGAACGTAGCCTCAGGTCTGCATGAAGTGGGGGAGAGCGAATTACAAGAGCAGCGCCAGTCTTCCTCACTCGTAACTTAGATGCTGCGATTAGAAAGATGCTCCAGCAGAAGGGAATATCGGCGACAGAGCAGTTCAATGACGAAGCTAGCCAGCAATGTCCAACGTAAGCGCTGTGACCGTACAAGGTGTACGTGGGCTAACACGAACATAGTTGCTTTTGCTTTTGACTTGACTGTAAGGCGCGCCATTCATCTTCGTACATATGCTAGCGAGGAGTCGACCACACCGGCGACAATCCGTTAGGCCATGATCGCTACGCTTTCTTACGCGGGAATCTTTGGGAGCCTCAAGTTTGAAGATCATACGTATGGCCCAGGTGACATTGACACTGCTGGCAAATTGGCGCTACGCAGAGAATCGACCAACATCTGGAGCTCGGCCAAGGAAACCGTAAATCTGCGAGTCGGTTGCTTCATATCAATCGGCCTAGGCGATCAAGACTGGGAGACTCTCCATAGTTCTCTGGAGGCTCTCAATTTTCAATATATCAGAGGCCATTATACAGAGAGCAAATTGTCCGTACAATAGTACATCAAAGCGTGGCCAGAATGTCACAGCGATGTGACATTTATCCGCCTCAGTAGGGTCCGTGGCTGGAGCACATCGGGACCCACGAATGGCATCACTACGACGCTATCGAAGCAGCCTCTGAACGGCACCTCACAGACCTGGCACTGGAATACCGAATGGGAAAATGCGTTCAGAGATTGCCCAAATTACTAGCTCGGGAGGTGAAAAAGGCGGCTCAGATTCAAAAATCCGCCAGTAAGCAGTCACCGAAAGTTCAGACCGGCAGTTAGCACTACCATCATGAGTATGGGAGGTTTAGTCATAAAGGTGGAAAAATATCTTACTGAAACTTCCGTGTAGTAACAGTAGCTTTGTTTAGACTCTATTGTTAATAGAGGAGCTAAAGATTGCATCAATTCAACTCTATTGGACTTGAAATTATAAGGTAGGGTACAGCTTTATGCCGCCGTTGAAAATACGTCGGCATGCTTAACCGAACGACAAGTAACGAACTAACTGCGTGCCGTGCCGAAAACCCGTCAACGCTAGGTCAACGACGGTATGTTGCTCGGTAGTTTTCCTCCTTGTCCTATCAAGACGCTGCAGTGATGCCTCCAGTTCAATACTGGAGACCTGGCTTGCATTGTTTGGCGAGCTCAACGGAAATGACAGGTCCGGTTTCCGCGAGACATCAGAAGAGTGAGAAGCTCTGTCGTTGGTGGAAGGACGAGGGTAATTGGGCGAGGAATTAGTGGGTACCGAGGCTCTACCGAGATTAAATTTCCTCGATGTAAGTAAACGTGGAGCATCCGTCACATGTGATAGAGTCCAAGCGGTGAAACAAAGAAAGAAAGACTGTCATCACTCGCGCCGCATAGACATGTACAATTGCAACCCCCCAAATCCAGGCACTGTTCCAAGACGGCTGAGCGCTTCAGTACTAATCTCGGCACGTTAGTGACCACTACCTTGTCAATACGCCGGTCGTCTGTATAGCTATATTAGCCACGCTATAGCTTCAAATCAGGTGCGCAAAGTAAAAGCTAGAGAACAGGTTAGTAAGTTTCTATAGAAGTAGTGTATACAAACCTACTGTAGTCAACGTTCAGGGGTAGATTGAATCAATAGGGATACTAAAACTCTCGCACTTTACTAAATTGCGAATGCTGTCTTGCCTTGTCTTTTAGTTGCTTTTTTCTTACCTACCAGATGACAATATATTGCATGGATTCTTTCAAATGCTCTGTCCTAATCGGTACCAAGGCACATATTTTGATGCCGGTAAGGACTTTGCGTGAGTTCTTCATTAATAGCAGCGAATACCTTGTCTTAGCATGAGGCTTAAGGCCGTGCACACTGCACGGATCACGATTGCGCAAACAGTAAGGCAAATTCCAGCACGGTGTCAATCGTTTTGTGCCACCCTCTATGCAAACAAAACTATCTCCTCTGTTCGGATTTCTAGCCATTTTGGTATGCAATGATTAATAATGAAAGGCCTTACTCAAGGGCGTATAGCGACTTGACGTCAGTGATCCGGTTTAATAGAGTAAAATACCTGTTGAGATAAATTGGTTCGAACTATAAAGCTCCTTGCCCTCGCAACTACTTTTGTCTATCTGCAATATCCTGCATTCGACTTCATCTACTATCCTCAGGCACCGCATCAAATTCCTTCTTCATTTCAGCTCTTCCATTTCACGAATCCTTTGAGCCTTCAAGATGCGCTTCTTCATCGCTGCTTCCGCTGCTCTCGCCACTGCCGCTGTTCAGGGCGCTGCCATCACTTCCCGCGCTGATGGATGTCCTCCAGCGGCCCCAAACCTGAATGAAATGCCCCTGTACGCTCAGTACGAGCTCTGCTGTGCCTACAATATGCTCTGGGTAAGACAACATAAAATCTACCCTAGCCTTTTCTAAAGTCGCTAACATTTCTAGGGCCAATGCTGCCAACTCGAATCAGGCGTACCTTTTACCCTCGGAGTCAAGCCGGTTAGGAAGTGCACCGCCGATTTCGTTACCGACGACAGTTCCTAGGCACTTGCAGGGCATACTGCTGAATTTTCAGCGGGTAGGCTACCTACAGACTGTTTCCGATGGGAGAGCTAGATATAAGAAAGAACATTGGTTGAAAAGCTTGTCACCTACTTCGAAGCTTTTCTCGCGCTGCAAGTAGTAATCCTATTAGTTATCCCTGCCCAGTTGTAATATCTGTTGCTGAATCAGTCCTCGAAATACGCCTTGCGTGCATCTTGTCGAGTGTGGACCCTTAGCCCTGGTAATGTCTTGTAATAAGCGCATCATGCCAGCGCATTGCCGCAACCGCTTAACAGTGTCGGAATCCAAGCCTTGCTGGAGTTCCTCAAAACATCGCTTCCAGAAATCACAGTATGCAATTGGGAAGCAAATATGTATTAGAAGTAACAGATTAAGCTTTATTTACTATCTTATACTCATAATACATAGGTAGTATAACTCAATATCGCGATCATTAGCTCAACCGCTCGTTCGCAAAACAAAACAATGATTTTCATTTCGACCAACCCAACTTGTCAGAGTTGAGGTACTATGTATTCCATGTTGGTACTATCCTGAGGATCTTTCTATATACCATTGCCAAGACCAGTCATGTGACACATCTCGACCAGCACATCTTTGATTAGAGTTGTATTAGCGGGATTATCGCGTGCTGAATATGAAGCATTATCGTGATCGGATAGCTTTACAATGTACAATTCAATGTCGCGATATCAGCTCAACAGCTCGTCGCAAAACAAAACAAGGTGATCGGATAGCTGAGGTCGTTACGCCGGATGGATCGTTGCATAGACGGTGAGCCTCGGTACCTTGGCAAGAATCGACTCAATCTTGACTTGTCGCGCTGCTTAGCCGAGATCGACAACAGTTGGTTAGGTAGTAAAACTAGAGAGCATGATGGCTATTGTATCGCTCTAAATACTGACTCACTTGCCCATGGCACTGTCGCTATGCGACTGCATGTGTAGTTATATGCTCTGAATGCTCTATAGATGCAAGTATATTGCGTCTAAAGCCCAGTCGTCTAGCTATAGTCACTGTGCAGAAGTCTTGGCCAAAATTTAACAAGAGCAAAAGTGCCGTGCTGACAATATCAGCAATTACGAGTACGAGTCAAGCTAATATATAGACATAAGCACTACGTATACGAATCTAGGCACGCTATTGGATCGCTTTACCTAAAACACGACGCTAGGCATCTGATCTACGGTCTGCACTGTGTATACGTCTTTTTACTCCACTTCCAAATCTCGAGTGATTATTCCATCGCTCCGAATAGCTTACCGTAACCTTTTGCCGGTCACTCAGATTGGTGGCCTTTTCTCCATCTTTCTCCTTGGCAACTACCGTGCTAATTCCTTCTTAGGCTTGCTCTAACATATATAATGAACTTGATTTCTTTCTGTATCCAAATTAATTATCAACACACCTACCATCAACTCAGCGACTATTGTCCAGTTCTCGCTATCTCCAGACTTCAACACGCTATACTCTTCAACACCCATCCTACCACTCAGTAAGTGCCCAAAGACATGGTCTAAGCAAGCGTCCAAAACTTGCATAGCGCTAACCATATGTAAAGACCATGTTGATGCGTCTGGTCGTCCTATCTGCCATGGCAGCCTCAGCCTCAGCGCTTTCGGTGTGCTTTTATGGTACAGATTTCACCAACGCTAGTGTGTGCTGCTCTCCCAACGGCGGCTGTGCTGGTGACCGCAATAACAAACCATTCTTTAGGGAATGGCAAGTGCATACCTGCGATACCGTATCCAACTGCTGAGAGGGCTGCGAAGTGGGTTACATGGCGAGCGACCACAAACATCTAAACGTACGGGGTACATGCAGTAATTCAAGGGCGAGCAGAAAGGGATATTAGGGTTATCAAAGAGGGTCCATGCAGACAATGTAATTCACACCAAGGATATGGCCATCAAAAGTTTGTTTTAGAGCAAATCACAATCATCCAGACACTATTAAACAATCCTTCTTTACTACAACCAAACACATGTTCTACTAGTCGTGATGAACACTCCACTAACTACATATGGTGTCCAATTTACACAGTCTTGGGGTGAAATTGGCTACGCACTCAGAGCGTACCAGAGTCTTTCAAGCGTCCCAACTCAAAGCCAATCAGCCTTCGTGAGTTCGACCGAATGCAGTCGCAAGGCACACCTTGAGTCCCCCGGGTACTTTGTGGTTGAAGAACGCATCATAACTCTCCGAGATATTCTCGAACTTGTCTGCAGAATAGCTATTAGATAAAGACAATAAGTACTAAGCTTGGCTTTGCTAACCTGTGTGAGTGAACATGAATGAGGGGTCGTATTCGCCTTTAACGACGAGGTCCAGAAGGTATGGGAAATACTACAAGTTTCATGATCAGGGTCAGCGACACTTGGCTCTTATGGCAGTAGATAAATATAGTTGTTTTACCTTCTCGGCGTAAAGTTGTCCACCGCGCAGAGTGATGGCCTTTTCCATCAACATACCGATAGGAAAGTTGTTAGTCGAGTAGAAGAAGTCGCCAATCAGAGCGATGTTTCCACCCTTGCGCGTTGCCTTGATTACGGCGCTCACGGTGTCCGAGCTGTCGCCCTCGACGCCCAGCTTTCTCATAGTTGCATGAGCGACCGAATTCGTACTCCGAAAGCCACTTGCTTCGATACCACGATCTAGACCGTGTGGCTCGACAGAGAGGATGTAATCCGCTGGATTGGAGTGATCGCTCACATTGATGGGAATCATGCCGAAGCTCTCCGCAATTTTAAGTCGGTTGGCGTCCTTGTCGACAGCGTAGACCTTACGGGCTCCGCGAAGCTTGGCCAAACGTTGAATGGAAAGACCGACAGCGCCACAGCCCCAGACGCCAACGACATCACCCTTACCCACCTCCGCGAGCTCGCAACCGTGCCAGGCAGTAGGGGTCACATCTGCAAGACCGACGAGCTTCGTAGCTGGGATATCTTTCGGAGTTCTAACACAGACGAGATCTGCATTGGGAACACGACAGAACTCAGCTTGATTACCAGGATATCCTCCGGTGATCTTGGAGTATCCAAAGATTCCCGAGAGGCGGTGTCCGTACATTTGCTCCAGCTCCTGCGATGGATTGGTTCGGTCGCATAGAGAAAATTCTTTGCGTTTGCAGTAGGAGCATTCTCCACATGCAATCACCGGCAAGATGATGACTCGATCTCCCACCTTTACTTCTTTGACTGCAGGCCCAACTTCCTCGACAATGCCGATAGCCTCATGGCCCATGATAAGTCCCTTCTCCATAACACTGTTCATATCGCCATTATACATGTGCAGATCCGAGCCGCATATAGTGCAATGGGTAATATGAACAATGGCATCTTTGGGGGCAGTGATAGTGGGCCTGGGAACAACACCTAGCTCGATCGATTTCGAACCAGTCCAGAGGGCTGCTTTCATCATCTCACTGGGATGGGGCTTGTACGCGGTCGTGTCCACCGGCCTTTTGACTAATGTCAGACTCACCATAGATGTTGGATTTGAGGCCAGGTACTTACTTTGATACTTCCGCCATTGTAAGATGATGCTTTTGTTCCAAGTATATCGCGCAGGTGTATGGGTTCAAAGCTGAAAATGCACTTTAGTCCCAAGTTGAAGTTGTGAAGAGCCGTTCGCTGGTGGTACAGTCTTTATAGCCATTGGATCTAGCATTAGCCTTGTCAACCATTGTTCTCGCCCTATTTCATCTGAGCAAATCCAGCCGTAGCAATTCCGTATTTTTGATGTAACACCTTCATCTCACGTGCGAAACAAACTCTATCAATCTCGGATGCTACGTTAGCATGATAGCATCCCCCGCCCCCATGATTGACGATCATCTTACGTCGAATGCCAAACTCGACCATGTTAGCTAGGATCACGATGCTTTTGATATTCTTGCTGTACATCTGCATCCCACGTATTGTCCGATAGTGACGACTTTTGGAATCATGCATCTGATATCCGCAACTGCGGATGCGGGGTGTAGGTAACTAGAGCGCGCTAAGCCCGGGAAAGTCTTCCGTTGCAATCAGGTCAAAATGGCACTCGCTAAGCCGATCGGGCGATTTGCTTAGGCGTACCACTGAGAGACCTCATGTTTCCTGCAAGATTACTTTTGAACGACGCAACCTCAATGTCGTTGCGATATGACGCTGTATTGGAAGACGAGGTTGGGACAACTGCATCCGAGTGGAGGCGAGGGTAAGTAAGTAGTTAGGTAGCCTACAAAAACCAAGACAAGATAAGGTCAAGGGCCTTGCAGCGGCGATGAGACGCACGCGGTCTCAAGGCTATGAAGTCAATAACAGTAGGACACAGTATTTCAATCGCATCTCGAACTTCCATGGCTTGACTTGAAGACCTTTTCTTTTGGCGCCAAAGAGCTACATAAGCAGTGGGGGGTGCGATATTGCATTATATCGCAACGCCTCAGTACCAATCCACTCAGAAGCCACGCCGTCTTAGCAGCATTCTAGTACCATTCGCTCAGGTCTGTGGGGTTCTTGGGTCGGATTCAGTATCGCCCAGGTCATACACACGTCGTAAAACTCCGAATCACTTCTTGCATCCGGGTAAAAATGAAGGGTCGCCAAGCTGTGCACAGTTCAAATCCCAGCTCCTATGCGGAGACAAGTTTTTGTCTGACAGCGATGATATAGAAGGGATATAATCGCGAATGCTGCTGGCCGCGGGGCCTAAGACAGAGTGCGACCGCGGGGCCTGATACAGACTGTAAGTAGATCATACATGCTTTCTTTTGTAGTGAAGTAGGAACTGGATGGACGTGGAATGACAATACTAAATGTCAACGGTAGCCAGTAAAACTACAGACGCGCAATGATAGCCTGTAAAATGGACCGCTATTGTGTTGCCGGGACATTACCTATCACCTTTCTATCAGAAGGCGCACAAAGTATCGTGTCTCAGCGTACTGTCTAATGCCGATGACCATATTTGAGATTTGAACGCGTTTGGGGCCTTATTCGACCCTTTTACATCAACGCATCGTAAATATTGACGCAATTCGAAGTGCTCGTGTTCCGAGGCTTACCTTTTGACCAGCATGCGTTTGCTGGACAGCGCAAAACATACGTCTTTGTCTGACATCACTACCGTTGCGAAGCACATATGCAGCTCGGCCCTGCTCTCGGCCTTTTTTCTATTCCATACTCTCTGCTGCTCAGTACAGATACATTCTACACGACTTCGGTATACTCAATCAACATGTTCCGCCACTCAGACACGCAATCCCTCTGTTCCCAGTCCTCTCGAAGAGCCTCCAGTTCCTCGTCTACCCATTCGGGCCTCACCCACATGCGAGTATTTCTCGTCCAGACTGCAAAGGGTCTTTTGTCTTCCTCTGGTGGATACAAGGCCAATCTCTGCTTGTTGCGTTATCTTGCCTCACGACATCATTCAGTCCGCCAGCTCTGTTACTCGCATCCAGGTGAGATAGATGCATATGTTCGGACCATGGCCAGGAGTGGACGTGATCCGCAACATAGCAAGAGGCAGCTGCATCTCAGAAGTGGTTATGGCGAGCCTGGAGTCGATATCAAAGTTGAAGAGCTCGTCATGGATGACGGTGTTCAGGTTTTGGCATTAGAGAAGGAGGCGTTCGATGAAGCATTCGGTGGCAAGGAGAATATACTCGAGGCTATGCCTAGAGAGACGGCAAACTACATTGAGGTAACTGAGCGAATACTATTCTCAATATTGAGCGCCAACATGCAATTTTCTGACTTTTATTTTCACTAGAGGGGAATCCTATCATCGCGGCTGCAAGATTTCGTCTCGTTCCTGCAAGAAGAGATCACGCGTTTCTCACCCACACATATCATCTTCAACGACGGCTTATCCATGCAAGCGACCTCAGCCCTGGAGATGCCCGGCTTGAATGCCTGTCGCATCGCAGTCATACATACTGCTGAGCAACTCCCCTTTGGACCTTTTGCTGGCGGCATGCCCGGCCACGTAAGCTCACCGTGCGAGTCTAAACTCCTCCAAGGGCTTGATGGTATTTGGAGCGTCTCTGAGGCCATCAAACGGTACGCTCTTGAGTATGGGCAGCTCCAGACCAACTTTTTTGTACACCATCCCTGGACCTATCTCGAAGAGCGAAAGCACGAGATGCCGATTCATCTACACAACTGGGACAAGAGGTTCATTGGTATGATCAACCCTTGCCCTGTCAAGGGCGCTCAGATACTTGTTGGACTTGCCAAGTTGTGCCCACAACACGATTTCCTAGTGTACAAGAGCTGGGGCTTCGACAGCAAGGTTGGCAAGCAAATGGAAGACCTGCAGAACATCACGTAAGTTTAGCATTGCAGCTCGATATAGGGAAGCATGAGCCTAATTGACAGCTTGTAGCATCCGTCCCGCATGTAAAGCCATGGAAGAGGCCTGGTGCGATATTAAGATTCTCCTCGTACCCTCGCTCTGGTACGAAGCTTGGGGAATTGTGACAATCGAAGCTCATCTTCGTGGTATCCCCGTCATTTCCTCGGATGTAGGTGCGCTGCCCGAGGCCATGCTCGGACTGGATTACATTCTTCCGGTGAATCCGATCAAGGGTGATCGCGACGAAGGAGGAGCATACATTGTTCCTGAGCAGAATCTTGCACCTTGGGTGAAGGTCGTGGACAGGCTTATGAGTGACAAAGCCGAGTACGATAAGCTTTCGGATAAGGTGCGCAGCACAACGGAGAAGTGGCTGAAGAATATGGACGAGACTGCCCTGGAGAATTGGTTGATTGACTTGGCGATACGTCACAACGAACCTGGCATGGTTTTATAGGTTAGTCATGAATGCAACTTGAAACTACGGGGCTATGTAGGCTTTAGTTCTTTGATAGGGCTTTCCCTACTATGGAGATGCATGTATTGAATCCTCAAAGGGAATCTGAATGAGTGCGATGATGTCGTATGAACCATTCTGAACTGCTCTGCAACGTACTGCACACTCCCACCCATGCGCGTGACGATACATTTTGTCAGTTTCGACGTCAAAACCGATGTCATGAATGAAACTTGTGTCAATCATAATCACATCATTTGATATTCATACTTTACTGACGTCAATTCACTGTCAAAATATCTATTGCAATCATTCATATGTCACAAGGAGTTTGAATGAACCGGTATACATAAAAGCATCTTCGAGGTCAAGAGCTCGCTGAATTAGTCTTACTCCAACAACGGATTTCATGAAAGCTTTTCGCAGACTCCTTACTGCGCAAAAGCCTTGTTTTCCACGACCTCTTCTGTTCCAAACACAAACTCTGAACGAAATCACCCGAAGCCGTCAAGTTCGCTACAGCAGCACCCTTGTCAGCAAGATGCCAGAACTTGATGTCATCAAAACCAAAAGGCTCTGGTGGAAGGAGAGCGTGGTATATCAAGTAGGTGCTCGTAAGGGAGTCTGATGTGATCAACGACTGAGAAGTTGTAGATCTATCCAGCATCGTTTCGAGACACAAACGGAGATGGCCATGGCGATGTCCGTGGTATCATAGAGTCGCTGGACTACTTGAAAAGACTGGGCGGTGAGCATTTATACCATTTCATCATTACATCGGAGAAAGTGCTAACAGGCGAATGAATCAGTCGACGTAATTTGGATCTCTCCAAGTAAGGATACTTTCTCATTGTAACACAGATTTTCTCTAATCTCCCTCCAGTATACAAAAGCCCACAGGTTGACATGGGTTACGACATCTCTGATTACAAGGACATTGATCCGAAGTATGGCACGTTGGCGGACGTTGATGAGCTCATTGAGGGGCTTCAGCAGCGTGATATGAAGCTGATGATGGACCTTGTGGTAAACCATACGTCGAACCAGGTAAATCTGCCAAGAGGGCGATGAAATGCTTTCCCAAATCTGACTTCCTGGCAGCATCCTTGGTTTTTGGAGTCCAAGACTTCTACCAACAATCCAAAGCGAGACTGGTACATCTGGAGAAAAGGCAAAGTCGACAAAGATGGCAAGCCTGGTCCTCCCAACAACTGGTGCCGCATCTTGGACACGACTGAATCAGCCTGGAATTGGGATGAGAAGACACAAGAGTACTATTTGTCTCTGTTTTCCCCCGAGCAGCCAGATCTCAACTGGGAGAGCACAGATGTTCGAGCAGCCGTCCATGACATTATTCGATTTTGGCTGGAGCGGGGTGTCCGGGGCTTCCGGATGGATGTCATTGACCACATCTCCAAAGTTCAAGACTTTCCGGATGCTGAAGACACGATTCCAGGCCAGAAACTTCAGCCCGGTAACGTGTTTTATGCTAACGGGCCACGGCTGAACGAATACCTGCACGAGATACGCCAGGTGCTCAACGAGTACGACACCATTACGGTTGGCGAGATGCCGTTCATCAACGATGAAGACGAAATCATTCGCACTGTCGGAATGCAGGGGTCTCTAAACATGTTGTTCCTCTTCAAGCTGTTGAACATAGACAATCAGCCTGGCCGCTCGAAATGGTCGTATCAGGAGTGGGATGCTACTGATATGGCGCGGATCCACGAGCGAACGCAACGGATGATGATTGAACGGGACGGGTGGAACGCAATCTTTTGCGAAAATCACGACACACCGAGATCAGTGTCACGCTTCGCAGACGATAGCGAGGAGTGGCGCGATTATGCGGCCAAGATGCTTTGTACCAAGCACACCACACTCGGGGGCACAGAGTACATCTATCAAGGCGAGGAGCTGGGCATGCGAAACATCCCTCCGGACTGGCCCATTACAGAGTACAAGGATATTGAGACTCAGAACTACTGGCGAGCGTGGGTTTACTGACATGGGACGCTGTTTCGACATTAGCTAACGTGCATCAATTAGTGCCACTAAGCAGTACGCCAACAACTGGCGAAAGCTCGAGTATGCGCGCAAGATGATTCAGCTCAAAGCGCGTGATCATACACGCACCCCGATGCAATGGGACAGCACTCAGAATGCTGGATTCTGCAAGGAGAGCGTCAAGCCATGGATGAGGGTCAACGATGATTATCCACGTGTCAATGTTATGGCGCAGCTGGATAATCCGCAGTCTGTATTCTCGTATTGGAAGCGTTGCCTAGAGTTTCGCAAGGAGCACAAAGACGTCTTCGTCTATGGTGGATTTGAGATCCTGGACCCACAGAACAAGGATGTGGTAGCTTTTCGGCGCTTCTCCAAAGATGAGAGCTGGGTGACTGTTACCAATTTCACGGGCAAATACTTGGAGTGGTCTGGTCTGGGAGAATACACAGTAGAAGAGTGGGTGATTGGGAATCATGATCTCGATGTGCACAACGAGAAGGCCGGGCGCACGCTTCATCTCAGACCGTGGGAGGGCCTCATCGGAAGATGTGTACGGCAGTAAACACTCTTTTTTCGCGTAGATTAGACAGGAGAAATTGATGACGAGTGCGCAATTGATCGGATGAAAGTTTATTGCTGCTGTTGCATATCCTGTCGAGCATCAGGCTATGTGTGGTGGTGGTGGTGATGATGATGACGAGAGGTGGGCTGATGAGTTCCTGGTGTTCCGGGCGAGGGTGGTGGAAGGAGCTCGAAGCACGTGCTGGGTTCCGCTAGCACATGAAATGCGGTTGGGGGGCTGTGACCTCATCAATGCGCAACATAAGCCCTGCCGCCTCGCACCCTTCAACTCATCCTTTTACCTACCACGACGCCGCACGCCAGCCTTGCACATTGCATCACATCGCACCGCACCGGGTTGACCTCAGCGATAAGCAATACACAATGTCGGGACCCAAATACCAGAATGTGCCCCAACGCGACTCGTTCGACGAGGCTGCGCCTGCTCCCTCGTACTCGCAACCGCCTCCCAGCTACCAGGCGGCCAACCCCGAAGAAGCTCTCTTGAGCGGCGTCGCTCGCGAGGAGAACGACAACCTACCGGATGACTTCAAGTTTGGCGGTGTGGTGGCAGAGGCCACGCTGGATATCCGGATGGCGTTTGTGCGAAAGGTGTACGCCATCTTGTGAGGCGTCCCAGGCATCCATATGCATGAAATGTCGCATGTGCTGACTACCTGCAGAACTGTCCAACTCCTTGCGACGGCCGCCGTGAGCTTCGTCTCGATGACATCGGCGACATACAAGCACTGGATCCAGACACACCAGTGGCCGCTCTGGGTGTCGCTCTTGGGCTCGTTTGCCTTTCTTGGTCTGACGTTTTGGAAGCGCAAGTCGTATCCCACCAACCTCCTGTTCCTGGCCGGTTTCACTGCCATGGAAGCATACTCCATCTCCGTCATCGTGTCCTTTACCGAGTCCAAGATTGTGCTGCAAGCTCTGTTCTTCACGCTGGGCATATTTGTCGCGTTGAGCCTGTTCGCCTGCCAGTCAAAGTACGACTTCACAAGCTGGGTGCCGTATCTGTTCGGGTCGCTCTGGGTGGTGGTGCTCTTTGGCTTCATGTCGTCGTTCTTCCCGTACAACAGCACGGTGGAGCTGGGCTACGGTGTCATCTGCGCACTCATCTTCTCGGCATACATTCTGGTGGACACGCAGATGATTATGCGCCATTACCATGTCGAGGAGGAGATTGCCGCGGCCATTTCGCTCTACCTCGACATCATCAACCTCTTCCTCGCCATCCTCCGCATCCTGAACTCGCAGAACCAGAACTAGGGTGGTCCGGACATGGGTTTGGGGTTGTGGGGGATAAACTCTTGTCATCACACTGTGTGAGCGGTGGGGCTGGAGCTGCCGTCATGCGTAAGCTAGCTTCGGGACTCGTGCTCCTTTTCTTTCCCGTCCATGTCTCCATGCACAATAACTAGTAGGAATAATACATGTTCATGGCCTAGCGTCCTACCCGGTACTTTGTGTGTTCAATGTCCATCCTTCCAATGACAGCTGCTGTGATTCCTATGGGGCCATATCAGGCGACGGCGGGGTAGGTAGGACCGGAGCACTACCTGGGTATGGGTAGCGATGTATGGGCATGTATGGGGGGGTTGGAGGATGCGTGGGGTCCATGATTGGCTGGGAGCGTGAAACGGCCGTGAACCCTGAATCGCGAGGCGCAAAGCTTCGCACCCGGACGCCTTGGCAATGTTGATATTTGCACCCGCCCGACGATAACGGGAATAGGAGAAGTGAAGGCGATTGAAGCAGCCGAGGCCCGTGGAGCAGTGGAAACCTGGGCAAGAAGAGAACGAGAAGAGAAAGAAAGAAGAACACTTTGCTGCACCAGCTACTGTAATCGTGGTAGCGAACGTGGTACCGAGTAAGGTTACGCGAGATCTGTATTCGTCACTGCTTAGCGCGCTGCACAAGACAGCTACCAACTCGGACCAGCAATTGCCAGCAGTCCAGCGACACCTGTCCCGAAGCGTCAAAAGCAATTGTATACCTGTTGCACGCCTTCACAAGTGGAGCGGGACTTGATGAGGGAAAACATTGGCTGGTTGCGCCGCCCGCTCAGGAGATTGTTGATCCGCGCTTGCCCCATTCACGTCTAAACCCTGATCATCTTTGCTTGGAGGGACCACACCGCTCCCTCTTCCACCCTCTGCCGCCTTGCTTCCCCCGCAGACCTTTGTGCTCCTATTGCACACCCGGCCGCCGTGCGAAAACATCCTTCTTCGCGCCATTGCGCACCTCAATGGCTGTTTGTTGCTGAAATTCCGACTGTATACGCTCGCTACCAAGCAGCTCGTTGACCGAGGATTCAGGAAGCTCAGACGGCCAGCACGACTGACGAAGCCGCCCAACGGCACCCAGGCCTGCAGCCGTCTTGACGCCGCCATCTCTACCACCCTGTCCGTGGCTGTCGGCGAGTCCCCGGCAAAGGCAGTGATACCGTCGCTTCATCGCACGCTCCTCCCCACTACCTCGACCATCACCACCACCACCACCAACACCAAAGCCTACAGCCCAGACGAGGTAGCCAATCATGGCCGCCAAGCCGACGCTACCAGCTGGCAATGGCGTGCTGCGAGAGATGCGCACAGCGGAAAGTCCAGACGTGAGCATGGCCACGGTGCCGAAGAGGCGCAAGCCGAGAGCGAGGGCGAAGAAGGTCGACGACGAGGGCCTTGTCGCCTCTCTGTGCACGCTCATCTGTGAGCACCAAATAGGTATGCTATGGAACGAGCTCGACTCTGGATATATATAAAAAAACAAAAGACTGACTACCGCAGGCATCTCGCTCAACCTGCTCACCCTCCTCACGTTAACCCACACTTTCTTTCCCCGCGCCCGAAGTCGGACCACCAAATTCTTCCACATGTCGTACTACAACCCTGACACCAACATGTACGGCTGTGGCACTGACGATTTATCCTTTGTCCTGCTATGGACCGTCATATTCACTGGCCTGCGGGTAGCAGTCATGGAATACCTACTGGATCCGCTGGCCAGACTCGGCGGGATCAGGTCAAAGAAGGGACTTGATAGATTCAAGGAGCAGGCCTGGCTCGTTGTCTATTACATTGGGTCGTGGTCGCTAGGCATGGTATGTTTCACCCTCCCCATGGGAGCGCCGGGAGGTATCGGTCATGCTAACGGATCATAGTACATCATGTACCACTCGGACTTCTGGCTCAGCCTCCACGGCATTTGGGAGGGCTGGCCCTTTCGCGAGGCCGACGGTCTCTTCAAGTGGTACTACCTCGTCCAATGGGCCTTTTGGGTCCAGCAGATTCTTGTCGTCAACATTGAGGAGAAGCGCAAGGATTACGTGCAAATGTTTACCCACCACGTCTTCACAACTGCGCTAATGTGTCTGTCTTACGGATACTATCACATGCGCGTCGGCATCGTCATCCTCACCATCATGGACTTTGTCGACATCATCTTGCCTGTAAGTACCGTTTGGACATGGTGGCGAGCAAACGCTGACAGCAACAGACCGCAAAGCTCCTCAAATACACTGGATACTCGAATGCGTGCGACTACGCGTTCGGCGTCTTTGTCCTCTCATGGATAGGCACTCGCCATGTCCTATACATGATGGTCTGCTGGTCCATCTACGCCTACGCACCAGTCGACATGGCTCCCGGGTGCTACCTTGCTGACTCGACCTCGAAATTCTCCGGATTCGTCCCTGCGTCCAACACCTCACAGTTCGAAGCATACGGCGGAAACAATCACTGGGGCAATCTCCTCAAGGCTTACGACGACCGCAATGGGCCCATTTGCTGGAACCCGCAAATCCGATACTATTTCCTTGCGCTCCTCCTCACGCTGCAGGTGTTTTGCTGCATATGGTTCGGTACCATCGCCAAGGTCGTTTACAAAGTACTCAACGGAACTGGTGCAGACGACTTGCGCTCAGATGACGAGTGCGACGAGGAAGAGGTTGAACAAGACAAGACCAATACCATCTTGAACATGGCTACGACGTGCACCGAGAGCGGTATGAGCACCATGACGCCAAAGGAAGAGGAGGTCGGTGTCGATGCACTGACATTCGCCCGCATCAACGGCGCTAGTCAGCGACGGCAAGCGAGGAGAGAAAGTTCCAGGGCGAGTGGGATTAGTATTCCCGGACACGGTGATCGCAAGGAGTTATTAGGCCGCATTGGGTGCGACAAGCCTTCGTAGGACGTGGCTGTTGATTTTCTTGAAAAGCTCCCTGGCGTTCCGGTAGGCATTGTAGTGGAGCGTATATATCGTATAGTCAGGTGGATGTGGGAGACATCGGTGCCTCGGCTATATTGTTTTGTTGGTGTTATTGGAAACGTATACCCCATAGAAAGCGAAGCTTCTCTTCGCCGTTTCTACATTCTTTATGCCCCAAACGTGTGTCGCGCCAAGCAGAGTGTGCTACGACGTCGTAGGGAGCTTGTTACGCTTCACATGGCGAATCTAATTGGAAATCGATTTTCCATTCTGGGTCTTGCTCGGGGGACCCTCGGCATTTCCTAGTGCAATGGCGGGGCACTGGTGCTGGCAAAGTCCCGAGGTAGGAGCTGCTTAATTCACGTCGGCTCGGTGAATGATCCCCTTTACAAACAAATCGTAACAGTCCAGACTTCACCACAGCGGTTTGTTAGTGATTGTAGCTCATGTGCAGTAAATTCACGAGAAATCTCTGGCCCAAAAGGTTCAGTAATTACTCAAAACCGTTCGCACTCCCTATAAAGATCCCAACGAATCCTTGCAAAAGAACTTTACCACGACCAACCACAAGGGCCCATACAAGAGGAGATTCGCCATGGCGACCAACACAAACCCACCTCTACCCACACCCCCCTTCTATACTATTCCGAACATCTGCAACCTCCGCGACGCGGCCCTCTCTGTCACCACATCTTCTGGTAGCAAACTCCGCCCCAACACTCTCTTCCGCAGTGCCGACGTATCAAAACTTGAAGTAGAGAATTGGAGAGCTCTGTACGCGCTAGGGGTAGCACACGTCTTTGACTTGCGGTCCAAGCCTGAGGTTGACAAAACTCTTGCCGCTGGTAACGAGCATGCGGATGAAAGCAAGACGTGGATGGGGAAGATGGGGCAGGCAGGCGTGAAGAGAAGCTGGGTTCCCGTATTTCAAGAGACGGATTATTCGCCCGAGAAGATTGCGGTGCGATTTGCGAAATACATGGATGAGGACGTCCAGGGCTTTGTAACGGCGTATAGGGGTATTTTGGACGAGGCGGGGCCTGCCTTTGCAAGCATCTTCAGGTATTTGGCCGATCTGCCAGCTCCGGAGCAGGAAGGGAGGGTACAAGGAAAAGAAGGGCACAAGTTGGGCGCCCTCATTCACTGCACTGCCGGAAAGGACCGCACAGGACTCTTTTTCGCAGTCTTGTTCGCCTTCCTCGATGTACCCTTTGATCAGATTGCCACAGAGTACAACCTGACGGAACTCGGGCTGCAACCGATACGAGACGAGACTGCCGACCGGTTACTCAACACTCTGGCCTTTCAAACATACATGAAGGCGCAGATGGCTGTCGACGACCCTGAGTCTATGGAAGGAGAGGGAACCATCAATTTCAGCCCCGAGGTACAGGAGAAGGGGCGGCAGGCTGCGCTACGCATGATTAGTGCGAGAAAGGGGAGTATGATGGGCAGTCTGGAAATGTTGAACACTGAGTTTGGAGGGGCGAGGAACTACATGAAGGTGCGGTGTGGATTGGATGACGACATATTGGAGAGGTTAAGGAAGAACTTGGTCGTGGTGGAAGACGAGGCGAAGATAGGTCCAAAGGTATAAGGTGGGAAAGCAATGGGAGGGCTTGGTAATACAAGACGTGCTCCAAGAAGATAGATGTCACTTCTCAGCCCGATTTGGTAACGTGACCCGGCACGCCTACAACCAAGAACTCACCTTCACATCCTCCCAGTGAAACCCCTTGCCTCCACACCCCACTACCAAATCCTTTACCTCTCCCAAACGCATGCACCAACTACACCCACGTTGGCGCAGGGGAACCTTGCTGCCCTCTAATTGGCGGCATCCGCCACTAGCGCCATCGGCTCCCGATCGGAGTGGGCCACCAAGACACGAAGTAGGGCCGGGCAGCACGCAGTAGATATCGCGGGGTCGGCGATAACGGCATGTACTCTATCACAGAGAGGCAAGCCACAAGAAGGGCAGATGTGCGCATGGGCATATGTAGTTTTAAGGTTGGAGTTGCTTTTTGTTCCACAACAACTCAATTCACCTATTCTCGTGTCTCGTTGGCAACGCTACCGCAACAATGACAGACACTACTGATGCTGCTGCTGCTGCTGCCGTAAAAGTGCACGAGCATGACGTGAATGATGTTGATAGTCCTCCCCCCGGTGTCGACCACAGCACATTACGTCGCGTGCCAGATCGCATTCCCTGGGTCGTACTTCTCATCTTGATTGTCGAGCTGGGAGAACGCTTTACGTATTTTGGATTGAGCGCGCCGATTCAGAATTACATCAAGTACGTCTCGTCCTACCTGTTACTCCCCTTCCATCATACACGCTCACCTGCATGACCAATACGACAACATGGAGGAACCAGAAACTAACAACCACTGCTTAGAAACCCGCCGCACTCAGACCTCCCTGGTGCACTTGGTCGCGGCCAAGCCGTTGCCACTGCCCTGGGCAACTTTTTCAAATTTTGGGCCTACGCCTCCACCGTCATTGGCGCCATCATCGCAGACCAGTATCTCGGCCGGTTCAAAACAATCGCGCTGGCATGCGGTGTTTACATTGTCGGTCTCGTCATCCTAGTTGCCACATCCACTCCTGCAGGCGTTTCGTCTGGTGCCGGCTTTGGCGGCCTGATTGCCGCGATGACGGTGATTGGGCTGGGCACCGGCAGTATCAAGGCGAATGTCACGCCCATGTGTGCTGAGCAGTACCGGCCTGATGCCGCATTTACAAAGAAGTTGGCGACAGGGGAGTGGGTAGTTGTGGACCCCGAGTTGACTGTTGAGCGCATGTTCAACTGGTTTTACTGGGCGGTTAACGTCGGGGCACTCTCACCGCTGATTACAGTGAATGTGGAAGCTCATGTCGGGTTTTGGGTTGCGTATCTGATTCCCTTGGTGTAAGTTTTGCCTGGCGTTTGGTACTCAGTTGAAGCCACTGACAATCATAGGGTCATCGTCATTGCTGCAACTGTCTTTATCCTTAGCAGCCGACTCTTCATCCAGACACCGCCTCATGGCTCCGCCGTCATTGACGCAGTTCGCATCGTGACAATTGCCATCAAAGAAGGCGGCTTCGACAAGGCCAAGCCAAGTGCTTTGGAGGCCCAAGGAATATTGTCGCGCCATCGCTTTGCGCAGTCGCCCAACTACACCGACAAATCCGTAAACGAAGTACAGTCTGGCATCACTGCGTGCAAGGTATGTTCCAAGTCAGGTACTGACCATAGCCAGCTAATCGATATCCAGTTCTTCCTCTTCCTCCCCCTATACTTTGTCTGCTGGATCCAGATTTGGAACAATCTCATCTCCCAGGCTGGAGACATGGCACTACACGGCACGCCAAACGATCTCTTGCAGAACCTTGATCCAATCGCCTTGATCATCTTCATCCCGCTACTAGACTGTGAGTCCCACCGGACGGCAAGGCCCAGATGTTGATATACTGACAAGAGCCAAAGTTGTAATCTATCCCTTGCTCCGCAAATACAAGATCAACTTCAGCCCCGTCCTGAGGATGACAGCTGGTTTCATCATGGCCTCCGTCGCCATGGCGTATGCAAGTGTGCTCCAGCATTACATCTACAAGTCGCCGGCCAATAGCATTCACGTCTGGATCCAAGCACCGGCTTACATCCTCGTGGCATTTTCCGAAGCTTTTGTCATCATTACCGGTTTGGAGTTGGCGTACACAAAGGCACCCACAAGGTATGTTGTGCCGGCCACGATCAAATGTCTCTATCATGCTGACGTATTACAGTCTTCGCTCCCTCGTTTCTGCCTTGTTCTGGCTGACCATTGGTATCGCGGCCGCAATTTGTATTGCCCTAGCACCCGTATCACAGGATCCATACCTTGTGTGGATGTACGGCTCGCTTGCCATTGTCGGCTTTGTTGCAGGGTGTGCCTTGTATATTTGCTTCCGAAACTCGTTTGGAGACGTGCCGATTATTGTGGGCACCGAAGTGGGCAACGAGGTTGGCGTGAGTAAGGTCACCGAGCACGCGGGGAAGCTTGCAGTCGACGAGGAAGACAGGTGGCGCAAATAGTTCGACTTGTCATCGCAGCTTCTGTCGAACCTTTGAATTCAAAGCAGCTCATTTTTCCTCAAGAATAGTCATAGCCAACTTGCATATCCATTCCTACCCGAGTCTCATGTCTCTTGTAATTTCGTGGTTAACACATTGTCTAGACCTTTCCAGAAGATTGCGTCGATGCGCAACAACGAGAATCGTAGGATATCGAGTGATTTCGATTGTAATCTAACAGCACGCCGGGCACGGTCGAGAAGAATCCGGCATTCTTGTGCCTCTTCGGGACTCTCCGCTGTCACGTGAAGCAACAGCGCAAGATTGCATAGTGTAGACCATCCCAGCGTGCACCCTAGAGCGTGCAATCAGCAATAAGAACCGCCCACCCACAACGTGTTACATACAAAAAGGCCAAAACCCATGAATCCAGCTACTTTTCAGATTGGACGTAAATGCCACAAAACTTGCGACGCATGCTTTTGCTCCGGTTCGCGACAGTCGATACGCTTCAAGCTCACGGCACTTGTCGGCAGAAATGGTAGTTTCTGTGCTACTCCTCAAAGCGTTGAAGGGCCGGAGGATGGCTCGGAAGAGAAGAATCTTGACGACATGGCCGCCAAGAAGCAATGGCCCTGACAAGTCGACGTCTTCGTTTTGTGTCTCGGACTGGATATCAGTGGCGGCACTAGACCAACGATTCAACTCTTCCACTAGAGATTGTGCCTTGCGCAGTGTGCCATTGTAGTCTCTTGCAAGGACTTGCACTGCTTTTAGTGAGCTATACATGTCAGCCTTTCATGTGCGACCAGACAGACAATGTGGAAAGAGTTACAAAAGTGTCGTCAGAGCCGTATGTAAAATGTTGGTAAGCCTGTACATGTGAATAAAATGCGCTAAAGAGATTGTTTGACTTTCCCGATGCGAAAAATCGCTCAGACATGGTTCCGGGACGAGCCAATTATCGTCATGTATGAGGCAGCTCCTACCCAAGACGGCAGCGTGCCAAACGTCCACCATCCTGACAGCCCATGACAGCCGCTTTCGTAATTCGATTTCTGCTGGCAATATGTTCCAATTGGTGGGATCGAAATGCAGCCCTAGTGTCTGCGAAACAGTCACCATTGCGCCGACAAGCGACCATTTGGTCGCATAATCTGGCATGAGCGGCTTGTGTGGTGGTGCAACAAGCAGCAAGATCAACGTTTGCAGCGTAGAAAAGTCGGGCTTATTCATCTCATGGTGCACCGCATTCGAGGCAAGGTCCCATAGCCGTACTGCGTCAGGAAGATCGTATGCTATTTGAACAGACAGATAGTCGTCAAAGCCAGCGAACGGCAGGGTAACAAGATATAGTGCAGCAAGAAGGGAAGGATTCGATCGCTCAGGCTCCGCTGGATCCGCCGGAGATATTACTGGGAAATGCGGGTATACGAATTGAAAGAATCTACAAAGGTTAGCTCAACTGTAATGGAGTCGTCGTCGGTCTTGACGCGCCATACAACGAGATCAGCCTGACACCAACGTCAGGACTCACCAGCTCCTGCAGCTGTTTGCGAGACGAGTGGCTATCATGGATACTCTCGCTCCCTGTATACACGCTATTTGAGACTAGCAGCTGTACTGGATGGACATGTTGCGTCATTGAACGAATGGCCAGTCGTTTGAAGACAAGGCTGCTGTCCGGCCCAAAGTTGTATCTTTGCATCAGGTAAGGGTCCATGTCCCCCGTGAGGCCACAGACTATGCTCGTCGTCTCGTGTCCCTGTGTGGAGGGGGATGGAAGGCCAATATGATCCACAGTCGTATCGTTAGGAGATGTGTTGATGTGGTTGAATGCCTGCATGTCAATATCAACCATGGCTTGGTCTAGCCAAAAGTCGGCTGATGGGTCTGGCAATTCACCTGGCAGAAGATAGCCGTGCTGGTCGAAGAAGGCATTGTTGGAACTGAGATTGTCGTTTCGCTGGTTGGAGACGTCTGGGTTGGCTGGCTCCTGTACCGAACTATCTGGCGACACATGCGCCACGGATGCAGCAGGCGCGCGTGTATTTCTGGATGCTGCATTGAAGGTGCATTCGCGCCGCGAAAGATGACATAGTCGGCATGGTGGCACAGTGTCGATGCGACATGCGCTTTTCCGCGCCCTACAACTATCGCATGCTCGTTGCGACTTGCTCATATATTTTCGCATGTTGCCCGCTCACAAAAGAGGGGCGATGGTGAGTGACGGTTGTCGTCCACGGCGTTTATCGGCTGCCTAGCCAAGCCTGGGCCGTGCACTGCCGCCTCTTGCTCGTCTTTTCCCTTTGCTGGTCGGCAACAATCACACCATCTCGCAACCGGCACGCTGGCCGGGCTACGTCTACATGTCGAACTGCATTTGTTGTTGTCTTCTATATCCAAGGCCGGGGAATGAGTACGCATACAGATGCATTGTTGCGGACCCCACCAAAGCCGGCTGCCAATTACTGCGCGAGACATTCATCACGCCTTCACACCGGTCATTTGGTAATCTATCCAGCTCAACACCTCCTATAACAGATCAAGGCATTTTACATTAATGCGCGCTCGAAGCCACCATCAGTCACCTTGACATGCGCCTCTCGACTGTTACTGTAGTCGTCGTGCCAAAGGCCGTGGGCCTGTTGCAAAACCATGCAAGTATCCCGGATGTATTCATGTCCCTTACTCAAACCTCTTTCGGGATCCGTATAGTGCCCGAAAGCATGCGGCATTCCCAAATAGCACTTCTGGGTCACCCGATTCCCGTTTTTCGTTAGCAGTTCGCCGTAGCGACGTGCTTCATCCCGGCATATGTCGAACTCGGCTGTGATGATATGTGTTGGTGGCAGTCTATCAAACGACCTCGCTAGTACTGGTGAAGCTATCCAATCTTCACATGCCGCTTTTCTAATGCCTGCTTCAAGTTAGCAGGCTGGACCAGTCTCAGAACGGCACTGCTCACTCACCATTCGGGATCCAATAGTCCAAGAACCATTGCTCCCTCCTCAGGCCACCCCACGGTGCATCCTTGTATAGTGCTGTGCTTGGGTAGAGTTCAGCAACTGCCGATCGTACAGGCTCTTCGGCGATCAGCCATCTGAAGTCAGTCGAAGGAACAACCAACAGCGCTAGCCTGAGTTCCACTCCGGCATCACGCGCCATATGCGAAAGCACAGCTGACATGTGACCGCCGGCGGAGAGGCCACCAATCGATACGCTACTGGCATCGACATTCAAGTCCGCTGCATGAGAGATGACCCATTGAAGTGCATCCCAGGAGTCGTAAATGGCTGCCGGGAACACAAACTCCGGAGCGAGACGGTAATCCACGTCGACAACTACGATTCCAATGTTGTTGCAGACGCTTCTGCACCAGGCAGCTTCACTACTGAGTCCACCCAGTACCCATCCACCTAGCTCAACATTAGTAGGGTGTATTGCAAGCCATAATCTTTCTTACCTCCGTGATAATTGAGATGTACGGGAAAAGGACCCTGCCCCTCCGGTGTATACACGCGAACCTTGATGTGACCAGCAGGTCGGGTAACAGGAATCTCAGTCTCATTTTCCTTGAACACGGACGGACCTAGTCAGTGTTAGCAACCAATTCACACGCGAAAGGTTACAACTCTTACCGGACCATGTTGGGTATGTGAAGCTGTATGCTAAAGGCTTTCGGCGAACCTCTTCAATGGATACTTCTTCAGCTTGACGGTGGCGTCCTCCATGTGCATTCCAGACTTGGACCCATTCCGGATCAAGCCTTGTAAGCCACTGCTCCGGGGCCCGATGAGCATTGCCTGCAGCCTCAACTGTTACAGACGCTAATTTTACAGTCATGTTATCCGGATATCGTGTACCTTGACAATCGAAATGTAGATGTAGAGTCAATGAAGATTACTCTTTCCCTAGCAAACACTCCAAGCGATGAATGTCTCTGAGCACATTTTCGGCTGTTATTGCCTTGCCGTTTTGACGTGTCGAATGTGCTTGTCACCCCAGGCCTTACCATTACTCGCGTGGCGGATCTGATAGGAATGCCAAGCCAGGCGACCTCGCGTTCCTATCAGCATATCGGGCCGTTGATAGGAGCGTGCAGTCCAACCCGATCCCTATCCTTATAGCACTTTGTCAATGCGAATTGGAAGCCGGAGCCGCACATGGCAAACTTCCAGAAGAAACCGAAGCCGGAGTGCCAAGACTCCCTCGGTACGGAAAAACCGACGGAAAACTGAACGGGAAACTGGACGGGCATCATCTCTTACTAGGGGTGCCAGCTAGTGTGACGTGACCAATCTACACAACTCAGCCGTTGCAAAACACTGTTCTGTGCTTCTGGAGCATCGTAAACAGCCGGCAGTGTCGATAGAACATCTCCAAAGAAAACAGTACCTCTCGGACATCTGGAGCGAGGAACTGCGAAAAACGATTGATTAGAACATCTTGGCAAGCATGCAAGACACAATAGTGATTGTTGGGTACGTTACTCTATATCAGAGCCACGCAACATGCCCTTCACATACTGACCTAGGCTCAGCGCTGGCGTGATAGGACTGGATGTTGCCTTCGTTCTTGCAGAGAATGGGTACAGCCATCATACCACCATTGTTGCGCAACATCTACCAGGAGACACTTCTATAGACTATACTTCGCCATGGTATGACAGTCATCACGTGGCTTGCATGCCATGGATATTGAGCTGACACGAGAGATAGGGCTGGCGCGAACTTCTCCGCGATATCTGGTAGCGACAAAAACGCTCTGATCTGGGACAAAGCTGGATACAAACGCCTAATGAGACTTGCAGCCACTGATGGTCACGCAGCTGCCATCAGAAAGACTCAATCGTTCGAATACTGGGATGAAAAGCCAGCTGAGGAAAAGCTAAAGTCACTTGCAGATTACCTCGAGGATGTGGGCGAATCTACCAAGACTATTATTGGGTCACATCTAACATGACTAATAGTTTACAATCTTGCCTGCAGATAAACTCCTACCAGGTGTCGAATACGGTATCTCTTTCACTACAGTAACAATCAACGCTCCCCAGCATATCCGGTATCTCAAAAGCCAACTCGAATCAAAGGGCGTCAAGTTCCTCCGACACAAGTTGGAGCATTTAGATTCCGCTTTTCTCAGTGAAAACACCAAGGTCGTGTTCAACTGTGTAGGAAATGGCGCGCGGCACCTATCCGGTGTCCAAGACCAGAAATGTTTTCCCGTAAGAGGTCAGATTTTGCTTGCACGTGCACCACAAATCGACCAAAATATTATGCGGCATGGCAAGGATTATGAGACATATATTATTCCACGGCCCTATTCCAATGGCAATGTTGTTCTTGGGGGGTTTATGCAGAAGAATAATGGGTGAGTGTTTATGACAGCTTCATAACAGTGGAGTATGAACTGAAATTGCTTAGCACGGGTGATACCTTCGCCCACGAAGCAGACTCTATCTGGAGACGGACTACGACACTAGAGCCATCGTTGAATGTGCCCGAGACAGAGATCTTGGCGACATTTGCAGGTCTTCGGCCTGGCAGGCTTGGAGGTGCACGTATCGAGAAAGAGGCACGTGCTGCTGGGCGTATCGTCGTACACAACTATGGGGCCGGGGGAACGGGCTACCAGGCTGGCTTTGGTATGGCTGTGGAGGCTGTGGGCCTTGCCCTTCCATCCTTAAAGGACCTGACGAGCGGTTCAAACATCGTTTCCTCTAATTCTGCCGAGCATGGTGGGATAAAAGCGAAATTGTAGGACATATATTCTTACACGTATCAAACAAACAGTATTTGGTAGCTGGAGAGTCTTTTTTATTGTATCGTTAGCTTGTTGTTTTACAAGTGATATCAATGCTCAACAGCAAATTTTCACAACGCGGTATTGTAGTAACAGCAATATAAGAAAGCAGTCAAGGCGCTATCCTAGCACCTTATACTCAGTTGAATGCGGTATTTACTCAATGAATGTACGCAGGCAGGGCAGCCATGAGCGGTATCGTTAGCTTATAAAGTCCTAGTTTAGCCAGCTTACACGCAATGTATTACTCCACCGCCACCACATTCTAGCATGCTAGTTCTGTGCAAGTCCAATTGGGTGTAGGCCCAAAACCTGGGCTTTGCCAAGCAGCTTTACTTGTTCAGATTGTATAAGCCAGGCAAAGGCATATCATGTTGGGCATACTGTTATTAAACGAGATGAGAGATATCGAAAAGAATAAATAGAGTCAAAAGACGACGGGGTTGAAGTCATGTATGCTTGTGTAGCATTTCTAGGCAAAGTCACGACCGCGTGGGACACTCTAGCACAAGTTTATGTTGTTTGCTCTCAATACATTATGTGATTCTTGTCATCTGCTTGTAATTTGCTAGCTTCGTCCAGTAGATCCACAGACACGCGAGCCAACGACTTCCTGAGCTAGTTGGAGACTGTTGTTTGTTCCGCAACACCTCACAAATCTAAAAGTCTTAGCGGTGATGCAAAACAGGGTGTGTAGACACAAAGAGAGGATATCTTACCGGCAGCATGAGGCTTGTTAGCACACCGATTAGAAGTCTAGGCCTCGCTATCGATTGCGCGACGATGGGGAGGGCAGTCGGGGTTGTTGTTGGGGTCGAAGCTGCAGTTGCTCGCACCGGGACCAGTAGCAATGGGAGCGGCAGCGGCGATGGTGAGCATCGCGAGCAGAGTGGCAATAAAGGATGTCTTCATTTTGATTTTTGGACGAGCAACGATTCTGGATGGGAAGGCGATCTGGGTTGAGTTTATGAGGATGGTTGGGGGACGATAAAGATGCCTGACCCTTTGCCTTTTATACCTTTCCTATCAGCAGCGGGGAGATAGTCCAGGAAAGAGTTCGAGATCGCACACGTCCGCAATTGCCTGGGCCTAGAGATCGACAAGACTGACTCAGGCATGTGGTATGGTTCGGTGCCTCGATCACATCAACGTTTTTTTGCACTGACACGATTTCCGATACACCGACATCTTCAATCTTGCTTCCTCTGGGGCGGTGGGGCTTGGGTTGTGGATGTATGACCAGTTTGGCGATAGCTGGGTTGCTCCAGCGCTCTCTTTGAACCGAGTATTGATAAGCACTGAACACAGACTGGCACCAAACGATTGGCTAAAATCGAGAATTTGACGATTACTAGGTAGGTGGATACCTCAGGAGGTAATGTAGTATTGCTGGCAAGTCTTCCGATTGATGTAAATACATTGTACAGAACACTGATCACGCACCTGGTTTTAGATATTTGCTTGTTCACTTTTCACATTCAGGCCATGAGAGACACCCGATAAATGTAAGGCGGTTTAAACAATTGAATTTATTTTGTGCTGCGCATTATATTTCATGACTCCGCACTATTGCGAGTGGGGTATCTGCCCTCAGGAATGGGGTTTGGGACCCGCCAACTCGGCGCCACTGGCCGTATCAGCCGCAGAGGTAACGCCTTCATTAATTCAAAACTTTTCTTGTACAATGTAGTATGTGCGCTTTACTGAGAACATACTGTGCTGATACTATTTGATCCATTCTAGATACAACATCCAACAGCTATCGTAAGCCAACATCCAACGTTGCACTAAGCTTGAGAACTCCTCTGAACTAACTTACATGCTTACGTTGCAGTCTTGATCAATACGAGATGCATCAATAGCCGGTGGTAGTATTACCAAAGTATACCACAAGTATTTTTATTGATGTTATCCGCTAGTAGAGTAGTGAAAACTATATAGAGAACGATAAATGTCAACACCCTTCGGGCTGGATACGAGATGCGGAAGTCGAAATATTTTAGGCCTCAGGCTTAGCAGCCTGAGGCTCCGAGGGCTACGATAAGATCTAGTACTAAAACATTTCGCACATAACTAAACTCTAATAGGCGCGGCGGCCTATAGAAGCAACTATAGGTCGCTAGGGCACTAAAAAGCGCTATAAATTTGTCTTCTTCCTCTTCTTCTTCTTCTCCTTACACTGTCACCCACTACACCCTATTAGTAATTATCCTTCCCGCTGCTACTGCTGCTCTACTAACTTAAAAGAAATGTCTAGGTTCAATAGTAAAAAGGCTATCCTTATCTTCTCTCCGCCTACTCTAGCGCCGACCCCAGCTATTATTTAACTAGCCAACCCTACCTATACTACCTAGCTTCTTAATAATATTAATATCCTTTGCACTACGCCTAACCTTAAGTTTAGCGACCTAGTAGCCACCTTTAACTATCTTGTAGAGAGACAGATTAAAGTCTAAGTCGCTAATAGAGAAGTCGTAGTATAGGTAGACTATTAGGAAGCTTGCTAACTATTATAGCTTAGGTAGATTATGCTTCTATTAGCTACAAAGATAAACGGTAGCGACAACAAGCTTGCGCAGTTTATTATAGGATAACAGCAGAGAATGCTTAACTAGATTAATAACAAGTAGGGGACAAAGGCGATTATATCTAGAGAGGAGGAGGCGTTTAAGGAGGAGTTATTTGGCGAAGGAAACAAGGCCTAGATATCGCTAGTGCTGCGTTATCTCGCGAATTAGCTCAGGGTTACAATTGAGTGAGGAGCGGGAGGCGGCGGCGGTTTTTTTGTTAGTTTTCTAGTAGGTAGTTAGTTGCTGGGTGGGTGCTGCTTGTCAGTATCGTCCGGTGTTGAATCGAGAAAGTTCACGAAACAGGTTGCCACGAGATGACCCCCCCCCCCACCCAGGAGGGGGCCGGCATACCACAAGTATAAATTTCCAATGTGCTGCGAGAGCGCACACCGCTCAGGTGCCAGACTGACTCATATTTGCGGTAATTTCAGAGGCTGTAACCTCGCCAACATCGGGTATTTGGATCCGAACATCTGGCCTGTGGGACCATCAGTCGCACGATACGAGCTCGATCTCGTCTACTGGGGGTAATCGTAATTACCGCAGACATGGACAACACGACACATCTCGAAGTGCGGTAGATGTGACATTTAGAAAATGAGGCATTACAGGCCTAGCTATCGCTCCTTTCTTCTCTGTTTATCCCTCAAAATACGTTATATTCCACCCTTACAAAGTTTGTTAGTCAAGATTGTGACTAATCGGCCATATATCTTGAAGTCGGCCCACGAAAATAGACAATTGCTAGTTGGATCGGAACATTTGAGCCAGAAATAAATTCGGCCCGTCTTAACTTCGGTCCGAGCGTACAACATGTTCGATCGAAACTGAACCATGTACGGTTTAGTGCTCTACATGTTGCCATAGCAAGAGCAGTGCGTCTTGTCATTAGTGGATCATATGTACAGCCAGAGGTTCAAACAGAGTTCGTTTAGGTCCTTAATATGATTATTTGATTACATGTGGTCCTGTTTGTACGAAGATGATTGTTATTGTTTTACAAGTGATATCGATGCTCAACAGCAGATCTTCACAACGCGGTATTATAGTAACAGCAATATAAGAAAGCAGTTAAGGCGCTATCCCAGCACCTTATACTCAGTTGAATGCGGTATTGACTCAGTGAATGTGAAGATGATTGTTATAAGAATTGACCGATGCGATCTCAGTCTGATATTCACAGTTTAGATAGAGGCAGGCCATGATGATAGATTTACGGGTATCTGTTTAGTTTTTTTGGGTAATGTTAGGGGAGGAGACCAAGGAATAAGGTACAGAGGTTCACATGTGGTCCACACATGCTTCCGCACTGCGGTACACGTTGGACTGGTATACACGCGTAGGTGTTACCGAACAACCCAACTCCCTATATAAAGAGAACATAAAAGCCGTCCGCTAGTCAAATGATTGCCGAGAGTCCGTTTATTTGAACAAGAGTATTCATGCATCCATGGAGAATACCCTCCCAGAATCGGTTGAATATGTTGGGATCAAGAGTTAGTGTCAAACAAGCTGGATTGTTAGACCCAAGTACGAAGCAGTAAACAGTATGATCGACGTCTTCACGTGCATCCAAACTCGCAACTAATGAGTCATCAACAATCTGATCTGGCCCATGGTAATTGCCATCTTTCGATGATACCCTCTGCGATGATTCCACAACAACGACAAGTCTTATATCGGTCTGGTCTGGTCTTGATGCAATCGACATGTGGTAAGATGTTTGGAAAGGGAAAACTCGATTTATGCGCTACAGAGTAGGGTTCTCCGTCGTGGGCAGGTTGATTGAGGCTCTGCGCCAGGGGTCAGCTCAGACGCCCTTGAGAAGATGTGGTCGGAGATACTGGGCAACTGAATAGCCACTTACTCAATCTGTACCACCCTCATTGTACATGCACACGGTACAGCCTGCATGGCGATGCGATGTCGCTTAACAGGAGCGACGATTTGGCCGCTTGCTCACCTGCATGGCTGTTGCTTCAGCCCAGCACAGCTTGGGAAACACCTCAATGATGAGTCGCATACTTGCTTAGATTCTGAGATTCCGCCAATGAGTCAGTAGATGGCTATCATTATGACTCCACGATGACTGTGGACATGCTGGCCCGCATTGCCTTGATGCGCTACTCATTGGGCAAACGCACTGCGTTCGCTACCGATCAAACAGCGACATGCGCTTAGTAGATCTGCAGTGCGACGGTGCATTAGGGACGGGCCTACGGCTCGATCCACCAGTAAGTGTATATTAGGATACACGGCACCTGATCAAGTGCGTGGGTGTAGGTGCTCTGCCAGGCTGATCGGTCAGAGGGAAGATACATACATTGCCTAAACACGGTTGTAAGTTGGGTTTAGGCCTCTGCCTGTCAATAGACCCATCAGGGGGCCATATTCGTGCCACCTACGCAGACGCTGGGCTAATGACGTTGTATACTGTGAGGGTGGTGCAGTCAAACGGCGCCTAGTCGCGGTCCAGGAGTCTGGGGCGGGCCATGGTGGGGCTGCACGGCATCCCGACACGCCGCACCAAAGTGGACTTGCCGACGCAAAACCGTTGCACACTTGCACTCATCTCTTGCCAGGGTGTCCGGAAGGGGCCGAACGAGCCGGTGCGGGCACGCCCGATAGTTACGGTAGGCCAGGAAGGTCGGTTGTGGTTTGCTAGAGTCGCGACTGCGCCAGAAACTACCTCGAGAGATTGACAACAGTGAACAGGACTCGATTGTAATGGCTTCAGCTCACCAAACCGGCGCGGTTATGCCGGAACTACTGTACCAACTATCAGCTACACATGCCACGCAGTGCTCTGATCTATACTGATTAGCCATTCGTGGCTTATGGCCGACTATTGCCAATCAAATACGCCACACGCGGCATGCACCCTATGCGGATCAAGCACTCCCCTCTCGAGAGCCACACCCCAGGTTGCCGCTTTTACGATAGTGCACGGCCGTGGCCATCTGATGGTCATTTGCCATGGCCACTGCAGGAGGCATCACCAGGAGCCGTTGGGTTGGAACACGAAGAATAGTGGGAGCAGGATTGTGAGATGGATTACGCGGTTGCCGCGTCTCTCTCCAGGCTGTAAGGCGGCATATTCGGGCAAGCTTGGAAGCCATGTACTGTACCGCTGGCATGCCTCGGCAAATCCATACTGGCCTAGGTATCCTTCTTACCCTGGTTTACCAACTTCTAGTCCTTTCCAGAGGCCCTATACGCAGCCGGTGACACGTGGCTAATTACAGAATAGATACTGGGTGCTCCACGTCGCTATAGTGGCGCAGTGTACCTAGTATGCAGTATGCTTGATGGTCCGAGGCGAGAGTCGGTCCCTGGTGGATATCGGCCCAAGTCAGCCACTCGCTCTCAGGCAGCCCTTCCTGGATGATACGGCTTCATACGCAATGCGACTGCTCCAGTAGTATCAAGCTGAAAATCGGCCAGAGTTTCATGTCTGATGGGCAAACGAAGCGGGCTTGGCCTGCAGGCCGGGAAGTGGCTTGACCCGAGCGGCGCGCACCTTCAAGCGCTGCGCGCCTCACTGCCCAGGTCCTTCATATCTTTACCGGTGGCCGAAGGCAACATGAATGCCCTTTGTGATAAAAAAATGCATCAGACTAACGCGAAGTATGTTTTTCGCCACTGCATCAAAACCTTAACTCAACCGCATCCCTCCATAAGTTTCGGGATAGTGAGAGTTGAGCTACAACGATGATGACAAGCTTCAGTTGGTCGACCGGGGGGTGCAGCCGAATGCGACGCGGCGCTGTGCAAAGGAAGAGACCCCCATACTGTTTCTGTCACGGGGCGCAAGTCGTGCAGGTGAGTGCTGCCTTGCTATCTTCATGAGAATACCCTGGCTGCTTCGCCCTCTCTTTCTATTCTCGCTCGTCCCAATCTCATTCCTTACGTGGTATAGCCATGATGATCTCAAAGGTGAGAGACTATACTATCGCAGGCGGAAATGAAAACACATCTTTGGCCACAGCCATGGAGGATGGAAGTCGTTGTGCAAGTTCAGGCGAAGCGGTGAAGCGGGGCAACCGATAGCTATCTCTCCACCACTAGGTAGGTATGGCAGCTGGATGCGTTGCGGGGCTAAACCTCCTGACCCCACCAGACATTTACATCTTCCAATAGAGGTATACTATGGGTCTTATTGGTGTGTTGCTGTTGCGCACTCCATACGTCAGACATACTACTATCAGTGCGAGACGGCTATTATGCGTGTCTGACGTATAAGACGAGAGCGCACCAATGCAAGCCTCGTAGGCAGACAACCAGGTTGTCATAACCCTACACACACGCAATGACCGTATCCAACGTGGAGAATTCGCGCCGCAGATGCTGTCGATAGCGGTTGGCGACTATGTTTGGGCTCTTGTCATGAAGTACCAGACGGCAGCATGCTAAGACTCAATGTCGTTGCATTAAGCAAGACTTGAGATTTGAACGAGACTTTCTCAATTCAGAGACCTCTGCCGTGTTCAGCCATATCTAATATTCTCTGTAGATTGTATACACGCAAGGCTGAAACTCGGACAAATCTTGCACCAAATCCCACTACACGTATGCTCTTCTCCACAGACTTCCAGGGTCCTGCACTGGTGTTTATTCTCTAATTATTTTCCCAAGCTGTGAGTATTACCATGTTGGAGGAGACCCGGCTTGCAGGAAATATGCACATGGTTCTCGGAAAATGAATGACGTATATCATGTAAATGATTGAAAAAGGAATTGTGTACCCAGAACTCCAGTAAGGAGATTTGCAGTGTCGGAAGCAGATGTAGTATTTCCATTCGATGACAGAGGACAATTCTAGACACACAACGGTCGTCGGCCGCAGGGACGAAGCAGCTTGTCATCGCCTTCTTCGAAATGGATTCCCGATCCATGGGAAGGGGGGTTCTCTTTTGATCCAGTAGCTCAAGTTGATTAGATTCACAAGGTTATGCCGAGAAGAACGTGATTTACGATGCGTGGTAACCTTGTTGTCCTTGTCTGCTGCTGCCCACGCTGAGGAGGAGCATCGTGAGAAGTCCGCATCCACCAATGCCTGGTCTGATCTCTTTGAAGGCCCCAAGAATACTGGGTCGTCTGGACTGGGTAGCTCCCTCGAGCTGTTTGATGCCGGTTGATAGTAAGCTGGCACTTGTTGCGGTTCGGTTCTTTCAAGATTGTCGGGATTTATAACTTCCATTGAGAAACATCCGCTAAGTTCCTCATCCCGGGATTCTAAATCTTCATGCTGAAACTGGGCACCTACAGTGCTTACGATCTGCGCATTTTCTGATGTGTCTTGCCCATAAAGGTATTCGCCCGAGCTGCTGGGTGGATATGCGGTATGCAGATATGCCTTTTGCAAAGGTAGGTTCTCTAACAGATCCAGGAGCCAGTATTTGACACCCGTTTTTGTCTCTAGTTCCCTTGAATGCTCGTTCTGAGATATGTTATGTTCCGTGACTTGGCTACCCAATCGGTTGCGCGCCATTTGGCTGCTTTCGGGTGCATTTAACTCAACAACGTTGATGTCGTAGTTGTCCAGCAGATTGTCGATGAATTCGGCCTCTCTTGTCTCATATTTGGTTTCTTGAAGATCGAAACTATGTTCGGCTGCCTCATAATCCGCCTCACGTGAACCAAGCAAATCCCTTAAATTATCGACTTCTTGAATAGCTTCATGAATATGACCGGGTAAAGTAGATCCTCCTTCCTGGAGGAATCGTCGTAGCTGTAACAAAACAGAACCTTCCTTCTCGCCGAGCTCCTGTCGAATGCCATGAAGTTTCCTTCGTTCCAGTTGTAAGCGGAATCGGGAACCCTTTAAGTTTAGCCTTGCGTCTCTCACTCCCTCGTATCGATCTTCGAGATGGGCTATATCATGTTGTTTGTTCGGAGAAAATCTGGGAAACGGCCCCTTTGGCGAGGTTATGTCTGTAGTTGGATCGGGAAATGGCGGAGGAGGCGGAGGCGGAGGAGGCGGAGGAAGTCCAACGAGGGGCAATGGACGGACATCAGGGTGCATGTCCATCTCTAGGTAATCCATCTTACTGTCCCTGTATCTACCTTTAGCCTTGGGAGATGCGGAGAGCGGTAGTGTCACTGTTCGCTGGTGATGGAAGCCCGACGATTCCGGTCCCCACGGGGAAAATGTCTGAGCCTTTGGTTGTCGTGACATTGTGAAATGCAGCTGGTACTACCTACGTGTCAGTTCCATCGGGATACCATTTGTCTTTTTTTTTCGCTTCGGTACGCCAACGCAGGTACCCTTTTGAGTAGTATCTTGCTAATTTCGGATTGTTAATGTTAACCCATCTTCACTTCAGCTCATTCTTTTCGTTCCGCAAGTCTCCAAAAGCTTTTCTGCGTTATGACGACGAGGTGATGATTCGGGCAGGAGGCCATGTTTCGACGAAGGACCGGGACGCAACCGGTCGGGGGTAATCAGCAAGGGCGTTTAATTCCACATGCCTCATGCAGGCCCCTGCTATCATAAGCCACAAAAGCATCCAATGTGTGCCCTAAGCACTGCGCTAGTGGCGCCGGGACACTAGGGCCAAAAGCGGCATGCAGCGTCCGGGCGGCAGACGAAAACAAGCTAGTGAAATGCGGCACACGTTTTGCTTCCACAGCTGCTGTCGGTAGGCCCCGCTCTCTCCCACCTGGACACACAGCAACACATCACGCTCCCCCACCATCTCGACAGATGTGTGGCATCGGTAGTATGGCTGTATTGACAAATGAACTCCGGTGTTCATGCCATCCCTGGCATTGTGCGGCTCTGCTGCATGCTGTCATTTGTCCATAAATGTCTGTGAGGTCGCGTAGGCAACCTGGCTTGTCAGTAGTCGCAATCACAGTGTTACGTGCGCACATCTCCAGCAGCATGGCACCACCACAGTCGTTTTGGAGTGCAGCGGATGGACGACACCTCATGCGCCACTACCATGAGGGTACAGGTCGATACTACCTTAATCACTTCGACCCAGGCATGTATACTTGACGGTTGTCCAGTCCTTGCTAACCTCCGCGTAGAAAAGCAACAGTGGACTTTTTACAAATGGGAACGTCCAGACTCGGTCATGGCTTACGGAGGCCAGGCAGGGGGGCCGGCAGGCTGGCGTGAGGGCCCGACGGTCGAAGGAACGTACAATCTTGCCAACCCAGTGCCAGAAGCCCGCTTCGAGTCACTGGACAGATGTGAGATGCCATAAGTCACGTGCTTTCAGGAACGCGACTAACTTGCAAAAGCATACTTTGTCAGAGACGACAAGGCCTTTTTCAGCCCGGGCAAGGTAGCGACTACAATCAATGACCCCCTACGGCTGAAGCTAATCCATGTGGCGTAGGTATTTTCCGTACTATTTACCGAGGGGGCCGGGTCTACCGCTATGCAAAATTACAAAAGAGACTCCATCACAGTCGTAAAGTTTGGGGAGATGGCACATACCCAGATTCGGCGCTTCATTGTCGTTCAACAGAAGCGAGAATTCTGCTACGCCCTGTGAGTTTCCCAACGTCTTCATGCCCACTTGTGTATTGTTGTTAATGTTCCCCCAGACCTATCTTCTCATACAGTAATCAAGGCACAAAGAAAGCTGGGGTTGTGCCTAGTGAACATGCGATCGCCTACTCGTATGGCTTCCAAGCCACGCTACTCCCAGGTGAAGAACAACTGGAGAAGGATCCGATATGCATCGTCCCGATCGATACTGGGCCGTTGTCAACCGCTTCCCGCATCTACTTCGGAATTCACCACCCAATCCAGTACAATGTCAAGGTGAAAGACTTGGGGTATGTGCTACCCGATCACCTCCCGAATCTCCTCAAGTACTGGGCCATGGAACACTCAGTCGGTACCAACCAGGGAGCAGATGCCGGCAACTAAGAGTGAGACCGTCGAAAAGGTATCCAGTGCATGGCTTGGGTACCTGGATTGCGCGTTGTTTTCATATCCGCTTATGCCGATCCGGATGCCGTTCGTTAAGTGCCAGATGCTGAGATACACCAGCAGCGTGCATTTCCGTCTTGTTGTGCATGTTTTGTCTACTTATCATACGTTGCGTATTGGAATTTTAGTGCTCGAAGAACGTATTCGATGGGGAGTTCGTTACGCCATGACATGTAACTTTCCCCATTTCAGCTCCAAGTTGGCTTCAATTTGTCTATCAATTCATGATTGCGATTTCATTCCATGGGCTTAGCGAATCAGTATCTGTGATCATTTATTGAGAAAGAGAACACGTAGGGTATAAAATGCGTCTCTACGGGGCCGTTCTAGGCTTGTCCTTGATTTTGTTGCATGTACCTTTGAGCACTGCAAGGCAGACTCAAGGCGTGGTTAGCTTTGCACCAATCATACGAGCGCCTCTCCAAGCCACTTGGACTCGTCACACGGTGAGCTATCTCCTATCACTGCAGGAAAGTGGGTCGGCGGAAGAAAGAGCCGCATGCTCGGGACAATGTTACGCAGCATCTGAGGAGTGGGGAAAGGATTAGCGACCAGCAATCGCTGCATCTTGATCTCGAAGGTACTGAGTCGAGACATCTTTGATACATCACTAGGTATATGAACCACATCAACATGCTTCATATGGCATGACTCACCAGCCCAAACTAAGCTAATTTGGAAAGTCGGGAGCGCAACGTAATCAGCCCATCTCCGCGATAGAGTGAGTCATGAGCCAATGTCGGCGAAAGGCAAGACGCTACCAATTCACCCCTGAGTTGATGACATCCATGGCTCACCTCGGTCTCGGGTAGATTACGTTGATTAGGCGAAAGCTCGAATAAGCGCCTGAGAGGTTTAACAACAAGCATGGAATGCATTTGCCTTGAACACAGGAGACAAGCTGAGGAGCTGGCTGGATCCAAGACAAAACAAGCAAAGCTAGATGCAGCCCCCTCTGTTACTGACCCACTCATGCGATTAGTACGTGGCTAATCGCCGTGGGAGCAAACCTTGATACTCTTCAGCTCCTCCTGTACGCATTGCTATCTCCTCTCCTACTTCCGGCAGAGTCAAGCCTTGTCTTGTCGGCCGCGGGCTGCTTAAAAAGCAACTGGTCTTTCGCCCGCCTGGATAAAGGTTGTCATTGGACAGTCTAGTATTGCCTGCCGCTATGTAGTTTCGCAGTTGACATGCACACAAGACCCGACTGGCTCATCGATCGGTCAGCGGACATGTCCCCATTCACCCTGCGACTGCTTGTAAAGGGGGCGCATGGCCCATTTCGCTTCCAACCTGGCCTGTACTCCGACCTTGCTTATCGAAGCCCCCCGTGCATCCTTAAAAAACAGGGCAAGAAGGCATACTGACAAGTGCACAATATGCGGTGGTGCGGCGGTACGTGGGCAGCCGACATGACAATAGCCCATTCGGATCGAGCAAGGTGTTGTTGCGTTGTTGGATGTAGCCCTCCCGGCTTTGCGAAGGGAGTGGGGCGTGTAGGTGCGGGAGCTAGGTATCTGCGGGCGAGCGGGGCGAGTGGGGTTGGACGACGGCATGTTGGAACTTCACGCATCGACAAGGCTGAACAACCAACGCAACGTTGCCCAATTCTGAGAATAACGGTCCATAGACTACGTTTGGCATTGCGACTCAGTCACACGACCTGGTCGCACCTTGCGCTCTTCCCGGACTTGTCACGAAGTAGGCCGAGCACCCAGGCCTCCAACACACGATCAGACCAACTTAGGCACCGCGTTCCATGCGGAGCAAACCGCGCGGCTGGCTGCCATTTATGATGGCTTATGCATTCATCCGAGACCCAGTTGAGCGGCTTCTCGCCCCCGGCCCGAGACATGTTCGCCTGAATTCAACAGCCGAGTGGCACTCGGGATTGTACTGCTGACATCTGACCAAAGGGCGGCCACGACATGGGAGTCGGCAGCCCACCCGCTGACTGCTTTCTGCATGCGGGCTTACGGGGATTCGCAGTAATTGACAGGTGCATGATGCAAACCAAGATGCCGGGTTGGTCAGAAACCTGAGTGACGGACATGTGATGGTGCCCGAGGAAGGCTTACGGAGGAAGACGACATGGGGGCTTTTTTTGGGCGCCGAGTATGAACGCTAGTCGGTCCATCGATAAGAGCTATATAGCGGTTTCAAGACGTTGTGCGGTGGAGTAATGGCCGTGACAAGCTAGGAAGTCAGACTGAATATTCGTGTCAACGGCACGGTCACGTACCATATGTCTTAAGAGAGACACCATGCAATTATATCGACGCAATCATCATTCATAAATAAGATAAGCAATACAAGTTAGTACAGCTTGCGCTGTACGATGTTTGAGCAGTGACAATAAATATATTGAATGGTGGAAGAAACTCCGAGACCATTGAATAGATCAAAGAGAGGACCTCAAGACCACATTTTGAATATGATATATTGTATAATTTCCCAAAGGCATACGAGACTAGCGGGTACTCTTCCTTCGCTTGAGTTTGTTTCTCAAGAGCAAGCCCCAGATTCGTCTTGTCCTACTCACGGTTTCTACTTTGCTTTCAGATAGTGACCGGGAAAGGACCTGAGTCCGGCCGTTGGTCTCTGGGGATTGGTAGTCAGTTGCATTGCCAGCTGATATCAGAGTAGTGGCGGGATCTTGTCTAGTGGCATCTGAGTGTGAAGTGGGCCCTAAAGAGATTGTGTTGGCATGCACCTCTTTCTTCCTTTCACCTCTCGTTCCTGGCGCGGGCTTCAACGTTGTAGAGTAAAGCATCTCTTTTTGGTCCTTGGACTCCGATTTTGGTTCTTGGATTTCCGCAATACACGCTGAATTACCTCTCTGTCCTGCATGTTTTTGGTGCTCGCTAATGACACTATTCTTCCTCTCCGATGCATCAGAAACTTGCACAAGACATAGGGTCGCCTTCTTTTGGGTCGTCCCATGGTTCGGAGTACCTTTTGAGGGTCTGGGCGTCTTCTCAGGATGTTTCTTTTCATCCAAAACCACTGGGTTTTCTGGAATAGCGAGTTCCAAAGTCCTCTGCGGTGCGCAGTCTAGGGCAGGAGATGGTGGCAGTAGTATCATTACCGAATCATCCGGGTGTGTGAAGTTCGTCTTGCCTAGTATATAGTCTCCACGGCTTTCCTCGCGGTGCCTAGTCTCAAAATCCAGAATATCCTGCAACGATGATGAAGCAGTGCGGCACTTCTTACGGCTTCGTTCATCATTGCAAGACTCGACAGCATGGCTCATGTCGCTGGTTGACTTGAGATAAGGTTCAGCAACATCTCCGTTCTCGCTCAGACTATCGCGGCCCCAAAACTCTTCTGCCCTCTCTTGCCAGTCACCTGCAACGGGGTCAGAGACCCCAACCTCTTCAAGGGTCTTCCAATAGAGTCGCTTTTCAACTGCATTGTCCTTCAGGTACTGCAATAACCACTGTAGAATCTTTCCTTTCGTTGCAGGATCGTTCTCCGTGAACGAGGTATTACTCTCGGTTTTCGTTCGTCGCATTGTTGCTGTGCACAGTAAAGTATTCTCGGGTAATCTCACTGTATCGGAATTCCTTCTGATCAATGTCGTCGGCTTGCAATGCTGATCTAATCCCATAACTCGGAGTTGTACTGCTTCCGCTTCGCGAGTGGAGATGTCGTGTAGAATATCAAAGTATCTTCTAGTAGACGGTGTAGGACCGGCCTCTGACACGTCCACTCCATTCTCAAACAGTACCTCATCCCCCTCATACCAGCGAATGCTTTGTGCTTGTTTTTCTCGCAGTTGGTCAAATTCTTTCTTCAAGTCATTGACCTCAGCTGCTATAGCGGAGTATGCCCGTCGTGGCAAGTTGAAGCATTGTAGAGCCGGTAGATGGCAAGCCTCAAGTGGGGGAGGTGGAGGTGGCGGAGGCATACGAGGTACATATGGGCTGAACGATTCAACCAGATATACTGGGGAGTGGTCAGATAGACGAGGAGGAGTTGGTGGTGGTGGGAATAGGGAGGCAATTTGTCGTTGGTCTTGTGAAGCAGCGTCGTTGCTACCGATGCTTTCGGGTAAAATGCCGTGGATGTCGAATTGATAGAAGGTATCATCTTGATCCAGATATTTCCATTCTTCACCCGTGAGATCGCGCTCACCTTGCAGATAGTCTTCTTCCATTTCTCCTAGATCATCGCGTATCTGTGCAACCACTTCATAAGCCTCAAATAGAGACTGTGAGAGCACATCATCGTACTTGTTGACAAACTCTCGTAGCCTATTCATTAACTTGGCTTCTGCATCGCCCGCTTCGACTCGTTTCATTTGGACTTTGCGACCCGCACTTCGAAGCCTTTCGCGTTTTACCAGAAGCTCTTTTCTTGCCGTCCCTATCTTGACCTGATATTCAGACAAGCCATCCAAACTGCCTCGAATTTGCGCGAGCAGATGCCTCGCCTGCGTCGTTTGTGCGTCGTTGTACATTTCTAGCTGTTCTTTTTCTGACTCTTATTTCGAAATTTGACATGAAATTATTGCTGCAATTGCGCTTCAGCAAGACTTGATATTAGAATGGTACTATGCTTTTGGAGCAATGACGCTGGTAATATCTCATGATTATCAAGAATGCTCTGTAGCACCCATCAGCTCGCAAGCAGCGTTGACGTTGAGTCAAAACAGTCAGATCGCTGATCCGAGATTATTGCATACGTGGTGTATTCAAGGCGCTGTGTTCAAGTAAGACGTGGTACAAGGATTGTTCCGACATTGATAACAGCTTTGTCGTTCGCGCGATAGTTCGCGGGAAGGAACTGAAGCTGACCTACCGACCATTCATCTACGTGAGATTGACGTGACAGAAAGCGTCAGATCAAAGACCAGGTGCATGCAGCCCAACAACTCAGCCATCGCATTGATAGTGGTAATCAGGCCATGTGGCGCGCAGCGGAACAAGGTCCATACCATTGGAAAGGCGCCCAGGTGCCACCATGCCTGTTTCAATACTGCACAACTGGTACAAGACAGCACAGCATTCAGCTAGACTCACCTGGACAACACTCACATGTTCCGACTGCAAAAAGACAGCAAACAGAGTGCATATGCAAGTGAAGAGCGGGGCGGAACCCAATAGCCTCTTTCTAACATCATGCGTTGCTGTCCGGTCGGTCATGACAAAGCTGCAGAGCCGCATCGTATTACTTGACTGGGCATTCCAGCTCGTATGCGAAGACATAAAGTGGCGTTGATTTACCAAATATCAAGTCAAACTATACCTCCTTGCGTCTTCCTGTCATTCGTGCTTGTACTGTGGCACACGCAATAATTGTATGAGGCTTGATCAATCGCTAGCCCCATCCTCCGGTAGTAGCGTGCAACATGTCAAATACCAATTCGCCATGGATCTGGAGCGAAACGTATCAGGATCACTACTATGTCACGCATGATCAGTATGGTAGGTGTTTATGCCTTGTTGTCAACGGCTTTTGCGAGCGTCCACTGATTGAAGAAGGAAATCCTGTATACAATTGGTCCAGGCCCCGCAACAGAAATGATTCCATCATTCATTATGAAAATGCAATGCCTGAGCCTGGTATGACACGTAAAGCAGAAAATGGCGTTGATGGCGCCTAATGCGTCCTGTCTAGTGCCATCTGAAGTCCGCGCCCTCCCAAGATTTATTCCTGGTACCCCACATACAGGATGGGTTGATCTCCTGGATGCGAGTAAGTAAGGGGAAGGAAAATAGAGTATCCTAGCTCAATGCTTCGTTTTAGGCTATCAAATGCGAAGTGGAATCGATGCTCGGCAATTTTTCGTAGTAGGCAGAGTTTTTGCCATGCTCTACAGTGAGGCTGCCAGCCAAACAGCATCACCGGACCCCGGCGATGGGGCCTATACTGTTGTCCGCTTCGGCGAGGCAGCTCATACAAACATTCGCCGCTTCGTTGTTGTCGAGGTCAGACGGGGCTTCGTCTATGCTTGGTACGTCTAGTAACTGGTCGATGTTGAAAATTTGCTGATGTCCTGCCAGTGGTATCGGCACATATTCCAACCGGGGGGCACTGAAGCCTGGTTGCAACCCAGCAGAGCATTCAATCATCTACTTTCGTGGGACTGATCCAAAACACTGCTATCTGCCAGGCGAGCGTGCGGGCGGCATGATCAAGGAGCCAATTGAGATTGAACCTGTTGATTCTACCATGACCCTCAAATCCGATTCTCGCATCCGATTCGGCAAAGTGTATCCAATTGAGATGAATGTCAAGGTCAAAGATATTGGCCGCGTAAGCCTGAGTCACTTGAGCTTGTTGCAACAGTATAGAGAGGATGAAACGTGAGCGCGAAGGTCTTCATCTGCACCCACGCTTCCGTTCCATCAACGATCCTTTCCTTTGGCTTCACATATACGTTTCCGACTCTCCATTCAAACCTCATAAGATGTTAAACTTCTGATAGTAATGTACGCGATGCGCTTTAGCGCCTTTTTTCATTTTCAGCAACTCCCACAATCGATATACGATGAAATTGATTCTATCAAGAAATATTATTCAGAATCCGTCATATGGTCGCATGGCTCATGTAAAGATGCCCGGTAGCGTCACTCCCCTTGTTCCCACTACGGTATTGCATTACTGCATCATGTAACGCGTGGGCTATTTTGCCATCAAATAGCGTACGATGCCATGCCAAAGCGGTGACACGATCTATAAGTCTGCACACTGGAGGTCACATCCAACCATGTGCCTGAAATTACGCGATACGCACATCCCCTCTATAAATTAGGCGCGAACCGAGATGATTCCTTCTGTCCTATGATCATTAAGATCGGTAATGACAGCTCTCAGAACCCTAATCATTGAGTCTGTCAGCTGATGGACATGATCACTTTCCTATTGTGGCACATTGATTCTGCCAGGGCATCACTTGAGACATGTAATCACTGCGACTGACCAGTGGCGGCAACGAATTTTGCCTGCTGAATTGGGGGCATGTACATCCCGACGTATCGAGTCGGTGGGTTATTTCTTTCTCAAATTAGATTTTCATTGAGCCCTTGATTGCCCAAGTTCTCGTCTCTAGAGCATTCATAGTGGCAGATGGTGACTGTAATGTTAGCTCTCCTATCTCACCCACTGTCGATTACGAACCGCTTTTTAGGAGTTTGTAGCTGGATGATTCCACGGGTTAAGAATAGGGTGACCCTGAAGCGTGGATCTGATGCGCATGTCTCTACAGACTGGTGATTACACTGAATATGTAGTCTGCCTGCATCGTGTGTGGATGATGAGAAGTACTCGTAAGGTTGACCATATCGCGGTGTATAAGGTCGACAGATGAACTTCCTTACAAGGCGTTGCCAAGGGCGGAAGTATTCGAATGTTGTCCCCGAGGTGCTTTCCTACAGGCAACGTGAGGGACAAAGGAACAACTATCTCGGTACATACCGGTGAATGTACCCCTGGTGTTTGATCGAAATCCAGATGAGCAAACAGCGCTTTCACGTGAGAATAGTCTGAGCAACGTGTAAAGGGCTACATAGAACAGCTCCTGTAGCACGTGTGACGGTTGCTCTTCATCCCGAGATGACGACGTGAATGTGGGTCCATCAGCACTAGCCGTCCGTGCCGCTCGGGTGGATGTAGCGCTCAGTACGGCTGTGACGCCCCGAAGGACCAACTTCAAGAGCCTGCACCATTATCTGCACCGAGGGTGGTTCCACGGCAAGGGTGAAGAAACCTTGTTTTTTTGCATGGTACGACGAACACGTTTTCGCAGTAGCCGCCAGCTAAACAGAGCGGACTGCAACACAAACATGTGACATTATGAGTGGCTTACACTTTAATGAATGCAACCTTGAAACGCTCAAAACAGCGCCCCAATGAAAGCGGCAGGAAGTGTGAAAGCAAGGTCTGGCTGTAGTCCTTCACTACTCCCTGTGATGGGCTACCTTAGCATCTTCAGAGAGAGGCAGGATCATCTCTACCGCTTCCTGTTGGTACAGATGCTACGATATGTTTGGGGACTATTAGCTCACAGAATGCACTGCTAGTACAACTGGGCTGCTGAGTTGGCCTTGACTTTGCTTGTCTGAAGGCCATCTCATTCATTTGAATCAGAATGTTACAAATTAGAAGCACATTGAATAGAGTCGCGAAAACAATAATTTAACCTCAACAAGCAAATGAAAAGTAAGCCAGGCGCAATGTACAGTCCCAAACGAATCGAAAATCAGAACAGAAAGAGTATCAGAATGACATGCGCGTAATATGCTAGCCTGAACTCAATGCACAATGGGAAAATCGTATAGCAATCTAATCGTATGAAGGCGATGAAATAAACGCCGAGTAATCTAGGTAGAAAACACTGGAGTATGGTAAGAACTGCAAAAGGGGATGGTTCGGTAGTGCGTTGTTATCGACTTCGATATAAAGCTCGATTGGGTTTCGGTGTATGGGTTTGAGACTGAGATGATTTGCTCCGTCTTGAGGGGAATCTTGAGACCCTTCAGAGTCTCGAGATATGGAGCCGATTGCGTCCATTTGGTTGTCAATTTGCAGTGAGGAGTTTGTCTGGTCGCCAATGATCGGTGAAGGCTGGCAGGGATGCTCGAGATCGGGTAGTTCTAGAAGTGATGATGGCACCAAAACAGCACCTGGAGGTGACGACTGGTTCCCGAGAGTCGTCGTACTTTCGCTATCAACAACCACTGAATCTTGCACTTCAGGTTCCTCAACTCGAATGTCAGGCTGCACTGCATCACATGATTTTTTTCGACTTTTCGTATCACTTTCCTCGGAAGAAGTGTATGCTGTTTCTGTTTCCCCCGTCGTACCGTTGGATATGTTGGTAATTGCAGATGAGGCGCGGGTCATAGCTGTAGCTTTCGTGGAACCCGAGCGGTCACTCAAGGTCCGCACCGTGAAGCTGACGTGCTTGGTCTCAGGCTCAAGGAGATCTCTAGCTGCAATAGTAGCTGGGAATTGCACTACCTCAGAATCTTGAAGGAGGTGATCTGTCGGAAATAAAGGGTCCCCCGACGAAACGTGGGCTTTCGAATCACCTGAGGCAGGCGTGAAAAGTGGAGCGGAAGATACTGGCCCATTGGAACTACCACTTGATGCTACAGTATCACCAGTGGGAGGCTCAATATCTCCGGATGTGTCAGGAGTCCAGTTTTCCTCCACAAGATGCCACCACCTCTTCTCGCCAAAGGCTGCGTGAAGCAATATTTCCTTGAGTAACGTCTTTTCAAGTTTGGACTCTGACAATATCTCGAAAAGCCAATCATCGATGCGTTCATGAGTGACTGACCATTTGACCCGATTTCGGTCTAAGCTGGTATCCCTCCGAAGCCGAGGCGATTGTGTGACTTCTTGGACTGTGATTACGTCACCGGGAGTTTGTGGTATTGTTTCGGGGGCCCTCCGTTGCGTAAGAAATTCCGGAGCCACACTGAGTTGGGATGCCGGCTGTAGCTTGTCAATAATATCTTGAGTATTGGTATTCAGGGCCATAGAAGACAGAGCAGGTGGCGGCGGTGGTGGTGGTGGTGGCGGTGGCGGTGGTGTTCCGATCAGATCAAAATGGGCTGGAACATGTGTAGGATCCAGGGGACCAGAAGAGAACAGCGTAATGGTTCCTGTGTCTACGTTGCGCATCTCAAGAAGAGGAATCGGAAGACTTGAAGCATGTAATGCAGGTCGCTGTCCAGGTAAGTCATCCAAAAACTGTGTTTCTTTCTGTGTATATCTCCATTCTTCAAGGTTGTACATTTCCTCCTCATGCTCCAGTTCACTCTCTGATTGTACAAGATCTTCCCTCATACGATTGGCACTGGATATTGCCTCCCTGATGTCATTTGGAAGCTCTATGTTGTTCTCGACTAGAAACCGTGCCGTTCGGTCCAAAGCTATTGCGACTTGCGTGTCCATTTTCTCCCGAGTATCCCGAAGCCCTCGACGCTTGGTGTGGAGTTTGGAGCGAGAACCGACCAAGTCGTCCCGAGCGTCTCGTAATTCATCTTGCCGCTCCTCAATATAGTCCAAGAGGTCTTGGTATGCATCTATGGACGCTTCCATTTCGAGTTGGCGCTTGAAGGAGACTGTAGGTGATTCCTCGTAGATTCCAGACAATGTGTGTGGGCTCCTTTATCGCGAGCATGTGCATCATAGGCATTCACATGGTTACTCGGCGATGGGGCGTGAAGACGTTCAAGAAGAAAGGAACTTTCATCCCTCTAGTGAGGCGGTTCCAAGTCTTGTGAGTAACCCAGAGGTTATGCTTGAAGATGAGGGGGGGGGGCTGTTGAGTTGAGCCAGATGGGACATGCGTGACACTATTCGCGCATCAGTGTCGCACGAGTGTTTCCATTGGCGTACATGCAAGCCTGGGTGTAATGTTGACGGGTAATTTTGTAGCTTAGTGAGAATGCTTACATGTGTCTGACGGCAATGAAGCGCTGCAAGGCTGCAGCAGCGGCCACCAGGACGCAAATCGACAACGCGGGCCAGAAGGCGTTAATATGCAATCCAGCGATGCCCTTCAAAGGCGGCGTCGACATGGATGGCATGCGCCAATCCGCGGCCACGGCGCAAGTATGTTGATTCGATTGCTACAGCCCAGAGCCATGCGCACCAACTGCCGGGGTGCACGCAACCCTCAGCTCAGCATGGCTGCCCGTCCGCCAATCGTGGCCCGCTGGCCTAGAAGCCATCAACGCATGGGCAATTGTCGTAGACGAAGCTGCATAGTATGCGCTGTTCCCTATTGCGCCGTGCAGAGCCGCATGACCAGCACTTAAGCTCCCCAATGGCGCCCGTCGACGTGGCCTTTGAGTCTTCTACGAAACACGGTCGTGGCATGTCGTACAGATTGTGTGTGCGTGACCATGTCTACGCCATATGAACATTACGATCCCAGGGGAAATCAACACAACAGCCGGAGACATCGCCCCGAACTTCGTTAGTTACCGCTCGCGCGCATGCGTAGCAGGGTAGAGAGAGCTAACTGTGGTTAGAGCAGTTGGCGGACGGTTGGAACGGCGGACAGGATCCGAGGACCCCTCCACCGTATGTAAACCAGCAACTCCCGTCGAGCGGCTTTGCTGATCTCGGTGCATAGAAGGAATCCTCGGAATGAGACTCCCGACTCTGCTTACGCATCGGTGCCACGGTATGGACCGTCTGCCGTCCCGGGTAGAGGAAGCTTCGCGCCTGAAGCCCATGGCAATAACCCCCCCTATGCCAATTACGAGCAGCCTGGATACCAGATAGTCAGCGGCCAAACACGAGCTCCCTACCCACCAGGCGGAACGACTCCAGGCTATCCCGACGTTTCTTCCCCCTCACCCAACTATGGGGCTCAGGGCCAATACCCGAGAAGGGGGAGCTACACGTCTTCTCGTCGCTTACCAAGAGGAGAAGGATCCTCGATTAAGAGTGCATCTGCGGGGCTGACTGAAAGCATTGACCCCAGCTATTATGTCCGAGGAAGAGACTTCTTTGAGGAAGGCAGAGTCTTTGCTGTCATCATGAATGAGACCGCGGGAGACACGTCGAGGCCACTCGACTACAACACGTCGCGGTCCATGAATAGAGTACGATTCAACGACAACTGGGTCTACACAAACACCCGTCGGTTCGTTGTGGTAAGGAGAAAGCGCGAGTTCTGCTACGCTTGTCCCATTTTCACCTATTCCGGAAGAGCAACTACCAAGGGTGGCGTAGTACCTGCAGAGCATAGCATTGTCTTTTCACGAGGTACAGAGCCCTTACCCCTCAATGGCGAATATGGTATCACGAAACCACCCATTGTTGTCGATATGGCAGCCGGAGAAAACTACCTAGATGCTGCTTCACGGATCTATTTTGGGATCCATCATCCCATCCAGTACAATGTCAAAGTCAAAGATGTTGGCCGTGTCCCGAATGAAGCTATTCCGCTTCTCATCGGAAACTGGAGAGAGGAGAATCGCCCGGACCAATACTCGAGGCAATCGGCCAGCGTTACAGCTCTCGCTGAGGTAGATGAGGTGGATGAGGTAGACGAGGTAGACAAAGACGGGGAGCACGGCGAGGAAAAGAAAGAAGAAAAGCCTACTGATCCCCATATATACCACGCCAGGTACAACATCAAAGGCTATCATCCTCAAATTAGTCCATATAGTTACCACCCAACGTATAATCTATACGGCTGGCACGAGACCCAGGCACGGGAATGCTACCACCCGGAGCACAACAAGGAAGGGTATCACTATGCAGGCAACCCATGTGGTTATCACAGCATCTCTAATCCCTTCGGGTACAATTCCGAAATCGCCCCAGATAACTACCATCCCGAACTAAATCCAGAGGGTTATCACTCAAAAGTGAATCCTACGGGGTACCACCCGCTTTTCAACCCATCTGTTTATAGTAGCAAAAGGAATCCACACGCACACCATCCGACGAAGAACCCGTATGGCTGGTCCCAAGTGTACTACAACGCCTACCATCCACTTCATAACCCGTTTGGTTATCACTACCTGCACAACAAGTATGGCTATGACCCCAACTCAAACCCTACGGCATATCATCCAAAATATAACACGACTGGTGCTCAACCGCCGACTGTTGTCAGTAGCGTGGCCGATATCACACGAGGCCTCCAAACCACGACTCTGTAAACACCATTCGCGACGATACCATTTCCACCACGATAAGATGATCCCCATGTGCCGTGATACGACTTGACCCTTTTCTGCTCAGATTCGTTTCAGACGCCAGCGATATTGACTAACGCCTTTCCCATCGCTTTACGAAACATGCTAACGACATTGCTGCTGTTGCCTATATACGTTGCTCGCAGTAACCCACCACGACCTTATGACGCTACTTTTCTTAATGCCTTATTTCCTACTGTTGCCATTTTGTTCACACCATACGATTTACGTGAGACTTGCAGTAAGGGAAGATTGGATGGGGTTCGTGATAGTACCATTGAGCGTTGCCTGTATGCGGATTTCCTCTTACCCATGGCTTGTATCTCGGCTTCTCAAGGGCCAACGTTTTTTTATATACAAATCTCAGATCTATCATCGTCCCAAGAGACCCATGATGACACGTATGCCTACCATGTCTGTAAGCTCGAAGAAAAAAAAAACAGCCACCAATCACCTGACTCTTACTTTGACCTCTCTTCAAGCCTCAAACGACCCTACTTCTTACCTGCTGAACCCTCGCCTCTTACTAGACACAACCCTGGATATAATCCAACAACACATCCGCCACGCCCCATACCTCAGCCAAATCCAAAACATGTCCTCCCCCACCAAAGGCCAAGCCAAGCTGAATCCAACGACCGCCCTTTCCAACCCATTTCCCCCCTCCAAAACAAGCAAATCCCCCCGCTTCAGCCCCCAAGTGACACCAGCAAACCACACAGCCGTATGTAATCGCCGTACGTCATACCGCCTACCGTTTCCCAGCACCTCGGACCCAATTTTGAAATCATAATATGCATGGGGAGTAGGCTAGTGTAAGCAGCTAAAGGCGCGGAGTCATACCTACATGCCTACATCCATACACGTGCACTACTGTGGTGTGGATGGCCTTGAAAAACGGATATGCAAGGTTGCAGTCATATTGTGTACAAGGGAAGTGAGGGGGTCTGCGGTGATGAAGCTCCATAACAAATAGCAACAGCAAAAGACAAGCTGAGTGTTGCTGTTTAAGCTTTGGTACGTTGTCTCTCTTGATCCGCTTTGTTGTTCTTTTGAATATAATAGTTAGTAACGAAAGGGAAGGGAATTATTTGCCAGATGGCGGTCAGGAAAGAATTGGCAAATTTAAGCTTCTTGGAATATCCATAGCTACAACGCGCACACCCAACGAGCAGCTTTTATCCATAGGGATCCCACAAATCTGCCCTAAAATCATTCCTTTTTGTTTATTTCCTCCCCTTGCCTCTCGCATTGAACGTCTTCAATGGGTCAACCTTGCCATTTCTTCGCACAACCTTCCTGCCTCTGCCCTTGACGTACGTCCTCCTGTTGGGCTTTGGTATGTTTAAGCCGACGAAGCCCACGTCTTCTGGCTTCTTTCCACCGGGAAGGAGATAGTCGGGAACATGTTTCAGATGAGGTTGGATTCGCGCCGGGTGGTTAAGGGTCTGGTCGTGGCGCAGGTGCGCGAGCGCTTCGGGGTTCTCTTCAAACTGTACAATGTCAGCCTTGCACAGCAACAAATAGCAATATGTAACGTACGTATCGGGAGAGCTTTTGCGACTTAGCTAGCTCCATGTGAATCTCCTTGATACGAGCTTCACGAATAGCAATTCGAGTAACCGACCGCAGTGCATCGCTGAATCGATATCTAAAGGGCTCTAGGCGCTTCATGTCGAAGTTGTAGTTCTCTAGCTTCTGGCCCTCTTGCTGGTGCTTCTCAACCTTCTTGAGAACCTCCTCGTCATGCTCGCACCCGGCGAATGTAGTTGGTTTGTGTTTTCGATACTGGTCTTTCGGGATGATGAAGGAGATGGCAGTGCCGGACTTTCCAGCTCGTGCCGTCCTTCCTATGCGATGGAAGTAGGACTTGTATGTGCCAGGGAAGTCGAAGTTGAGTACGCAGGAAACGTTGAGGAAATCAATTCCACGGGAAACGCCGGAGTCGTTGGCTTCCTTCTTCGCCTTCTTCTTCTTGGGCCGAGATTCGCTGTCTTGCACACCTACGACATCAGTCTCATCGCTAGCTATGAGGATGTTGTACTCGTTCCTGTTGAAACATTCGACAATGTGTGTGCGGGACGCCAACGGCAGTTCGGAGTTGAGGACACAGCTCTTGATTCCGAATTGTTCGAGAAAGAGCTTGACGCGATACGACCGGTCCACATCTCCAACAAACACAATTGTCTTGCCCTTGATCAACTGGAGCTTGAACATGGCGTAGATCAGGAGAAATTTCTCGTCCTCTCCCACCTTCAGAACATATTGCTTCACCTTGTTGGAATCTTTGTCAAGATCTGCAAGCTTGAGTACGACCGGGTTCGTGCAGAGCAAAGAGCCGAGCGATTCGACGTCGGTCGAGAGGGTTGCTGAAAGAACAATCTTCTGTACGCCCACCGGCATCTCGCGAGCAATATTCTCCATGTCTTCAGAAAAGCCATAGCCGTTGATAAGGTCACCTTCATCTACAACTAGTGTCCTGAGGTCGCTGATGGCCAGGTTTGAGCTGTTGATGTTCGCCCAAGCCCTCGCTGGAGTAGCCACGACAACCTCTGGTTTATCCGCCAACGCAGCCTTTGTGACCACTTCTGATTCCTTGCCTGCAATATTACGGACCCTTATCTCCTGTCCACAATGCTGTGCGAGTGACTTGGCGACTGTCGCAATCTGTAGGCACAGCTCCCTTGTGGGCGCGAGGATTAACGACGTCTGCTTTCGCTGCAGCGTCTTGTGTAAGATTGGAAGTAGGTAGGCGGCCGTCTTTCCGGTGCCGGTGCCGGACCGCGCGAGGATATCGCGACCCTCTAAAGCCAGCGGTATGGCCCTGGATTGAATATCGGTTGGGGATGCCCATTTGAGATCGCGAATTGCCCTCAGCAGGCGCGGCTCTAATTGGAGTTCGGCGAAGGAGGCGGCGACAGGTTGACTCTTAGCGGCTTCTTTCGAACCCTTCTTAGTCGTCGTTGTGGTCGGCGTCGTTGTCGCGGTTGCGGTCGATTGCACGGGTCGAGGCGAGCTGCTGACTTCGGACTGCGACTCGTCGCCAGACATCTCTTCTGGCACATCGTGCTCGTTCAGTTTACGTTTCGCCATCTTGTGATAATCTGGTTCAAGATCAAAGTACGTGGTCACGCTGTTTCGACGTAGAGTTTTCTTGCCTGCCATCATCCATCGCAACTTGGTCTCTCGAACTTTTTCTTTGGCACTAATGCAGCACGGGCTTGGCATGCCCCACAGCGGAGAAATGCCGGTAAATGCCAGTGCCCTGAGTTCACGCACACACGCAACGTCCGAGTCTCCACATAAGCCCATCAGATGAGCTGCATTCATCACTATCGCTGCTAGTTCATCTATTTGACTCCGAACACATCTAGAGATTGATCCTGTACGCTGTTTGAGTTGCAATTCGGCTTGCGTGAGCCTGTCGTCACGACTGGCAACACTTTTCCTGGTCTATCACCATTCAACAATTTGGTCAGGGAGTAACGCTTATACATTATGTCGTAGACGCCACTCGTGCAGACAATCCAATACGACAGTGTGTAAGCTACTAATATTACATTTGCTAGATAGCCTCGAGAGTCCTGTCTGAACAGCTCCTCACCAGGTTCATAATTTAAACGAATAGTAACCAACACATCTTCCATACCTCTAACCCTTCTCAAAACGATGCCATTAACTCTCAGTCGAGGAGATGCTTCGTAATCTACATCTATGCCTTGAAGACGTTGGCGACGAGCCTGATCAAGGGGTTGCCGAGAAGTCCCTGGTTGGTCTGGCAAAGGGCCTTGCAATCGGCCTGTATTTTGTTAGTAGATGCATTCATTGTGTCATGGTCTAAACTTACAGGAATAGTGTGGGTACCGTCCTGGCCGACACTGACAAAGGCCTGGACGAGCACAGAGATGTCAACGATGTTGAGCTTAACGACAGCAGCGACAATAGCAGAGATCGTAATGCTATCAACGCCTGATGGGCTGGCGCTGAAGAGGGAGAGGCTGGCGGCAACGTTGGTGCCGACGAGGGGAGAAGAGTGGAGGAGGTAGTATGCGTGGCCGTTCTGGTCGCATCCCCAAGCAATGATGGTGACGTTGGCGGAAACGCTAGCAAGAAGACCAGTGCTGGCGAAGACCCAAGCAGTGGGGTAGCCGGCCTGAGCGGTCTGGACACCGTACAGGGTGTTGACGGCAACATCAGCTCCAACCTGGAAAGAGAGGAGGTAGTCGACTTCAGTGGTAGAGCTGGTGACGTCGGTGGGGGTAAGTTCGCACTGAACGTTGGTCATGTTGGCGTATTGAGGGCTCGATGTCTTGGTCATGTACCATGTCCTGCCGAAGAGGAAGTCGACGGATGGGGCAACCCATGCCTTGACCGAGGCCTCCAAGTCAAGCTTGAGGCTGGCATCGACGTCAATGTCGACAAGGCCGAGAATGTTGATGTCGGCGTCAACATCAACATCAACATCAACGCTGGCGTCAACCTCGACGTAGACGGATGGCAGGCGGACCTGGACACCAGCTGCGCCGATGACGGCCGGGCAGGCCTGGGCGCTAACACCGACAGCAATGGCGCTGGTAGCGAGGAGAATGGAGGACAACATTGCGAAGATGAATTGGTGTATTGTTGAGGTGAGGAAGCGATTGACGAGGCTCAGAGAGCTATTAGTTTATTAAAGGAGTGGTAGTATTAAAGAGTGTGGTGGGTTGGTGGCTTGCAAATAATGTGGCATTAGTTCCTATATATACTTCTGTCATATGGTCAACTCTTCAAGCACATCATTTCTACCCAAGCACCGATTCGGGTAGATCTACATAGCATGAGGGTCGAATTTCGGCAGTCTGGGAAGGCATACGCACATCACATGCCAGGTACCCATCCACTGTGAGATTACGCCCAAGTTAGAGTGTCCGTGGAAAGAACTAATGTATGGTCAAGAGACAATACGAGAAGTTCTTCTCTGGTCGACTTGGTGTTTCCCTAGGTTGGTCTACATCTCATGTTGCACGAATGTTGTAGTCGCTAGAGTGTACCGTCATGATATCAGCTTGTCAAGACGTAAATCACTACACTGCGAGGCTTCAACTTGTGTCGTTATTCTCGCTGTTCGCGTTCACAGTTCGCTGGTCAGTACGATCGGCGGCTTTGCCCCGTAATCAGCGTGATTTAATTCCGTTCGCTTACGTAGGCCGTATCGCTAACATGAACTTTGCAACAGAGGCAGAGCTGCACGGATGTCTTGACAGCACCGCCGTGCGAGGATCCCCCTGATCCGGATACCTGAGGCCGGATATTTCCGCAAACAGGAGATTGCATCTCTCCGATCCCGTACCCGACAGCCAATTCGGGACGGAGGTGTTCCTTGTAGGCCCTTCTGCGGCGGAACCGTTGACACCAGACTGCCGGTACCGAAGAAACTATTGTTGTTGTTGAAACAGAGTTTGACTACAGCTATTGGTGTATGCTTGTGAAGATCTCACTGAATCAACTTCTGCCAAGCTACGAAATGACGATGTTGCATGTGTGCGCTGCGCAGGCTGCATTGCGACTGCGTTAGGTAGATCAGCATTACATACAGTACAACATGGACTGATCCCACGCACGTACCTGACTATCTCATGGAAGCAGTGATGATCGTCCGGAAGCTGCGGGGAGTTCCAGATTTTCCAACGTCGCTCGGTGTCATCATTTAGCGCCATCACGTGATACAACACTTCCTGTGCCAACCCAATCCGGCTAGTCAATGTCTATACTGGGATCGGGAGCAGACAGCACGAGTAGCCGCTAGCCAGCTTTGCCGGATCGCTATTGTGGTGCTCATGTAAACAGACCTGAGGCCACGGTTAACGTCCCTGTTTATCGACGAATGCCTTGCCAATCCTTTGAATGCTCATACAAATCTTGGTACTTTCCAGCGCTTGTGAACCACGGCTTAGATGAAGTTGCCTCCGTCTTCGTCATTTCGATGGCTTGAAATCTAGATACACCATTCCAAACCATTCGGCATATTCCTTCTCTATACGATACACCTTTTGCTGAAAAAAAAACCCCACCAGCTTGCCTGCATGTTCCTTGAGGGGTTTCGGTATAGGGGGACCCTTACCTATTCCGAGTCCAGAAATGGCTTTTGAATTTTCTTCAGCCACCATCTTACCACCGAGTCTCGCGGTCAGCAAACGATTGGCCATTATTAATTATAGCAACCCATAGCGAAAGCAGAAAGTATAAGCGTGGTGTTGATCGTGACTTCTTCGGGCTCGGTAAGTTGCGTAGCGTAAACCTACTGTAAGCTCATCATCCTTTGACAAGCCGGGTCTTCCCCTTTCCAACATGACTAGAACGATTTGCTAGCTTCAACAACGATATTTGTCTAGTTCTGGGTCGCATGTACCTTGCAGTATGTAGGGCTGATGGGTCTAGACAGGCCTGGCTCACAAAAAGATACGGATGACGAAAAGTATGACAAGATAGGAGAACGGACAAGGAGATGGCGAAAGCCCGGTGAGTAATCAATGGCCCTGGGATATCTCGGGGTTTTCAAGCTCTTCTTCCGTTGTGACTTTGGTCGACTATCGATAAAATTTTAGTATATTCGTCAGTAGTGTGAGGTAAACCCATGGTGCAGGCGACATTATTTCTACACCAATTGACTCCCCGCTATCCTCAGAACTCTGCCAACGTTCTCTTCTCAGCAATTGGGATTCACAATATATCACTCTGTCCTCGTTTCCGTATGATACCGTTTCTCTCTCTGACAGACCAGAAACGACAGTAGCGCGGTATGTGCGACTATCGTCATTCGTGAAGGATATTGTTCGCCAATTTAGTTCATCCGTCATGGAAGAAGTTTTGAACGGGAGTATCATTATCATGCTATTTAATCTATAAACTTGAGTATAGAGGAAGTGTTGTGCAATACTTCCGTGTACCTTCTGCTCATTAGATCCGTTGACTAATACAAAAGTATATCATTTCAGAAGAGGATTGGTTACGAGATGTTGTGGATTACCTATATATCCAGATAGCGTAGTCAGTTCATAAGCATGTCAATGTACTATAGAACCTAAAATGTTCAGCCATACAATCTTGCAGTCGGTAGATTCAATCTCTGACATTCGATGATATTCTTAAAGATTGTAAAAAGACCAATTCGAGTACCATGATATATCAGTGCCCCTTCATCGTTCGAGAGCCGCCTCAGCTCAAAGCATATATTTACGAAGTGCGGATATCGATTTCTTCACACGTAGGATGACTAGAGAGGTTTCAGAATCAGAGTATAATACCTGGATAAGAACTTATTATGGCTGCCTGCTAAATCTATCCTAGGAATTGTCTTTAACAATACGTTAGTGCTTGCAACTCGGAGCCTCTGTGTATTTTGTAGTTCAGTTTAGGTGATCTGTGTTTTGATGGACGGACTTGTCAACCGATTCTTGACGCTTACTTGGTGTCGTTGACCCGTGTCGCCGGGCTGCAGACCGTTGTCGGACTACCAAGCGAGTAACTGGCCATCCAAGGTGAGATCCGCTTTCACTCAGCGTATCCTGTTGTGACTTAGGTGAAGCCATCGAGTAACAAAGTGTGGGGATGCAGGTCGATCAAGGCCGGGGAGAAACTCTCAACCCGGCATGTGGGCACTCCTGTCGGCCGACCTCGGGGTGCTCCTGATTGGCTACCACACCATCGCTTATCTTTCATCTTATGGTTACCTCATCAAAACCACCAACACAACGCCAGCTGAACACATCTGGTATCTCCACGCCCAGCCTCCAAGAAATGGTCATGCCCCTCGGAATACAGGCAGCAAGGATGTGTTACGCCATTTGGTCTCGTTCATCGTCGTGAGGAAAGCGTATCACATACTTGTGAGAAGCATCTGCCTGTCTTATCAGCAGAGGAGGTATGCCGCGATGCCCAGTCGGCTAAGAGGCCCAAGAGTGCTGCGACAAGACCAAGTGGCTACACAAGCTTCGAATCTGCGTGGGACATGGTCAGTTCATGCGCCGAGCGCTCTTGCCAGTCTCTCTTGGTTCACGAAAGCCTATCTTTGACCAATGGCGTCTCAAGATGAATGCAAATTGAGTATGATTGCTGTGTGTGTCTAGGTATGCTCGAGATAGTAGTCTTGGGCCCGAAGACGAGTCCGGGAACTGTAAACGTGGGGAACACATGGAGTATAGATACTTCGCCACCCGTCATATCGGTCATATAACCAACGGCTCGATAATTGACTCGGAAGCTACCAACGTGATCAATGGCTGGCGGTGGTACACCAATTGGGCCTTCGGCCTCGCCCCTGGGGCAAGCCTGGGGATATGGAATTGTCCTTGGTATCGGATTTCTATTTGCGCTGGGCATGGTATGTCTCTCACAGATTGTGTTTTTGACTTTTCCGATCAGCAAGTTGACAAGTCCCGCAAGGTTTTCACTACTTGGGTTCTCAAACGTTACAACAATGAGCTACAGACTTCGGAGATGTTCTCGACCGCTGGCCGTACAGTGAAATCAGGTCTTGTAGCATCGGCAGTAGTTTCGTCCTGGACATGGGCGGCTACGCTTTTGCAAAGTTCTTCGGTCGCATTCCGCTATGGTACGGCCTTGATGTATATTCGCCTCAAATCGCAAGGACTGATCATATCCAGGTGTATCGGGGCCTCTCTGGTATGCCGCTGGCGCTACTGTGCAGATATTGCTATTTGCTACGGTCGCGATCGAGCTTAAGAGACGAGCACCTAACGCTCATGTGAGCAGCCTAAATCAACCACCGGAATCAATTGCATACATCTAACATCTCACTAGACATTCCTCGAAGCAGTCCGTGCTCGATACGGAAAGGCCACTCACTTCGTATACATCACCTTCGGTCTCTTCACAAACATACTCGTTACCGCCATGCTGCTTACTGGCGGATCAGCCGTCATCAGCTCCCTAACTGGTGTTCCTGCTGCAGCGGCCTGTTTCCTGCTTCCGCTGGGTGTCGTGATCTACACCATGTTTGGTGGGATCAAAGCCACATTTCTTACGGATTATGTCCATACCGTCATTCTCCTCGTCATTCTTCTGATCTTTGCTTTTACGACATATGCAACCGGCGATAGACTTGGGTCAACAAAGGCTGTTTACGAGCGTCTGCAAGAACTTTCAGCTACCACACCAGTACCTGGAAACGCTGGTGGCAGTTATCTTACAATGAGGAGTAAAGATGGTGCCATCTTCTTTGTTATCAACATCATTGGTAACTTCGGAACCGTATTCATGGACAACGGATGTACGTGGCTGGGTCAGAGATGTTTGAAGACCTAAAGCTGATATATACCAGACTACAACAAAGCCATCGCCGCGTCTCCGGTACATGCACTACCAGGGTACATTATCGGCGGGCTGTCGTGGTTTGCCATCCCGGTATGTCGTTTCCGCAACAATCACGACAGATGACTAACATCTGACAGTGGCTTTGTGCAACTACAATGGGCCTCGCAGCACTCGCACTTCAAAGCACCGAATACTTCCCTACCTACCCTGCCGTGATGGATGAGGCATCGATTAGTGCTGGCCTCACGCTTCCATATGCTGCCGTCGCTCTCCTTGGATCTGGCGGTGCTGTGGCTACTCTTCTCGTCGTCTTCATGGCTGTAACTTCTGCTTTTTCTGCTCAGTTAATTGCTGTTTCGAGCATCTTGACGTACGACATCTATGGAACCTACATCAACCCCAGTGCGAGTGGTCGACGACTAGTTTACACGAGCCATGTTTGTGTTTGTGGCTTCGGCTTAGTCATGGCTGCATTTTCGACGGGGCTGTGGTATGCAGGCATCAGGCAAGTCCTCTCAAGTCATGGTCTCGAACTTGGCTAATACTCTCTAGTATGGGATGGTTGTATGTCTTCATGGGTGTCATAATCTCTTCAGCAGTACTCCCAGCGACTCTTACGTTGATGTGGAAAGGTCAAAACAAGTGGGCAGCTACGCTGTCTCCAATCTTGGGGCTGTGCTGCAGCATCACCGCATGGCTCGTCACAACCTCCAAGCTAAATGATGGCGTCATTACTGTGGCTACTTCTGGCGCAAATAACCCAATGTTGGCGGGCAACGTCGTCGCTTTGCTTTCTCCTGTCATTTTCATCCCAGTACTGACATTGATCTTTGGAGTTGGTAAGCAATAAAATCTGCTAATCATTCGATCCGTACTGATACCAATCCTAGACAACTACGACTGGGTGTCCATGAAGAACATCCGGCTAGTCGACGACTCGGACGTCACAGCAGCCGCCCACATGGACCTCGAAGCTGTGCACGGTCGCCACGCCGCCCTCTCTCCCGAAGCCGAAGCCGCTGAACAAGCCAAGCTCTTCCGTGCTTCCAGAATTGCGAAGATCACCACCGCCACAATGACTCTTGTGCTTCTCGTGCTTTGGCCCATGCCACTCTACGGCACCGGCTACATCTTTAGCCAGTCCTTCTTCTCGGGCTGGGTCATTGTTGGCATCATTTGGCTAATGTGTTCGACTATGGCTGTGGGCGTGTATCCGCTGTGGGAAGGCAGAGAGAGCTTGGCAAGAAACTTTGGGGGCATGTGGCGCGACGTTACGGGCAAGGGCCATCGTCGCGGCGACCATGTCGAGGTGACTGAAGGTGAAAGGACGGGGGATTCGGGTGCGAATACGCCCAAGGAGGCTCATGCGAAGGCGTTGGAGAAGTAGGCCTCACGGCTGTTGGACGGTCATGTGTGTCGCTTGTTGGGCACATGTTGGTAGCATTCTTTCTAGCTCGTACTCGGTTAAATATAGTCACGTGCGTGGAGTTTGGTCCTCAAGTAGCTGCTGTTGGAGTCTCGTACTGCGATAGTCGAACTTTGGTAGTGATATTGTGGTTGTGTGGACCAAGGTTGAGATCTAGTTGAAGCCTAGGCTTACCTTTCGACACGGGATGGTCCCCACTCCTCACTCCCCACTAGCAACATGATTCATCGCACCCACAGATCGATTGCTCTTAACAACCGGGCTAGTGGATACAACCAACACCACCAAAGTCATCATTTAGCCTCATTTCTCCCCCCTCGGTGCTTCTCCACCCACAACGCAACCTGCGCAACCTTCTGCACACCGTACGCTTCCAGCGCTTTGCCCTTCTCGTCCATCCTTCGGCACCATTTCCCCAACACACAGCGCGCTATTGGCGGCAAACGGCCGCGATTGCAGGAACAATGTTGGTGTCGATCAATTTACCCCAGAAAACCCCGCGTTAACCGGAAATTCATTCGGGCCCTTCTCCACCGAGGGTGATGGTTGCAGGGGTAGCTGCCGCCAGGCGATGATCATGGCTCGCAGCGGGCTCTGGAAAATCTATATAATAACCGGTTGTTGGGGCGAACATGACGGTTGCCTGTAGCCAAGTCATCTCCGTCTCTCTCTCTCTCTTTGTTGACTGATAGTTTGACGAAGATGGGTGCTTTCCAATTCCTTTGGCTCGCCGCTTTGGCTGTTGCAGCGCCTGTGGAGGAACGAGCGAAGAAGCCAAGGAGTTTCCTCAAGGAATTGGGGAATTCAACGTGGATAATTGGCAATGATGTCTGGAACGTTACGCAAAATCGGCAGTATGCGAATAAGTTGATGTATAAGGGGAAGGATCGCGTGGGAAACGCGGTGGGGCATTACGTGAGCTACAGTACGTTGAGTCTGATGACAGACACGTTGCTGGAGTAATAACTAACACATTGTTCTTCTTCTCTTACAGATGGCGCTGCTTCGGATCTCAACTGGACTTCTGCTGCGATCGTCGCACAGGATAGCGACTGGATTAACGTCAAGTTCACGGCTAAAGAAGGAGACTTCCACTGGGTCATCTACGACGGCCTTCCAGGTGCCTACCAATACTTTGTCAACCACGCGCTTCCTACGCTGGGAGAATTCCGCACCCTCTGGCGCCTCGACAACACGTCTTTTCCCCGTGGTTACAACAATGTCAAAGACGGTGTGCTCCCTTCATTAGCCGAATATAGCAACGCAACAAATGTGCAGGATGAAACCTGGCAAAAGGCCGATGGCACGTTTCTGACAAAGTACGATTGGAGTGGTTTTGTCAGAGATCAGACGCACCATGGTGTCTATGGTAGTGAAGTAGGTAGTTGGTACCTAACTCCAGGAAAAGACTACTTCAACGGTGATCATCTGAAGCAAGAACTCATGGTAGGATATTGCTCATATTCCTAACACATGTGCAATACAACACAAAGCTGATTTTGTTAAAAAAAAAAGGTTCACCGAGAATCCAAAACTGGCGACGCCGTCCAACTAAACATGATCCACGGAACCCATTACATGGCCACAGCGCGCGATTCCTTCGCCGATAACAAAGTCTGGGGGCCCTGGCTCTGGTACCTAAACTCTGGGTCCACGGCCGACGCAGCCGCGCGCTGGCAAAAAGAAGTAAACGCCTGGCCGTACAAGTGGTTCGATAACAAAGCGTACCAGTCCCGTGGCAAGATGCAGGGCAGACTGCGTCTTAGCGATGGTCGACCTGCTGCTGGTGCCGCCGTATTTCTGGGCGACAATCGCAATACCACTGTTTCGACGCTGGACCAGGGCCAAGGATACTACTACACCACGTACGCCGACGCCGACGGGAAATTCAGCATCCACGATATCCGCACGGGAACCTACGCACTGTATGCCTGGGGAAACGGCGGCGCATTGGGAAATGTTATCTCAAATTTCACACTCAACGACGTTGTTATCCAAAATGGCAAAAACACCAACCTTAAAGATCTCACCTGGCAGACGCCCAAACATGAAAAGCGCATCTTCCAGATTGGCGACTTTGATCGCAAAAGTGACGGGTTTGGGCTTGCAGATCCGGAGAAGCCGTTTGAACACGCGAGAATTGCAAAGTGTCCGGGTAATCTGACGTACACGGTTGGCAAGAGTGCGACGAGCGATTGGTGCTTTGGTCAGTCGCTCTTGGGGACTTGGTCGGTGCTTTTCAACTCGCAGACTGCGGCTGCGGCTAAGCTTACGCTTTCTCTTGCTGGCTTCTCCCAAGGATCGAGCGCGGATGTGCTGCTGAACGGGGTACAGGTCGGCAATATTACGAGTGCGAGTTTGCTGAATAGTCAGGATACGTATCGTGGGGCTACGAGGGCGGGGGAGTGGAGACTTTTGGAGTTTGGGATTGAGGGGGACAAGTTGAAGGAAGGGATGAATAAGTTGGATGTCAAGGTGACGAGAAGCACTCAGTGGAGGGGTTGGTTGTGGGATAGCGTTGTGTTGGATGTGGTGTAGGTGTGAGGTATTGCTCAGTTACTCAATGGCCGCACCAAGTTATCATCACAGACTAGCTCTCCTATGGCATCAATCATGCCCTGTGGTCTTTCTGATTCCACGCTTAGACCGAGGTCTACTAACCCGCCGGCGGGTGGAGAAAACTGGCGTAGCGTCACGCCGCTTTTCGCAAACAAATCGGCAGACTGTGCATCGACGACATAGCCTTGGTTGTATATCACCTCTGTAATGCCGACTTGTGTAATCTTGGTAGCGCATGTCAGGCACGGGCACGTGTTGCAGTACAAGGAGGCTTTCTCGCCGATACGATCGCGGCCTGCTTCGAGGAGGGCATTTTCTTCTGCGTGAAGGCAGATGCAGGCAGCGAGACTGGCTACGCCTGATGTACCACTATTACAGCGGCTGCCTGGAAAAAGTGAGCATTGGTTCGCACGTAGGACGGCCTGTTCACGTACATCCGCCCTCATTGCAGTTGAGGGCGTGGTGTGAGGTGCCGTTGTAGCCAGTGCTGATTATCCGTCTGTTCCTCACAATCACACAGCCTACCCTCCTCTTCATGCAGTTGGATCTCATAGCGGTTAGGCCCGCTATCATCATGAAATACTGGTCCCAGTCTGGTCTCAGGCGCGTGTTATCCATGAGGTTGACGGCGCATATCGCCTCGTATAAGGAGCCTAGCGACGCCGAGTTGTTGAGGAGCTTTAGCTGAGCCCGCTGGAATAGGCTGGCGAGACCTGTGTTTGGGGCGTAGAGGTGCTCGTCATTTTTCGACACGAAAGCCTCGAGATCAGGGGCCGGCAATTGTTTGACTGCACAGACGCGCTGAAATCGCTTCCAGCGCACCATAATGGGTGCGTCTACGCTGACGAGCAGGAAGAAGGGCCGTATGAGGAGCTGGTTGACTACGCCATCGTCCCAAGCGCCCGTCATGACCCACCGCTCTCTCCATCTCAACGTCACGTATGCGCTCAGCGAGTCGACATGCTGGAAGCTGTGCTCTGGACGAATCCCGAATTCTTTGGCCAAGCGGACAGCACTATCCGTCTGAGGTGTGATGGGAAGAATGGTAGCTGTCGGAGCGAGGTGTATGCGCGTAAAGCCGTGTTGCTCAACGAGGTACGACGCTATCGACGACTTGCCAGCACATATCCCTGTGGCAAGTCAGCGGCGCAGCAAACACATCTACGGAGGTCCTTGCCTCCGCACAATCCGACTAACATGGCGAACCGCAGCTGGGGATGTGTAGACACACGGCAGCGGCGGTGAGCTGAGCTGAGTTGAGATGGCGATTCAGAGCTCCATTATGGGTTAGCGCTTCGGCGGCTGCAGGAACGCGGCTTAGCACCTTAGCACCCGTGGACCCCCCACCTGGCCGGACGCATGACATCGACGGCGCGGGGCCTAGCTGAGGCCCGCCATAGGCATCACATTCACCCTCAGGCGCTCCCGTCCTTGACCACTTGACGCTGTTTTGCCTGGTGCCTGTGACTGTGGACGTCATCGCGTACCCAGCCTCGATATATTCCAGCGGGGATCGCCACAACACTCCATCTGCATCCATATCCTTATCGCCCCAATACCCCGCCTACCCACTACCACACACAATGGCGACGCTCAAGTTCGCGCCCTGGCTGAGTGACGTTGACGTGCAGTTCTACGCCGCCCTCGCACACATCAAGATCAACCATGATAAGCTCGACGACTCGGCGCGCAAGGTCCTCGGTCTGTACGAGGTGCGCCCCAGCGAGCACTCGTCGCGCTCCATGCGCGTCCAGATACATCCAAATGCCCTCACATCAGACGAGTACGGCATACGAACTTGGTGGCCTGAGCTGCGGTTGACAATTCTTACAGGACACCTCCTAATTTCTGCCGTGCTGAAGGTATCATCAAGAACTGCAACACCATAGAAGACTACAAGAACCTCGACCGCGCCGCTATCCTTGAGCGATGCGCCCAGACAGTACGCTCGAATGTGTCTGCTAAGTCGAAAGCCTGCTAATTGCACCAGATATGGGATGCGATCCACGACGGCTCCATATACGAATGCCCCTCGCTCCTCTCCTCCTTTACAGCCATCATCTTCGCCAACCTCAAAAAGTACAAGTTCACCTATCACTTTGGCTTTCCCGCCATCCAGTCGGACCCGCCTTGGAAGCAAGTGGGCGAAGCGACGAGGTTGCAAGCTAGGGAAACTACTTATCTCGTAGACGCGGTGCAAACGTGGAGATACAGCTCAGATGTGCGCCAAAGAGGCTTCTTCCTGGCGAAGCGCATCCGAGGCGGCGGTGACGCAGAAGAGCGGCCAAAGACGCCAGTCTCGCCGCTAGAGGAGTTTGGCTACACCTGGACTATCGGCAGGCTCGAGGCATATGAGAAAGGCTTCTTCGACAGGGTGGACAGTCAGGATCGCTTCATCTGCTTTGCGGATCCCTCGACGTACGACACGAACCCCGGTTGGCCACTTCGCAACCTGCTCATTCTCATGCGACATCGATGGCACCTGAACGATGCTCAGATCATGTGCTATCGTGACACGCATACGCGACGCGACCAGCCAAATTCTTTGATCTTGCAACTCCACGCCGACCCTGTACCCGAACCCGCGCCCATGTCACCCATGTCGGAACGATCGGATCGGCCACAGACACCAAAGCTACCGAAAGTTACGGGTTGGGAACGGACAGAGGCAGGCAAGCTCACATCTCGCAACGTTGACCTGTCGGAGTACATGGATGAAAGGAAACTGGCTGATCAGGCTGTGGATCTCAACCTCAAGCTCATCAAGTGGCGTATCGCTCCTACCATTGATCTGGACGTTATCAAAAACTGCAAGTGCTTGCTGCTTGGAGCGGGCACCCTGGGCACATATGTCTCGCGGACGCTCATGGGATGGGGCGTGAGAAAGATTACATTCATCGACAATGCCACTGTCAGCTTCTCGAACCCAGTGCGACAGCCACTATTCAACTTCAAAGACTGCTTGCAGGGCGGTGCCAAGAAGGCGGAACGTGCGGCTGAAGCGCTGGAGGAGATATACCCAGGTGTGGATGCAACTGGGCATGTAATGGAAGTTCCTATGCTGGGCCACCCAATGACCGACGCCGCGAGGACGAAGCTCGAATTCGAAAAGCTACAGCAGCTAATCAGCGAACATGACGCCATATTCTTGCTCATGGATACGCGAGAAAGCAGATGGCTGCCGACCGTCATGGGCAAAGCTCACGGCAAGATTGTCCTCAACGCCGCGCTGGGCTTTGACACCTACGTCGTCATGCGCCACGGCTTAAAAGCCACACAAGACGGTGAAGTAGAGCTAGGATGCTACTTTTGTAACGACGTTGTTGCACCCGCAGACGTAAGCCACCATACACCCTCTCTCCCTTTAAATTCATACCTAATCGTCTCTCAAACAGTCCCTCAGCAACGCCACCCTCGACCAACAATGCACTGTAACCCGGCCCGGCGTCGCGCCCCTCGCCTCCAGCCTTTTAGTTGAGCTTTTGATGTCCATCCTCCAACATCCACACAAAGCCCGCGCTCCACCCCCTTCCCACCAACCAAAACCCACGCCATCATCCCACCCTGCCCTTCCCCCGCCATTTCAACATCCCCTAGGCATAATACCGCACACCATTCGTGGCTACCTGTCCACTTTTTCAAACTTGCAGGTTGAAGGCAAGCCCTACGATTGCTGCTCCGCGTGTAGTGATCGTGTGCTGGAAGAGTATAACAAGGATCCTTGGGCCTTCGTGACGAGGGCGCTGAATGAGAGGGGGTGGGTCGAGGAAATGAGTGGGTTGAAGGAGGTACAGAGACGCGCGGACGAGGCGGCCGAGGATTTAGATTGGGACGAGGGCGATGAGGGTGGGTTGGATGAGGAAGGGGAGTTGCTGTGACGGGTGTGGTTGCGGTGGAGGTGGGTTGGGTGGGAGAAGGGAAATGGGTGGAAACGATGGCCATGGGCTTGGAGAGTTTGACTGTAGAAATTTAATTCATTCAAATATTTATTACTTGATGAAAACATCAATATATACTACTAGTATCATGATTGAGCTGGCACCAGAAAGGCTTCTCTTTGGTATGACTTCTCGCGTGTCGCTCCAGGTGCTCAATCTAGTATTTTTTTTTTCTTGGAAGATAACGTGTATCACTGCTTTTGAAAATTTGGGCATATATGCAGAAGATACGTAGTAATAAACTACAGAGAAGTAGAAAAGTAAAATCATGTACACTACGCAGATGACCGCTCAGCCCATCTTGGATACAAAGTCCGTTTCAGAGAAAAGAACATGGGATCTTCTTTAATCTTTCTTTACAGAGAGGTAACTAAAGGTCAGAGAGAGAGATGGGGGGAGAGACTAGAGATATTACAAAACAGGAGAAGGGGGTTTTAAAAACCACGCAGACAACCTCCGTGTCATGAGTTTTGTGTTGACGTTCTTTTGCAGACAAGAATGGAACTTTTTCACTGCCACTTTAGTAGGTATTCGCAACAATGATATAGTGATAGCATGGGAACACGTAAACTACATTTTTGACTTCTTGTATCAACAAGGATATATTTTGATAAGTCGGTTCAAGGTTAAGTTTGAATATTTTCCAAGCCCCAGTAGAGCGGTACATCACAAACGCTCCTAACAATTTTGGACACAAAGCAGGATGGGTAGGTATAATAGAGAACGAAAGACAAGGGATGATAACAGAAAACCTGAAAAATTCAAACAAACACATTGACGGCAGGAGAGGAGTCAGAAGAACAAGATCATTTGTGTTTCATGCTGCGATATAGAAGGTAAGCAGAGAAGCGGCTCATCTGTTTCCTTTAACCTCGATTTTGGGAGTGTTTTTATTGTCTTTGAAAGTCAAGAAACTGGAGAGCTATCAACGAGAACTTTACAATCTTTTCAAGAAATTGGAGGGAGCATAGGCGGGATTTCGATAGAATTTAGTAATTACAACGATCTTGGTGTGGGTAAGAGAAGAGGAGAACTAGTCAAACTCAACGACCTTTTATAGACAACAAAGCTACTAAGAGTAAACAGTAGAGCGGTTTGACCAACATATCGCAAAATAAGAAGCAGGTTTTGTTAGAGCAAGAGACCGCCAAATTCATGATGTCTCCTAGGTTTTCATTTTAGAGAATAGCAAGAACAGCGATATACAGATGAGATGCATAAGCTGGAATTATCATACAGCCGTACCAAGAAACTAGGCCCATTATGCAAATGACATCAGCTACACCCATCCGTTTCAATTGGGGAATATTGTGTTATAAAACCATCTTTACAAATGCTATAGACTTGTACAATAGCAGCAGATTTTAAGAATAATCGGGGAGACATTGCGTCCTCTTTGGTACCTTTTGGGAAGAAAAGGGACACCGCATTTCATGGGGTTTGGCATGTTTTGATGCATTTGACCAGTAGTTTTGGTAGATGTAACAAAGGAGTAAGCATTTAGGAAACCAAGAAGAGGGCACCTTGTACGCACGAGTCTAGTAGCGCTAACGTATTCCTCGAAATTATCGCATTCCAGACGCAAAGCACCGGGCATTACACATATCAAAAACAGCCCGCTTTTTTTTGCAAATAAAAGAGAAGAAGAGGGAAAACCCACATCTGCGATTCGTCGATATCCTTTGGATAGATATATGGAAGACATAGCTAAGCACTACGCACGTTTCCAGAATTATCACATGTTTAAATTGAGTTTATTTTTGGAAATACCAAAGACTATACTCATACTTTTATTCTCAATAATCTCTTTTTAGAAAAGCAGCGAAAACCGTAGACATAGATGTGTGCGCGTGTGTTTTGATATAGAAAAACTTTCAGGTATGTGATGAAGAAGAAAGAGTAAGAAAGAAAGTAGTTTTTATATATACTCTGTTGGCGGACATGAAGAGATTGCGCATAGTCTAGGCAAAATTATCAGGATGCGACATGGGTGTTTTTATCCTGTTTTAATGATAACACCGCACGGAAACACATAGATGTGTGCGTTTAGACTTTCGAGTAGACGAAGAGAGCCGGAAACAACTATGGGTCTTCTACCTGCCTGTCTTGAGAAAAGCCACAAAAACAAGCATGATCATCCGGAAAGTTTGTTTTAATAATATAGAAGAACCTTGAAAGTATATTAAGAAGAGCTTGGGGAGCAGGAAGCTTTTATACTTTCCCCTAGGATGAGTCAAGAGCATTGGTGCTTCCACATGGATATTTTTGCACAACTACATGAGCGGGCCATGCTTGTTTTTTTGGGAGGCAAAGGCTGCAGAGTCAGGCATATGTGCCGAGCACCTTTTTTTTTTGAAAAGGAAAGTAGAGATAGGTAAGTAGATTCCATGTATGGACGCTAGTTGAACTTGGCGGACATGGAGGAGAGCACACCATGTGGGTATATAAACCACCTACATTAGGCCCTACAGCTTACTGCCTGCTTGGCGCCTCTTCTCCTTCTCTCGGTCTCTCAGCAGCCGTCTAAGGATCTTGCCTGATGGCGACTTGGGTATCTCCTCTATGAACTCGACACCACCGCCAAGCCACTTGTACTGTGCCTTGTGCTGTTCGACATACTTTTTGATATCGCGAGCGATGAGGCGGTCATTCTCCTCTAGCCCAACAGATGAAGACTTGACGATAAAAGCCTTTGGAGCTTCTCCAGATTTCTCGTGCGGAACCTGGATCACAGCGCAGTCTTTGACCGAGGGGTGGGACAAGAGATGAGCTTCGAGCTCTGCCGGTGCAACTTGAAATCCCTGTTTGATGATCAACACATGCTTCCTAATGAGACGTGCGAGCACTGACCTTAACCTTGATAAGTTCTTTTATACGGTCGACGATAAAGAGGTGCTCATGGCCCGAAGACGCCTTTTTGAAAAGAGCCTCATCCCCGGTGCGTAGCCATCCATCTTGGAATGTCTCCGCGTTAGCCTTGTCATTATTGTGATAGCCTAAAACGACAGAGGGCGATTTGATCAGTAGTTCGCCGGGCTGGTCGTAGCCAGTAATCTCTTCCCCCTCGGCTGTCACAAGTTTGCATTCAACGCCACAGATCAGAGATCCAACAGAGCCGATCCATATATCATCGGCAGCAGTCGAAGTGGCGCAAGGGCTTGTCTCAGTAAGGCCATATACCTGTCGGAGCTTCCATGATGGAAACATCTTCTGCAACTCCATCATAGGTTCAATTCCTAAAGGCGCTGAGCCTGAAAGGGCCGTCCACACCGAGCTGAGATCGTACTTTTCAAGGATAGCTTTATTGTTAATCATCTGAAGGAAGATGGGGGGTGCCTTGAAAGTCAGTTTGGGCAGGCAATCATCGAACCGACGCACATACCAATTGGAGCGTATTGATCTCGTAGTCTTGTATCACCTGTAGCATCGTTTCAAAGTCGTACTTGGGCATGACTATAGTGCCGTCGCCACGATAGGCGTTGAGGTGACTGATAGCAACCAAGCCAGCAATATGAGCCATAGGCAGGAGACCGAGGGCATTTTCGATATAATCTGATTGATTGCGCACGTCGTTGATAATAGTGTCACGATATACTTTTTCAAAAGTCGAAACTTGCACTGTTTGTGGTTAAAGTAGCTCAGAGGTAAGCCCTAGGCAGACTTACGTGTGTTGGCAATGACGTTTCTGTGTGAGATCATGACTCCTTTCTAGTTGCGGAATCAGCATGGTAGTTCTCTGTATCAAGGAGAGGCGCTAGCTACCGGTAGACCGGAGGTACCACTCGAATAGCAGAGATATGCAGTCCTATTGGCGCCATGTCCAGGCTCCCAATTCAATGGCGGCAGGCGGTCGAGCTTGGAGCCCTCACGGATGAAGTGGTCAACCGTCTTGAGACCTTCTGGAGTACCCCTTCCAGCAAACTTTTCCGGTACCTCCAGTATGTATATGCGATTCTCAGGAATACCGCTATTCCTAGCCGCAACGCGTGCTGTTTCCAGCAAAGTAACACAGGTGAAGAGGGCCTTGGCACCAGAGCTCTTCAGCTGGTATTCGAGCTCAGAGGCGTTGTTCGCAGCATTGGCCGGTGTATGGATGCCACCCAGACGAGTAGTGGCCCATGCTAGTGGAACCGTGTCAATCTGGCAAATGTCAATACCAGAACCAGTACGAGCCTTCTGCCAATATACCCACAGTGTTTACAGAGAAGACGGCGATGACTTTGTCCCACTCGGACCCCTTGTTCGGGTCAAAGTCAAGCTCCTTGGCCAGGCCCCGTGCGAGGTAGTCAACACGCTCTTGGACCTCCAAGGCCGTGTATGTCTTGCCAGTCAATCCACACGTGAACGGATTGCGAGAGTAACCGAGCGGATGGCGGCCATAGAGGTCGTTCAGGATAAACTCGCTGATCGGGATCGAGTCGGGTGGGTCAAAAGGAAGCTTCGGCACCCATGAGGGAGGATAGAAAGGCATGTTAAGTATTTTTTTTCTTTTGCTAGCGGTACGTTAGCTATATGTTGCCCTGTGTTGAGGCGTAGATGCATACGACTATGGAGCTCTGAGTGGAAGCAATGTAGGAGGCATGGTGACAAAGCGGCTCAGTCGGGATTTAACGCTATGTCGCGTCCTCGCACTGGCGTGAGCATATCCAGACGCGCCGATTGACGCGGACAAAGGTCTTAGCAGACCGTATAGCCGGCATTGCGGGCAACCGTGAAGTGTGGGGAAGCTGCTGCGGAGCCGCGGTCGGTCCGAAATTGGCTAGGCTGGACCCATCGGCACTAAAAGCCAACCTTCACGGATAACCCATCTCGGACCTTTGCATCCATATCACAAGGGTCACAATGACTGCCGCTTTTTTTCTTTTCCCAAAGGACTGGAATTGAGTATTGGATGAGTATTGGATTCTGTGGTGCTTGCCATGAGTCCACTTGCTCTTGCCGTATCGTGCGGCACGTGCAACCATAGGCAATGGCGTTTCTTGCTGATAGCCCCGTTCGTTCTCTCTCACTACCTCACCCAAGTGAGAGATACTCAATAGCCTCAAATGCTGCCCCGCATTTTTTTCATTCTCTATTGTCGTCTTATTCTTGCTCGTTTCCTATTGTACTCCCTCAGTGGATATCAAAGGTCCTTCTTTTCCCATACCTCATTCCCGTAATAGACTTTGCTCACTTCTACTATTACTATACTCAATCCTGCACCAATTCGAACTGCCCATTGATTGTCCAAACCCGTCGAAATGGCGCCTTCAAAGCGCAACTTTGACGATGCAGCCGCATGGGAAGCTGTACCAGCCACCAAGCGCCCCAGAGTCATTCAAGAGTCGGAGCAGAGCGGACTGCTGAACATTCAAGGAAATTTCGAATCACTTGCCTCGCAACGTCCGAAGCGAGAGAGAAAACGTCCCGAAAGGTACTCAGATACACTGCCTCAGCCCTCTTTCAAGAAACAAACAGCAACCCCAAAGACGATACCAAAACGCTCGTTGAAACAACCAGCAACCACTGTCAAGCATAAAAAGCTTCTATCAGGAGCGCAGAGGAATTCGAAAATAGTCAGTCGCAAGGTTCCGCTGGACGGCCTGCTATCCGGCATGTCGCCCGATCAAAAACAAGAGCATAAAGAGGATGGGAGCGATCTGTCATCGCCGCCATCTTCTTTGCCTCCAAGTCCGGTTAGTAATTTGGGAATTTCTCAAAATTAGGCCTAATGCATGTCATAGATCATTGCCTTTGCTAATGCACAAACTCTTCCGCTGGACGGACCAAGTCAATGTGCTCAGAACGTGCCATCGCCTATACCAGCATCTAGCCAGGATTTCATCACACCAAAGAGCTCGCAGACAGATTCCACCAAGCCCCAGACGCCTAAATCACGCTTCTGCCAGCCTCAGACACCCGAGGACAATCTACGCAAGCCCCCGCAACCATCACATACGGATTGCGAGACATTGTCACTGCAACAGGCATACCCGACCCCTAATTCGGAACCCTATCGAGACCTGCAAGTCGCGCATGAGAAGTCTAGTTTGGTACTTGATGGAGATCTCACACTCTGTCAAGACTCGTATCAAACACAACCTACCCAACTTTTGGCTTCCCCTACTGTTCCACTGGCAACAGCATACGCACATTCAGACGCGACAACCGAGTGTGAGACTACGGAATCCCTGCCATTCGAACCACTCTCTTGGAAGGAAGAGGACCAGCAGTACCTCCAAGCTATAGCTGAGCAACTCGTTGCCCAGGGCAACGTTGGACAGGATAAGCCGGAGCCAATTGGAGAGCCAGAAGTTTGGGCAGAAGGACGACAAGAGCTCTGTGAAACATTGCACTACTACCGTGGTTACCAAAGCGCCTGTTATGCGACCGGAGGTTTTGTGCGGGGCTTCATGTTCGACAAAGTTGCTCACGACCGTGACTATATCGACAGTAATGTCATCATCTCACGAGCGGGCGGTGGTCTTACAAAAGACAAAGACTCTGGAGAGATGAAAGCTGGGAGAGACCAGAAAGAAGACTCTGTGGCTGCAGGTTTGAGGAATTGCATGCTCAGCCGCAACCCGGTTGTCGTGATCACCGGGGTCGATAATCCGCATATTCCATCAAAGCCACCTCACCAATACTGCGTATTAGACCACTTCAAGCCTACACATATCTGGTCTGAAAAGAGTGAAGGTAGTCAGATGGTGCGATACCGGTTTGAAAAGCTCAACACGAGGAAAGATTCTTGGTGGCGAGCGAAGGATAGCCCGGATGTTGCCACACTTGGTTCACTACCACCTCCGGTTGAGAAGCAATGTGGGACATGTGGCTTTGTCTCTCAACAGGTCTACCTCAATGGATGGATGTGCCTACACTCGACTTGTACATCATTCTGGAAGGTCTCCATACTGACACCTGGTCCAGGAAACAGCACCTCTTTGCAAGAGCCCAACGAAGCGTCTCTGATCTATGATCCCCGCTTTCTCAAGCAGAAGACGCCATGGTTCAACGACGACCGCGACTACCCGCTCGTATCTAACACTGCCGAGCTATCAGCGCACTCCCGACCGGGTGAGGACACATCCACCGCGTTCTGGTCTGGTATTGTTTGTCCCAAATGCGGACGCTGTATCTCCCGCCTCAACTGGACGAATTGGGAGTGTCCCAACACTACTTGTGACTACGTTAGATCACCGCCACACGCTCTGGTCCCCGCTCTTTCTCTCCGTGACCCACTATGGCCGGTGACAAGCGCAGAAATGCTTTCCAGAGATACGTTCTCGCCTCTAATCGACCTCAATGTATCTTCCAGTCATGGCTATCGCATCAACCGATTCAACCTCCCCGGGATCGACGGCTTCATAACGCACATGATCGCCAACAAGACTATACTAGAAGAAGAACAAGGCCCAGACGCCATGTTTGAAGAGCTTCAGGAGACTGACATTGGACTAGCGCGTCGGTCCATGCCTAATGGCCAGCTGAAAGGACCCAACTACTGCCGCCACTTTGCAGTAAACTACGGCATGCCCTACAAGTTCATCGCAGCAACGGAATCCCGCTCCTTTGGCGGAGCTGGCTGGCCCATAACAAGCACGCGCAGTCGGTTAAACTGGGCCGCCAGACTGCTCTTATCACAACAAACCGGCAAGAGCATGGACGACGTGTCCGAAGAGTGGAACAAGGACGAATTCAACGAAGTCCTCGCACTAGGCTACTTCCAGGGCCAAAAAATAAACTATCACGACGACGGTGAATTCGGTCTCGGGCCCACCATTGCAACATTGAGCCTCGGTGCACCAGGTACAATGCGCATCCGCATGAAGGCTCGACACTACCATGGCGTTTCCTCTGGCGCGGGCCTATACGACGACGCGCCGCCTATACCAGGTTCTCAAAATTACGACAAACGTCTCGCTCTACAACCTGCACTCGATGCTCTCAAGCAGTCAGACACCAAAGCGTACAACGCAAGGCGCAAGCAGATCCCAAGGGAACTAGGGCTCAACAGTAGAGGTCAGGCAAAAGATGTACTCACCATGCAATTGGGCCATGGCGACATTGTTGTCATGCACGGTGCTGATGTGCAAAAGTACTATGAGCATGCCGTCGAGCATACGGGGAGTTTGAGATTCGCGCTTACGTGTCGGTTTATTGACGCTGAGTCGCTCGGGGCCGAGGATAAGCCGGCGTATGAAGTGGAGCCGGACAGGCAGGGTTATGATGGGTTGAGGCTTCTATGAGATGAGCGTACGATCAGGTTAGGAGAAGGGGGTATTGATATTTCAATGGAACAGGTACAAGGAGGATCTAGTCAACTCTTTCGGGTCGAGGGAGGGTTGGAATTATTTTTTTCCGATAGTTGGAACCTATCTCAAGAGGAGACTATCATATTATAACTTTTTGGGAGGGAAGGACCTCTCCATGCAAAGTCGTTAACGTCAATCATTTCCCATACAAGACTCACACATCCTGCTTCCACTCTTTGTTAAACGCACGTCCAATAACCATTCTCCTCACCTCGCTCGTCCCAGCACCAATCTCGTAGAGTTTCGCATCCCTCAATATCCGACCCACAGGCACCTCGTTCATATACCCCATGCCGCCCATCAACTGCACCGCATCGGCCGCCACCTCGCTCGCCCGCTCCGCCGCATACAATATCGCGCCCGCGCAATCCTGAGTCTTGATGTTGGGACTCGCATGCGACTCGTCCACGGCACGCGCTACACTATAAGTAAACGCCTGCGAAGCACGGAACTTTGTGTACATGTCTGCGAGTTTGCCCTGCACGAGTTGGTTATGGGCAATGGGCGTGCCAAACTGCTTTCTCTGGTGTGTATACGGCAGGACGTTGTCGAGGGAGGCTTGCATGAGGCCGAGGGGGCCGGCGGAGAGGACCAGGCGCTCGAGATCGAGGCCTTCCATGAGGACGCGGACGCCGCGGTTTACCTCGCCCAGGACGTTTTCCGTGGGTACGAAGACGTTTTCAAAGACGAGTTCGCCCGTGTTGGAGCCGCGCATGCCGAGTTTGTCCAGCTTGTTCGCAACGCTGAAGCCGTCGGTGGCGGTGTCGACGATGAAGGCTGTGATGCCTTTGCTGGCTGCCGAGGGCTCGGTTTTCGCGTAGACGACTATGGTGTGAGCGTCTGGTCCCTGTTTTTTTTAGCCCGTTAGATCAAGCATTTTGCCTCCTCCCCAAGCATAGGTAAGAAAACGGATGGAGACGTACGTTTGTAATCCACATCTTGGTGCCATTGAGCACATACCCGCCATCAACCTTCTTAGCAGTCGTCTTCATGCTGACAACGTCACTCCCTGCACTATGCTCGCTCATAGCCAACCCCCCAATCCTCTCGCCACTGATCAAGCCAGGCAGATACTTTGCCTTTTGCGAGGCATTGCCGTTCAACACGAGCTGGTTGACACACAATTGGCTATGCGCCGCATAACTCAGTCCTATGCTGCCACTCGCCCGTGACAGCTCCTCCATGACAACACAATGTGCCTGGTATCCCATTCCTAGCCCGCCAAACTCCTCGTCGGCGGTTATTCCGAGGAAGCCGGCCTCGCCAAACTTCTGCCACATGTCGTTGGGGAATTCATTTTGTTTGTCGGTGCGTGCGGCGATTTCCTCGGGTATCTCGCGTCGGGCAAAGTCGCGGACCGAGTCGCGCAGTTCGTCGAGGTCGGACTGCGTGGGGGGCGTGAAATTTGCAGGGTGTTTTGTTGATGCGTAGCGCTGGGTGGTGGTGAGGATGGTCGTGGGGCGGGTTGTGATTTGGCGGATGCTGCGTGGAAAGAGGCGGGAGGCAAGAGACGCCATTGTCGTATGTGTCTTACTCGGGGGGCGGGGATGGATGTGGAGATTCTGAGAAAAGGTGGGAGCAGTTGTTCATGGCATATCTTCGAACAGAAACAATATAGCCTCGGTTTGCGACGGCTGAAGAACCGAGGCGCCTAAAACGCGGGGAGGCTAGTAGTATCCGGGGAAGGAAGACAGCAAGATGTATTCGGCTCTGAGCATCTAACACGCACCCCTGCTGTATATCCAAGGTCGTACAGCTTCACAGCTCACCAACCTTCTTCATGGCCCTCCCATTACACTCGCCCACATCCAGCGCAACCAAGAACCTACTCACTGCATTATACGCCGCAATCGTAGCCGTCAACTCCACAACCTTGGCATCGTCGCCCAGCACCCCTATCACCATGTTCGCAACCTCATCCTCAACCTTGACCCCAACAGTCATCTGATCCGTATAAACCATGACCGCATACTCCTCCTTGCTGAATCCCAGTAGCCCCTCCTTCTCCACCATTCCGTGTCGAGTGACGGGTAGGTCGAAGATTGTTTGCAGAACTTCCTTGGAAACGCCTGCTTTGAGCGCAAGTGCGGCGTGCACGTCCCATTCATGCACTGCGTGGTTGAGTACTGCCACGCGGCTGATTGCTAGCTCCTTGAGATTGTCGGATAGACTGGTTTTTGTACGGATGGCGCCGATGAACGAGTTCCAGCCATCTGCTACGGCCGGGTTGTGGAGAAGGGCGAGATCGAGGGGGATGAGGGGGCGGGGCTTTCGTCGCTCGGCGATGCGTTGGTAGATTGGGATGGATTCCTCGTCTGTAGGTACGCTTGGGGCGTATGGGATGCGCATTTTAGATGTGGTTGAAGATGTGAGGCGGCGTAAGTGGGATGTGGTGGCTCGTACTAGTAAACTTGGCAGACGTGGACGGATGGACATTAAAGTCTGTAAATCAGGGTGGAGGGGCTATACGTATATATACCTGTTTTGCGGGACTAGGACGGATATACTTTCCGGCAGATATCACATCATTGGTCTGATTGAAGATATCACATGCATTCAGACAACTTGGGTTCAACAATGTAGGGTGGTTTTGGAAATCTCGCTATAAATACTTTCACCAAAAGGAAATCACCTACAACCTGCTCTGCTCATCGAAAACGTTTGGTAGCCTGGGAATACCATCTAGTCTGCTCGTCTTCTTGCCTGCCGGCGCCAATGTGACGTTGTATTCCAAGTCAAGCTTCGCTTTGGGGTCATTGCTCGGCTTGAAGTCTAGCAGCAAGTCGTCCTTGACCGCAAACACAGTGTCATTGGTGACCCATTGGTCGTCACGTGGGTAGAGTTGGGTGATCAAGGGCTTGTAGTTGTCCGCTGAGACCATGAGATGGATGTGGGCGGGACGGAATGGGTGGCGGTCGAGCGTCTTGAAGAGCTGGCCAGCGGCGCCTATTGAAAGTTAGTTATACGCATGTATGATGATCAGAGATTTGACATACCGTCAGTAGGCAGCGAGTAAGCCGTGGGCTTGTAGCAGTAGTACCAGTATTCGCCCTTTTCGTTCGTCGTGAACTTGCCCCTCAAGTTGTTGGGCTCCTGGTTTTCGGGGTCTTGGAAATCGTACTTTCCGTTCGCACTCGCTTGCCAGATGTCGATGACGGCGTTGGGAATGCCCTTCTTGGTGTCTAGATCCCTCACTACGCCGTGCATAAGCGTGGTTTGGCCTTCGGGGTGTTCATTGCGGATGATGGTGTCGCCGAGCTCGCGGAAGGGGGAGTGTGGCGACCAGAAGGGGCCAAGAATTGTGGATGATGTGGGTGTTTCGCCAGACTCGTTGATGTGCTTGTGTGCGATTTCATCGACCAATCTAAGACATGATTAGCAAGCTTTCTGTGCAGCAGGTATGAATATCTTACGATTCTACACCGAGAACATCGGAGATACGATGGGCCTCGTTTCTGGTGGCGGTGGTTGTCTTGCCAATGGAGTTTACAAATCGTACGCCCTCGAACCACTCGTCGTTGGTCAACTCGACTTCGCGGATAAAGTCGTGAAGATGCCTGATCATGCTGCTCATGACGAAGCGCGTCCTGTCTGGCACATTGGGTCCAATGGCGTTGATGACAGCATCAGTGAAGTTGGGGTCGAAACGGTGGGAGCCATTCTCCTGCACATTGGGCGCTTGCTGTGTGTTTGGGTTCATCTTGGATGTGTGAAAACAGTGTATCAAGTGATGTCAAGTGTAAAGTGCTGTGTAGTTAGATGTCACCTGGGGCACGAGGGGGTCTATTAAATAGCTCTTCAGTCTAGCCAGCCGTACCCAACCGCACCAGCACCGTTAGTAACGGCCGGCTCTGTAGCCGCACATCAGGCGACACTTCCATGTCAGAACCATGTGCGGCATGCTGCACCGGCTCTCAAGAGTGACCATGGGCGCAGGGAGCGATAGTGCCGAACGTTGCGCGTCAGGTCGCGATGGGTGCCCCGCGACGATTGGCGAATGGGGACGAGGCCAATGTGGAAGAAGTCTTAGCCGGCACTTTTCCTGCGCGCAACCAACGCCCCGCCTTCGGATACACCTCGGCGGCATGCCAACGCGACGCGATGGTCTTGGGTATGTTTGAAGTAGCGGGTAAAGGTCCGGTAGACATTGTCGGCGTAAGCACTTCTCATACAACTCGCCCTGATTGCAAGATAGCACATTTTTGTGAAGACAACAACAACAACAACAACCGCCACCATGGTCAAACACCACCTTATGATTGGCACGTGGACGCCGCCAGGTGTGATAATCACCGTTGCATTTGACGATGAAACGTTGAAGCTGGAGCTGGTGAAGAAGACGGATATCCCTGAAGATGAGCCTATTAGCTGGATGGCATTCGACGTATGTGCGCTACTCATGAAACTATGCGGTCGACAACGGCTGATGACCCGAAATGCAGCACCAGAGGAAGAACATCTACGGCGCATCGATGAAGAAATGGAGTTCGCATGAGGTCAAGAGCCCGAGCGAGATTGTACATACAGGGAGCTTTCCCATAGGCGGGCACCGTACGCGATACCACATGATCACGCTGTGTCACCACTGACGAACTTCTTGCAGCCAAAGCGAACGACGCCGACACCAAGACCCGCGCCATATTTCTCCTTCCCAGCAAGAAGCCCCCGTACAACGTGTACTGCAATCCCTTTTACGACTATGCCGGCTACGGGAATGTCTTCTCCGTGAACTCCTCTGGCCACATCAAGGAAAACATCCAAAACTTCGAGTACTGCGACAAGACAGCCATCCATGGCATGGTTTTCGATCCCTCGGAATCATATCTCTACAGCGCCGACATGTGGGCAAACAGAGTATGGTGTCACAAGAAGATTGACGAGCAGGGCAAGCTGGAGACGGTAGGCTTCACTGAAGCACCTGCTCCAAAGGATCATCCTAGATGGGTAGAGATGCACCCTTCAGGTAACTATCTGTATGCTTTGATGGAGGGCGGAAATCGTCTGTGCGAATATGTCATCGATCCGCAGACGAAGCTGCCAGTCTACACCCACAAGACGTACCCATTGATACCGCCTGGTAAGCCTTCGCCTCAGCCACATGACTCTTGTGCTGATTGAATATGCTAGGTATTCCCAACGCCACCACAATGTACCGCTCAGACGTCTGCTTTCTGACAAAGTCCTCGCAATACCTATTCGCAACGTCCAGATCCAACTCGTTCAACCTCACCGGATATATTGCTGCTTTCAAGATTGCGCCCTCGGGTGCAATTGAGCGACAAATCTGCCTCAACCCCACGCCAACTTCTGGTGGGCACTCAAACGCGGTATCCCCATGCCCTTGGTCAGACGAGTGGCTTGCACTTACCGACGATGAAAAGGGCGGGGTTGAGATATACAGGTGGCACGATGAGTTTCTCGCAAGGGTCGCGAGACTAGAGATTGGTGAGAAGGGATTTGGCATGAATGCCATATGGTATGATTAGCTAAAGCATGTACCAATAGAAGAGGTATAGTCGCATTACCGCCGCATATGCAAACACAAACAGCAAGACCCCCTGTGAACTGTTCTCTAGCCATGCAGACGCTCCTTGAATTGAAGAGGCCGAAAAAGAAAGTACATCCGATATGTGTTTCAAATGTCCTCTCCATATTTCCAAACCAGTGCCGAGTTGCGGGTTTATGTTCAGCCTCGGAAGCATCGAGGGGCAGTGTGGGGTGGTTTCTCGCCCGAGCTAGTGCCGGTCGGCAGATGTCATCGGGGAAGCCTCTTCTTCCCCAACCTTGTCATGTTGCGCACCAAAGGATTAGAGTAGTATAGTTACATGCCCAAATCTAAACAATTCACTCCTCTGTCGAACACCTCCTGACTATCGCTGCTTCCATCATTTCGTTTCAACGTTTCCCTCACAACTAGAGTCTAGCTACCCCCACCCCACATCTCTCATCATGGCCGCGAAAGCAACCCCGGGCATTTTGTATGTGACTATGCAGCCCAAAGAGGGCTTGTCAGAAGCACAGTTTCACGATTGGTAAGTTGACGCTTCCATAGTCGTATCCTTGCCTCCTCGCGTTCTCATCTAACACTCTCCCCACAAAGGTACCAGAACGAACACGGCCCCAACCGGCTTCGTCTCCCCTTCTGCAACAATGGCTTCCGCTACCGCGCAACCGACCTTGAAAACGCCGTCGGAACAAAAGACAAGCCAGAATGGATGGCCATCTACGACTTTGACGAACTTGAGTGGCTCACCAGAGAACCATACATGAAGCTCCGTAGTGCACCAGTGCAATCTCAGCGGGAAAGGGACACTATGAAGCAGATCTTTGTAGACCGAAGGTCATATGACTTGCTCCAGGAGTGGAAGGGCGGTGATTTCAAGGACCTGCAAAAAGTAGAGAATGAGGGCGAGAAGAATATCATGATTGCTGTAAGCTTTGCACTGCAAGATGGCGCGGACAAAGAGGAGGAACTGAAGAAGTGGTACGAAGAGGAGCATGTGCCGCTCCTACAAAAGGTCCCAGGATGGAGAAGGACCAGGCGATTTGTCACCTCGTACCTGGACCTTGAGAGCGGACACAAGTCGGAGAAGGAATACCTTGCGCTGCATGAGTACGCGCCTCAGAATGGCTTGGGGGGACCAGAATTTGTAGCTGCTACTACAACCGAGTGGTGCGACAAGATATACAAGGATGTTGTCAAGGAGAGGAAGAGGCGAGTGTACGATTTATACTACACTTTTGGGGCTGCACAGCGCGACCTGCAAAGCCTAACAAGCAAGGATACAGCACCTGTAGAGTTTTCGGAAGGTCTGGTAAAGACCTATCCGGCGCACACGACATCTGAGAAGCGGCCGGTAATCGAAAGCTTTATTACAACCAAGGATGGCGTGCAGCTTCCGTACCGTCTCGAGGGTTCAAGCGACCCCAATGCACCACTACTAGTTCTTTCAAACAGCATCCTGGTCGACTATGGCATTTGGGACGAATTTCTGACGCACTTTTTGAAATTCACAAACAACAAGTACCGCGTGCTACGTTACAGCACCCGCGGGCGCAACACTCTTCCAGCTGACTCGACGTCACCAATCAACCTAGACGTCCTTACGCAAGATGTCATCGCCCTTCTCGATGCTCTCCGTGTGAAGAAGGCGTCAATAGTCGGTGTTTCTCTCGGAGGTGCAACAGCACTCAACGCAGGCCTCTCGTACCCAGACCGCATCTCCGCATTCATAGGCTGCGACACAAACGCCTTTGCTCCTCCCTCCAACGCCAACGCATGGAACGAGCGTGTGCAGGTCGCTGAGAAAGAAGGGCTGAAAGCCTCGTCGGGCGAGCCCATTGTCGGCGAAGAGCTGGCCGAAGTAACAGTGCGTCGCTGGTTCGTCAAGGAGTCGTACGAGGATGCAGAACTGGCAAAGAAAGTCCAACGCGTAAAAGACATGGTAAAGACAAACTCGCTAGCTGGATTCCGCAACTCGGTCAAGGCACTGCATCAGTACGATATCCGGGACAAGATGGCCGGGTACAAAGGCAAGGGCGCGTTCCTGGTAGGCGCCGGCGACGGCGTCCTGCCAAAGACTATGAAGGAGAACATGGCAGACAAACTGGGCAGCGGCGTTGAACTGCAGGTCATTGACGGCGCGGGACACTTGCCCATGGTGGAGAGGCCACAGGAGGTTGCACAGTTTGTTGCCAGGTTTCTTTGAGAGCTAGAGTATATGAATCATCACAATACGCCTCCACGAGACACATTGTGAGAAATAAACCAAAGTCAATCACGATGCTCTCCCGCGTGCTACTTGCCCTGTCCCGGTTTTCCATGTCTATATCTCGTTGCGCTGCGCGACTAACTGCACGGGGCCTAGCCCGCCAAACCTTCCCCGCAACAACCATACACCACCTGCGGGCGTCAGCTGGCCTTTTTCCCAATCACTCTGCCCATCCATGACTTGCAACTTTTAATGATGGACCAGGTTGGCCGCGTGGATACGACAAAATCCATGCATCATGCTCTCTACGACAGTTCAGCACGGCGACTTGGAAAAGCCCACACTAGCAAAGGAAAAGCACTTGGTTAGACCAGATGAACCTACCCCCCACGCAAAATGTCCCTGTCTTTTTTTTTAAAGAAAAAAAAATACACCCCTGCTAAAAGAAGCGAAGCCGTATACGAAGCCTTGAACCAGGACCTTGTTCAGTTATCCTGATTTGTCAAACAATGGCTTAACACGACAAAAGCTATTGAAAAACAACAAACTTGGTTTGTTAAACACAAAGTCTCCATCCCCGCCACGCCGGTAACGGTGATGCTCGACGACTTTAGCTACAGTAGGTATGCTGGTATCATGTCTGCCACTGGCTCTCTTCTGTCTCCGTCTGTGTCGTCCGACTGGCAGGTTTAGTAAGGCCCAGAGTGGGAACTGGGCTGGGCTGAGCTGAGCTGAACTAAACTAAACTAAACTGTATTGCCACATGATGGAGCCGTTCGCCCCCTTCAGTACTGCTGGGAGATGATCATGCCCTCAACTGGGTGGGTTGGAGGGAATGGGCCTTCTCGGAGTTGTAGTGTCCCCGCTTACTTTCGTTCTAGTCCCCGGGTGATGGTGATCAAGGTACAATAATCTTTGAAGTTGGGAAATAAGACACCCACTTTGGAGTGGCAGACATTGTCGTCCATGGCATCCAAAAGAGCGGACATGAGCTTCAGGTTTCGAATTAGTCGACTCCACAGCTCTTGGTAGATGACGAAAATAGACTTTTTTGCACAAGCACGCTGAGAAAGTACAATCAAACAAGGAATAAGAAGGGGTGTTTCAAATACATCATGTAGGTAGAATGATAAAGCTACAGGATCTATCAACCGTACAAAGTTGTGTACTAATCAGGTGACGCATGCCCTCGAGACCTTCATCATCATCATCATCATCACCTCCCCGACAACAGCCACTCTTCCGTCCATCCACCCCTATCTTACCTATCCTCCCTCCCATCCAGCCAACTCGTACAATTCACACACCGCCTCGCCTTCTCACTAACATACTTTCTACAAAACTTGCACTTGACCTGCTTCTTCACAATATTATCCCCACAGCACCTACTATAGCTTACGGCAATGATCCACAGCGCCAGCGCAATCATGGCAAACCTGACAATCTTGTCGATAAAATGGCCGTACGCCAGCACGACGGCGCCATCGTCAACGGCCTGTGTGGGGGTGTTGTAGCCGTTTGAGATTGTGGCGTTGTAGTTTGGGCCGGGCTGGAGGATGGCGAACTTGGTGTCGAGCGTGCGGCTGAGAAAGGGCAGCAGGGAGATTACGGGCAGGATGATGTCGCTGACTAGGGCGTTTGCGCAGGCGGTGAAGGAGGCGGCGAGGCTGTCGTGTGAGAACGCGGGGGCGGAAACGTTAGTCGGTTGCACCCAAAGGGAAGAGGAGGCATGGTTGTTGTGTGAGGAGCAGAAGTTGTTTACATTAGACCAACGGCTACCTCGAGCACATTGTCGCGTAGGGCAAAGTTGCTGAAGCTTTCCCAGGCGCTGGCCGTGGTTCGGCGGATGCCTAGTTCGGCATCTCGCAGTGTTTGCTGGGTGCTTTCGTCTAGGCGTGGCATTGGGGTTTTGGTGCTGCCGAGGTAGCGGGCTTGGATTGTTGTGTTTGGTGGTGGTGGTGGTGGTGGTGGTGGTGGTGTGTAGGTGTAGAGCACAGTAGAGTTTGGCAAGTCGCGTCAACAGAGACCGACGTCATGCGACACGAGAGAGTTTGGGCGCATGGACCAATCAGCGCTTGCCACTAGAATGTACGCGATTGGAATGGTCCATCTAGCTAGGTAGACCTTCGAGACGATGTTGTAAGGATATCCCCTACTATCCCAAACCTAGGCGCATACGTCCGACTGTTTTCACTTTCCTGGCGTACTAAGGAGGTTGTCTATTTGAATCTTCCGCCAGCATCTCGCGCCCGTCCGCCCTATGCTGCGGCCACTTAACTTTCCGGCCGGACTGCCTCCCCCTTCTACCGCGCGACCGCGCGAGGTACAGTTGATAGCTAACAGCTCGCTATACCCACCTTGGCCTCTCTCGGTAATGCGTCTAGAAGATAACCTGAGCCTTCCACCAGGCGATCTCTGTGCCGGTATTCCGAGAGACATGTTACTTTGTTTTTGCCCTGCGTCGTTGGCAAGCTACTAGATGAGCGCCCTGCGGCTGCCGCGCCATGCACGACATAACATTAAAAAAAGCAATCCTTCTCTTCCTTTCAGGCGTACAACTGAGTCGCGGATCTTCGAGGTCAAATCCTGACAAGACCAAGTAGTAATCACTTACACAAGCAGTGCGTGCAGTGTGACGCCTTCGGAAAAATAACCCTTGAGCCTCTCTTGCTCCGCCAATCCCAATCCTAGCTGCAGTGTAACCCACCCCCCACATACACACACACGTCGGCCCGTCTTTCTGAGCCTCAAATCCTCATCACTGGACGAATGCACATGCGTCAGCCCCGCCATGGCCATCGTAACGAGCAAACCCCCCCACCATTACGGACGCTTTTTGGTCGTATACTACCTACACTACACCAAGGTCGTCAACTTTGCCGGACCCCACACGGTCTGACTTGATTACGCACTACCCTTCTCGGAACATTAACAAGTTCAGAAGAGGGGAAAAAAAATCTCAGAGATCGCCACTCCGAGACGCGAGCCAAGCGAAGAAGAGAGAGAGAGAGAAGAAAAGCAGGGTCTGCGGGGAGAGGTGACATGACAAGTGGTACATGTGTGGACATGACAAGCGGTCAGGTTAGGTCAGGTCAGGTCAGAGAAGATCTTATCTCTTGTGTATTCACCACCCAACCTGTGCGTCTGTGCTTTGCGCAAAGTTAAACCGCGACGATGCGCAGAGAAACTCTGTTTTCTCGAAATTTCCCACTTGTGCAAGGCGGTGATTGGACGGTAGTGCTATGCCGGCATGCGTGTGGTGGTTGTTAACTGCACATGGGCATGGGGCTGCAGCATATTGCGGCTGCATGGCCTGCTGCACGGCCAGCTGGTTAGAGTAAAAGAGGCACAATCGTGATCGTGCACTGGATCGTGAGGCGTGTGGTTAGGCAGAGATACGTCTGATCTGCAGCTTCTTGGTCTGCAAACTGCATGGTGTCGTTTCTCTCTCCCACGACAATCGTTGTTGGTTTTGGGCTTGGGAGCGGTAAGCGCGCAAAGAGGCTGGGATGTGTTGGTTGGAGGGGTAGAAGGTGTATCGTGGGTATGCGTCGTGAGGTCACGGTACCGTGCACTTGTTTTAGTGTGCAGTAGTGGGGTTTGATGTGGGGATGGTGCGTGTGCTTTGACAGTCTACCCAGGCTTGAAGACGACAGATGTCCGAGGAAGGGTGGGATGGCAAAGGATGCGTGGACACGGGGCCTTTTGATTGGGGGGGTGCAAGCACAAGTGCACGAATGCGCAAAGGGAATGGAGGGGTACATGTTTCGATGTGAATCTTTGAAGTATTACGCGTTCTCTCATCTGTCATCTCGATCCGACAGTACCCGGCGCAATCTGAAAATCTGAACAGAGTGTAAATGCTCACCCTCAAAAAAAAACGCCGCCCGATGCAAGTTGTCCAAAAGTATGCAAGCCCATGGTATACCAAAAACGCCAAACGATGCTGTGTGCGCAAAAATCAAGAAGCCAAAACGCCGTGCAATGCGAAAACGCTCAACGGTAACAAGCCTCCACTGTCTCTCTCTCTCTCTCTCTCTCTCTCTATGCCAATGCTGCGATGCTGTCGTATCCAAAGTCTTGGTTTTGATGTCGCCATACCCTAACCCTAGGCGTACACGGGGACCCCTTCACACAATCTAGATTTCTACGCCACGTCTACCCTTGCTCTTGACTTTGACCGGGTCGAAGACCTCCGGCGCTCCGCACCATCCTTGGGCTTTCTAGTTTTCGTGCGCCGTAGCACGGGGAGTTCTTCCTCCTCCGACTCATCTACGGTAAAAAGATCCGGGCTAGGCTCTCGCCACGAATGGCGATGGCCAGAAAGCGTGCGTGAGTAACGGCGACGGTTCTGCAGCTTGCGAGCTGCGAGATCTTGCGCGCGACCTCTGTGCATCTCAGTGACGGCGTTCTTTGACGGGCTGAGCTGAGACACCACATGGGGGGTGTCGTTGAGGCGTTCGTCATCAAGACCCATGAAGGACTCGTCGTCCTCGTCGTCCTCCTCATAGATGGTGGGCGCATGGTACTGCGCGTGGAGCTGGCCATGGTTGTGCCTGACATATCGAGCCCATTTGTTGGCAACGTTGGACTTGAACTTGGAGGCCTTTGTGGTGCGTGGGCCTTCGTCGCAGTCGATGCCTGCACTGAGACCAAGCTCATACGGGTCCTCTGCTTCGGAGATGGGCGTGATGAAGTGAGCAAAGGGGTCCTCGTCAATGTCGGGGAGCTGGCTTGCTTCGTTCTCAGCGGCCTCGATCCATGGTGGAAATGAGTAGGCGCGGTGGGGGTTTCGTAGGTAGGAAGGCATGGTCAATACGAGATCCTTGATAGTTCGACGTATGGAAGAGCGTCGGACAGGTAGTGCGCCTTTGCAACTTGACTCAACCCTCACAAAGCAGATGTGACCAAAAATGATGCTCTTTCCCGGCTCTCGGCCGGTCGTTGTGGTAGGGACAGCTTGCGAACACTCGAAGTCGAGAGTTCACAAACAGGGAGGAAGGGGTGCTTTTGTAGCTGGGCCAGTTGGGTGGCACACGCAGGACAGATGTGCGTGACTGGGAGGCACGCCTTTTGCAGGAGTCACAGGAGGGCGCAGTGACCAAAGGGGAGGGGGTGGGAATTAGTGATGAGACAATGGGATTGCTGCCTGGGATGCTTTTGTGCAGCAAGAAACGAGTCACTTTGCGAGTATTAGTACGAGGCTGTCGAGAGTTGGCCGTCGAGATATCCGGATGGGGAATGCGTATTCTGGAGGATTCCCTGGGTACTTATGTTCGTAGGCGCGAGATGCTGCCACAAGAGGTGCCCTGCATGTGCAGTGCATACGCCTACAGATGCGTTAGCCCGCAGGGTGGAGGAGAAGCTTGGTGCAGCGTGGACAAAACAGGCAAGGATGCCAGGGCGCTGGAGGAATGGGTGACAGGCAGACAGAGCTGGCTGACTGACCACATGAGACGGTTGGCGGCACACCATCGCGGTGAGGGATGACCTGCAGGCTGCACGCGCGCATTGGCCACTAGATGTTGCGGACCAGACGGCCGTTAATGCAGGACTGTCGATCGATGCAGGCCGGCTAACTGCCAAACTACGGCCACAGACTGAACAGCGCGATCGTGCAAATTGCAGCAAAGCGCCGCGAGAGCAGACGACGACAAGTGGGCTTGGTGGGCACTGGGTGGAGCCAAAAAAGGACCGAAGGTCACGATGCAAGTAGCGCGCTAAGTGCGGGGCCGATCACACACGACGCCATCACCATCACCACCACCACCACCACCACGCCCTCCTCCATCACCACCTCTCCACTCAGCCTCATTGAGACTTGCCCCTTTGGGCGCTGCCACACACCCTCTGCTGCTCACACATCCGTCGCTTGTGCCTCGCGGACAAGCTGACGGCTGATGAAGTCCCCTACGCGTCCTATCACGAGCCTGACGAAGCCTGGACGGCGTGAACATTCGTTCGGTGCCTGCAGCCGGCGCCGTCACCTACACCGTCCACCATGGCGGTACTCTGCAAAGCCAACCTCCAGCCATCATAGAGCAGGTTTCAGCCCGGCAACTGGTTTCAGCTGATGCGGCTCCCAATGCACCAAACTCCACATTTGACCTCTCAAGCCATCATCGTGACAATGGCCTCGCCGTGATCCGGATCACGTAAGGTGGTTTTACCTGCCGTATGATGTGACAATCTGGGATATCGCGGCATACCCAACTTGGCCCCACCCACCGCACCCGCCTGCCGATATGTAGCAACAGTTTTTGGCCTCCCACTTGCAGGATTTTCTACCATTCGGCTTCGTCACGGCCCAATTCTGCTCGAATAATGGCGCCGCAAGCGGCGCCATGGCCCTGCCGACCTCTTAGCCAAGCGCGGGATACGTGCAAACACTACGTCATCTACTACACCTCATCCTATCCATCCCAGCACCGTCACTCGTATCTTTTTTTTTCTTTTCGTGTCTCCTCGTCGGCACGGTGGAGCCCCAGGTATGGCCGTTCCCCCGCGCCACATTTAGGGTTTTGTGGCTTAATAGAAATCTGACTAACGATCGGAACACCATCTCAACCCACTGCAGTGTCACCTGGACCCCTGATGCCGCCTGACGACTAACCCTCGTTCCGGCTTTCCCAGACCGTAGTCTGTCTGTCGACTTCGCTTAGACGATCAAGAGGAGAGGCGCCGCCCAACCTACTTACGAACATCAGCTATGCATCTTGAACCCTTGGGCGTTGCCTTGCAGCTTTGAACGGTGAGCGGCTGAACGAATCCCAGTCGCTGCCGAGACTATCACTAACATACTCGGTCGAGTACATGTGCGCGACAGCCACATGGACCAGGAACTGTTGACTGATGCTAGCCGCTGCTAAACAAAACGCTATCAAAGATCGCGATGGGCAAGAGACAGCTGATTTTCTCACAAACCGCGCTTGTCTCAGCTCTGCTATGGCATTGTCGGGCATGCCGTGGGACAAATGCCAGATGTTCCTTGGAAAAGACGTACAATTCCATCTAAGCCTCTGCATGACTCGCCCCCGCATCCACGCGTGCAAAGTGGCGTCTTTACTGCTTCGGGTGCGGCTACCGCATCAGGTGGACTACTACGACTTTCAAGATTGTTTAAACCTTAGCGGGAAGCCCGCCTCGCAAATCACTTGAGATACTGCCACCTTTCCTACGCCAATTGGCCAATCCGATTTCGCCTTCCATTCCAACCTAAAATCCATGGCTCTCCACAATGTCCCCCCGTAGTCCGTGAGGAAACAAAATTTTGCGGTCCGCTCTTCACACCCTCCTCGTTCGCTCTACATTGCGCTTTCACATCCAAACGTGCATCGCATCATCTCCCAGCCTTTCACCGCCCTACACCGCCCTTTGTGCGCATCCTTCACGATCGACGCCCCGCGCTCGGGAGCTACAATATCCTCGCTAGCTGTGCTGCAGGGATGCCCCAAATAGTCACCCTGCAGCGCTCCTCGTCGCTACCGGTACGGTACCAGTCAAGAGAGAGAGAAAAAAACACCACGGCAAGCAAGGGTGGGGCTCTGCCCATTTCTCCGTCGCTCATTGTGTGCCAGTCGATTTGAAACAAAACCATCGGGTAAGCTTCGGTGCACCCAGATATGATCGGACCTTTTATGACGCTATTTCAAGCTACAGTTACAAGTTCTCATACTACGGACAGGCTGCTATTGGCTCAAGAGCTTGCATATGAGGCGCTCACCGCTATGGTACCTACATACGAAGGCGGGTATAGTACCACGGGTATAGTACCACAGATGCAAAGTACCTCTCCACCTCTCCACCAAACACCGACACGGTAGCCGAAGTCGCAACGGAACCGCCGGAAGATGGATCAAACTGCGTGCGTCGCAAAGATCTTGGGTCCAACGGTGAGGATAGGGCACGGCGGGGTGCATGCCATCAGAGTTACCAATTTAGAACCCCTCGTTTCCTTGCAACCATCTGCCGTGCCCGCGGCCACGGAGTTGCTGCAACACGGACCAAGAGGGTCCCTGAAGAGAATCCTTCGAGTATGCGCGCGCGCGTGAATGCCCAACAACTCGGCCAACCCTCTGTCAGGTAGTCATCAGGCTCTCACCGACTACGTCATCCCACTTCCCATCCGTGAATCGCTCCCGTCCTCAGACACTGTCCAACGCAGGCGCTCGAGCAATCAAAACTTTCTGTCTCCGCAAGCTCGTGACTTGGCCAAGGTGTGCCGCGTGTTGGTGCTGATTCAGAGGCCTCGAGTGGCAAATCCTATGGCCCAAGTAGCGTGCGTGGCAAGGCTCATTTGCATGGTCCCATCTGATGCATGCATACACACAACTGTTTACTTTTTTTCTCCTCCTGTGCGGATCAGTGTGCAGGTAAATTGTAGCCATGGGGTCCGAGAGTACCCCTCACCGATGCGCCTGATCTTGTAAAGAATTTTCCCAAACAAAACGCCACAGACCATGGGTATAGTACCAGAATAATGCTAGGATCCAATGCCAATCTCATAGCCAAGCATCACCTCTGTAGAGGCTCCCTCCCACCCTCTGTTCCCGCCTGTCGAAATCATAAAGTTGCACGTGGGGTCAAGGTAGAGCTGCGAAATGACGCCCGTTCGATGGCCGGGAACGATGAGGAAGGGGGTGGCTGCTGCCCCTACTTTGGTACCACCATCGTCGTGTGAGAGATCATACATGCGTAGAATGTCGTATGAGGCGCTGCAGCAGTTAGCGTTGGTAATGATGATCGGAGTGAGACAGAGGACGTACCAGACCAGGTGTCTGCCATTTGGCATTGCTCGTACCGCACTCACTGCACCACTGACGCTGGGAAACCGGAATGTTCGTCTCGGTTCCCGCAAGCTCTTGTGCAGACTATACTCGTCTACCGTACCATTTCTCCTGCCCGCATAGATGAAATTGCCGTCTGGCGACCAGCAGGCGTTCATACACCATGGCGGGGTATTGCGCGGGGGCGTTATACGCGCAACAGGGTTTGGTTGCCGGCGGTCCCAGATACGTAGTGTACCGTCCATTGAGGCGTCCATGAAGGTCGTCTCGGAAGAGGCTGGTTGCTCGGTTTGGCTTTGTGTGTTTACGGGTTTGTCAATATCCTCTGCGTGTGGTAGGCCGTTGACAGTGCCATTAGATTGCAACTCTGCAGTTCCGTTCGTTGCTGGCTGTGCTTCCGCGGCTGCCGGGGGTTCCTTCAGCACGTCGCTGGCCGCCTCTTGAGGCTCTTGAACTGGACCACCCATGTCCATCATATCTAGATCAGCATTGGCGTCTTCGTCCGCTTGCTGTATGCCGTTTGCAATGGCTCTTGAAAACTCGTCGTCGTCGTCTCCGAATGAAGGCATGGTCGCTGAAAGATTGTTTTCCTGGCCATCGCCGAACAACGAGTCCTGGTCCTTGTCCCCAAACAACGAGTCGTCTGGGGAGCCTTGAGCATCCTCGGCACCCTCGTCCTTTGGCGCTGCTGACTTTGCGTCGACGCCGTTGGCAAGACTGCCGTTGGCTCGGGGTCGGGCCGAGTTGTTCGAGGAAAAGGTTCCGTTGGACTGGGGGAGGGTTTCGGTATCTTGGGGTATGGGCAGTGTGGATAACGGTCGCTGTTCTATGGCGGAAATCTGACCGCCACTCGTCTCAAACTTCCTCTTGACTTGCCCAGTATTCAGGTCCCAGTCGTTGATCGTCTTGTCCCAGCTGCCACTCAGTACAGACGTCTCATCTTGCGCCAAGGTCAAGACCGACACGGCTGAGGTGTGGTTCTTCAGCGTGTGTATCCGCGTTCCTTCCTGGTGGCGCACAGACTGTAAGTTTATACCGCCCGATTCCAAGCCCGACAGCAGCCATAGCGCCTGGTGGTGTACTGCGAGTGAGTAGACTGGGGACAAAGTCTCCGACACTCCTGCAGTGTCTTCATTCTCCCAATATGAGAGCAAGACGCCGGCCTTGGTGACAGAGTCCACAAACGGATGTCGCTGGGCCACGGTCAGAGCAAGCTTCCCGTTGGCCGTATCTACCCAGTTGAACTTCCGAATGTAGCCATCTGCACCTCCACTGAAGACCCACCTCATATCCGGGGTTGCTGTAATCGCGTTGATCGAAGTGCTGTGCGGCGCGGCGATGGTCGGTATAATGTCGTAGAAAGGCGCGTTCAAGGCCTCCTGTCTCACGCTGGGGTGAAATGGTAGGTTGCCCAGAATGCCCGAAGCCGCCGCTCGCGGGCTGGGAGAGGTGAGGGTGACAGAAGGGTTTCCGTCCGCTTGTCCGGAAGTGCCACCATTAGAAATACTGTTGTGCGGTCGCTGCGAAGGGCTGTCGGGATCGTCCTGATCCTGGTCCTGGTCTTGATCCTGGTCCTGGTCTTGGTCCTGATCATCGTCGTCGTTGTCGTTGTCCCCTTCTGCATCGTCATCGTCATTGTCGCCGTCGTCCCCGTCATCGTCGCCCTCCTCTTCGTCTACATCCATGGCGTCGCCCTCCTCCTGCTCATCCTCCTCCTCGCCGGAGCCTGTACGTCGCGGTTAGCTATGGAGCTGTGTCGGGCGCATGGGTTGTAGTTACTGCCGCCGTTCTCGTAGTCATCCTCCTCGTTCATGCTGCATCCATGAGCATAAGCTCTATTCGCTCGAAATCAGCGCGTGAATCGTTGTGTAGGGACAAGTGGATGCGCCGACGTTCGCGTTGGGAGACATGGATGAGGCTCGGCCTCGCGTCATCCCTCCGCGAACCACGCGCGGACCGCCACACCCAAGATCGGCACTTTCCGGCTCCTTGTTCTCTTCACGACTGGACTTCAACTTTTAGGATTGGTTTAATCGCAATTACCTAGTTTTCATGAATGAGATTGAGGTCTTAAGCAGCGTCACATTCGATAATACAATTTATGGTAGAATGTGGCTAAAATCGTCGAGCAGGCTTGGAGGCATACAAGGAGGTATTGCATCTCAGGAAATATGGAGGACGTCTAGTCTTGTTGTGCGACGAGCTATTGAGCTGATGATCGAAAATTACTGTTGGCTTACTGAATATGTTCAGGGCTAATCATATAAAATGCCGTGGCCTCCCGCTGAAACAACAAAGGTCACGTTCAGGGCTGAGCCACCCGCGGCCATGGTGGGGCTGAAATGTGGCTGTAGCTTCCAGAGCTAGCGTTGCGTGCGACTACTCCCCGGACACGTTCATTGTTGTTGCCTTCTACAAGATACGTGGCAGCAGGACTCCCACCTTGTAAATCCGCCTGACTTCATACACTTCTTTTTACCAAACATGTTCAACCGAGACCGAGTTCCAGGACTTCCTGGAAGTTCACCCCGCCCACCACAGCGAGGTCCGGATACGAGGATGGGAGGATACGATGAGCGGCAATCTGCAGGCGCGCAACGCATGCCTGCAAGAGGGCCACCTGGAGGCGGCGGCGGTGGTGGCGGCGGTGGTGGTGGTGGAGGGCCTGCAAGACAGCTGCGGCCCATCAAGAGCCCTGGAGGCAATGCGTATGCCTTTGGTAACATGTACGTATCAGTGGTGTTGATGCATCCTTCTGGGTGCACTGCTACAATCGCCCTGTTCTCCTTCTGAATGTAGCGCTGACAACAACAGAGTCGCAGTCTCTCCTCAAGACTTCCAGCCGACTCCCGACGGCTCCGATATCTACATAATGGTTAATGGCAACTACGCACTCTCTGCACGGCCGACACAAGGCTGCCAACCGGGCGAAATTGGTCTCACAGACGCACAACGGACATGGGCAGGCATCTCACTTGGGCCCCAGGAGGTTGTCTTGGTATCGCAATACGACCCCTTCAGTCATGGCGGTGGAAAGTCATATTTAGGCTCTGTCGACATTGAAGTTGGGTTTGCGGGAAGAAAGACAACGGAAACGCCGTATGACCAGGACGAACTTGCAACTCTGTTCAAGAAGAGCTTCGAGAACCAACTGCTAGCACCAGGCCAACAACTCCTCCTCGATGTAAAGAACATACCGCTCAGAATGTTGGTACGAACCGTAACACTCGCAGACCTATCCATGGAAAAGGAGGAGACTGATGTGCCAGCCATTACCGATCCGCGCGCTCGTGGTATCCTCACAAGACATACCCAGATTGATTTCTTCAAGGACGCTCGGACAGACATCAAGTTGAAGGCTTCCGCGAGACGGGCGGCCGCGAACTCCATTATTCAGCCAGGTTTCAAGTTTGAGGATATGGGTATTGGTGGCTTGGACACCGAGTTCGCCGCCATCTTTCGCCGAGCTTTCGCATCCCGCATCTTTCCCCCTCATATCCGAGAGCGGTTGGGTATCGAACACGTACGTGGAATGCTTCTTTACGGCCCTCCTGGTACTGGTAAAACTTTGATTGCCCGACAAATCGGAAAGATGCTCAATGCCCGCGAGCCCAAGATCATCAATGGTCCAGAAGTGTTGAACAAGTACGTTGGAGCGTCCGAGGAGAACATACGTAAGATGTTCGTCGACGCCGAGAAAGAGCAGAAAGAAAAGGGCGATGAGAGTGGTCTTCACATTATTATTTTTGACGAACTTGACGCCGTGTGCAAGCAAAGAGGTTCCGGTGCTGGCGGCGGCACTGGAGTGGGAGACAGTGTTGTCAATCAGCTGTTGTCCAAGCTAGATGGTGTCGAAGCACTAAACAACATCTTGCTCATTGGTATGACGAACCGTATGGACATGATTGATGAGGCTCTATTGCGTCCCGGTCGTCTCGAGGTGCATGTGGAGATCTCCCTTCCCGACGAATCGGGTCGCGCCCAGATTCTCAAGATTCACACCACTAAGATGCGCAAGAACAACGTCCTGGAGCCAGACGTTAGTGTGGAAGAGCTTGCAAAACTCACAAAGAATTTCTCGGGAGCTGAACTGAACGGATTGGTCAAGGCAGCCACGTCATATGCTTACGGTCGACATCTTCAGGGTGGTACTACGGTCAAATCAGACATCGAGGACATCAAAGTCAAACGTGTCGACTTCTTGAGCGCTCTTGAGGATGTTAAGCCGCTCTTTGGTGTTGCCGAAGAGGAACTGGGTCAGCGGTTACGACACGGCATCATCCACTTTTCACCTTTTATCAAGGACATCCTGGATGAAGGACGACTGTATATGAACCAGGTCAGAAAGCCAGGGTCGACTCCGCTTTTGTCCGTTGCCTTGCATGGACCGCCCGGCTCCGGCAAAACTGCCTTGGCCGCAAAGATGGCAATAGATTCGGGATATCCGTTTATCAAACTAATCTCAGCCGACAATATGATAGGGTACAGCGAGATGCAAAAGGTACAACATCTCGACAAGACATTCAGAGACGCGTATAAGAGTCCTTTGAGTATCATTGTAATTGATTCCATCGAGTTATTGTTAGACTGGGTGCCGATTGGTCCTAGGTTCAGCAATACCGTCTTGGCTGCGTTGAAGGTGCTTCTCGCCAAGCAGCCACCAAAGGTACGTCGACAGCCAGACAGCTGTTTACAGATAAGGTTCAGGCTAACAGGTTACAGGATCGCTGTCTACTCATCTTCGCGACAACTACCGAGCGCTCTGTTCTTACGCAACTCGACCTCTTCGCTCGATTCGATGCCGAGATCGCTGTACCGAACGTCAACACACAGGCCGAACTCGCAAACGTCTTGCGCGAATCTGGCGTCTTCACAGATCACGACCAACAGCGCGCTATTAGTGAGATTCAGGATGTTACCGGCAGCACCGAGATTGGCGTCGGCATCAAGAAGATTCTCACCGGTATTGAGACGGCGAAGCAAGACCAGGATGTACCTGGTAGCTTTGCACGCGTCATGTCACGCGCGATTGCAGCGAACAGGGGACAGCAGTAGTGCTACTATGCTAGATACGGTGTAGGAGGTACTAGGGGTATGCTGTCTCGAGTATTCACCAGGCCCCTTCTGTAGCTGGTGTCTTTGCGTTGTCTATACTAGATTCTGTAGTAGTCTCTAGGCTAAAATATGCACTACTGGAGCCGAGGCTCTACGTTCTCCTCCACTGCCATAGTCATCTTCCCTGTGTACAGTCACCACTCTGGATGCCATGGCGGGTCGGCTCCTATAGTCGTTCCGCCTCGTTTTCGTTGTGTGTGTGTGTGTGTGTGGGTGTGTGTGGGTGTGGGTGTACACATCGGCAAGGAATGATGCCGGTTAGTTACACGACATGTTTTCCCCTCGCTCTCTCGCTCACCCCGAACTATGCATGTCAAAATCATCTGTCACTTGTCAGACTGCTTTTCAACGACCTCACAGCTCCATGGGTGCAGTCTCTTTCCGGGTTAGTTAGGGGTTTAGGGGATCAAGGGTACTCGAGGGGAGACGTGAAGGGGGTTTTTTTCCCTTCCTTTTGTATTAGCAAGGGTGAGAGAGAAGAAATAAAATTACTAGAAGTTGTAGAGGGCTTTGCTATTGCTGTTGCTATTGCCTTGTTTTTTTTTGTTTCATCTCTTGTGCATCTAGATTAGATCCGATTCGCAAACTAGAATTGAAATTAGAAAAAAAATAAAGAGAAAGGCGGGTTAAAAAAACGTGATGGAGTAATGTATAGACTTGTGGGCTTTTCCAACTCACGTCTCAATATAATGTTGCATGTGAATGTTGCTGTTGCATATTCAAGTGTATATACACACATATATATGTATATATACCTAGAACAGAACTACACTGTCATCTCATCCAACCAACCCACCCATCTCACTGAATTCTACACACGTCCACCATTCCTCTGCAACAAGATAGCTCGTAGCCCGTGTAGCCCGTAGCCCGTAGCCCGTGGCCACGGTAGATTTGGGTATTGGTGTAAAAAGTAAGCATTGTAGTACTTGGGCCGCTCTGCTTCCGAGAGTATGTAGTAGTTTTTTTTTTGCAGGACTACGGTATGGAAACATGACACGACACGGCACTAGAATTGTAACCTTGAAGTTGTTGGAATTTTTTCATGTTGTTGTTCCATGGACGTTGGTATGGTGATACTGCATATTCATAGTTGGTTGCAAAAAAGTTGGACTTGGTCGTCATCTGAAACGCTAAAGTGGTGTTTGTGTGTTCTGTGTTTATGTGTGACGAAGCTTGCGTCAGTCAGTCAGTCAGTCAGTCAGTCAGTCAGTCAGCCGCCCGGTTTTTTTCCCTTGGCAGCTTGTAAGCGGATATTGGTGGGGGGGGTCGGGTAGACTTCAAGGTAGCCGCGATCTGCTGGCGCTAGGTGGGTACATAGATACATGGCAAGGAAAGAGGGGTGGATGAGAGTCACATGATATGGATGTTATGTCGTCACCACATGTGGGCACATATCAGACGGCACAGCGGCGTGTCATCACAGTGGCAACGCAAAAAGCCCCACACTACACCTAAATTTGACACATTATCATTTGCATGTACTCGTAAGTGGGCCCGCTCCACTGGGAGTTGTGGACCGCCCGTCACGCTGGTCATGTAGGCCGTTTACATCAACATGTGAGTAAAAAGAAAAGGCAAGAGACATGAAACTTCCCAGATACGACAACCCCGTGATTGAACTAGGCGGTCCTGATAAACAGCCGGATCATCATGACGCCCCAACCTGAAAACAGTCTCTGGTTCCCAAACACAAGGAGACGAAAGAAACAAGAGCCAAGTACCTTGCCAGCGTTCCTGGCACCGTCGCCCCGGCATCATGCCCCATTCGTCCGCCCTTCGACGAATGAGCTCGCTTACCAGGTCGCTGCCTACGCATGGCAGATCGATCGCTGACCGCTGGCAAGGAACCACGCCAGCTACCCGCACCGTTCCAGCCCCAGATACCGTTTCAAAGCCGCTATTCGCTCGCTAGCTATCAACAAGCGCGTAGCACTTGCATCAAGCGGCGGGCCGAACCGCGTCACATTTCTGGAATAAGAAAAGCTGGCGTGTGTGGGACGCTAAAGCAGCGAGGCCGTCTGCCGAGAGTGGAGCGGAGTGGAGCGGAGTTTTGAACCACAGGTCGCAACTTCATGTCCACTCCCAATTGCAATGGAGAACGCGAGGGGAATAAAAATCGTACAAAACGTAATGGAATCGAGGGAATTATGAAGCGACAGAATGCCTCCCAGATTTTGACGTAACCGAAAGTTTTATGTTTGTATCATCAACAGGCCGTGAGGCGGATTTTTAGGAGGTTGAAAGCACTAGTAGTCGACGGGGGCTGGGAATCGTCCTTGAGCAGTGCGAAATTGATCGGGGTACTTGCGGGCAGCTCGCTCATTGAGTGAACTATAAGAAATGTCAGCCTTGCTCTCCAAATGCGGTGCTTGCAGTGGACTCACTCTACTCGCTTCTGCGTCCATTGCAGGTCTTTCTGGACTTCCTTTGCAGCCTTCATGCCATCTGCAAAGTTCATGCGCGCGCCAGCCAGCCGTCGCTGAGCGAGTTGCTGCAATTCGAGGAGTTCGCGATGCTTGGCATTCAGTTCACCGGATCTGCGGATGGCGTTAGCTTTCCCGTCCATTGCCAAGGCAGGGATGGGAGATTCAAAACGTACGTCTGTGCTTGCTTTGCTAGGCTGCGATCTAGCGGCATCGGGTCGAAAGAGCCGTTTACTCGGCTACCCATGTACTCGAGAAGATCCACACTGGCGGCGCCGCTAGTCGATTCGTAGTCGCTTGCACTACCGGCGTAATTGCTGGAGGTCGCTGAAGGCTCGTAAGACGGCACGCCGGAGGTTGTGGTGCTGTCTGGAGCTTCGGGTGGAGACGCTGACACGCGTCCAAAGCCATGCTGCTGGGGCGGGTAGTAGAAGCCAGGCTTCTGTGGCATGTTGATCGGGTAAGAGGACTGGGGGTAGTGGTAGAAGGAGTGTGCAGAGGCCATATTGAGTATGATTCGGAATGATGTGGAGGTAGTATGGAAGATGGTGGTTGCTTGGTGCAAGGGCAAGGGGTATGGTGGTGTGAAATAGTCAAGGTAAGTGGAGCCAAGGCTCAAGTGGGAATTGTGATGGAGTTGAAAGGGTATTGGCAGCGAGGTGAATAGAGGAGTGAAGAGAACAAGTGCAAGAGCTGTATCAATGCTCCCTTTTATACCCTTCTTTCGTCAGCATGCCGGGAGCATGCTGGTCGACGGGGCATGGCTTTGACCCCCTTCATGCCGACTCATGTCCGTAACCCCGCCTGGGTGGTGATAAAGCTGCATAGACTTGGGTCCACTGAGGCATGTTTCCGCTAGACCCGGGCTCGAAAGCGTCATAAAGAATGGGCTGGAAGAATGGCCTTGAGTGGGCGGCAGCCGATGCACGATGCCTCGGGGGCGACACTGAATGCCCAAGAAGCCAATTGGCCGAGACAAGAGACTAGCAGAAAAGGGCCTCAGCTCGTATCAGCACACAAGGTTTGACGGGACGAATTGGCGTGCAATGGCAAAAAAGTTGCGAGTTGTGGAAGCAGTGCCGGCCATCGACGGCACCAGTGCGTGGCTAAGGCAGCGAGACATGGTAAGCGCAACAGACGCGAACGCCAATGCCGTGTAAAAGCAGCGGCGGCGGTGGAGATGTGTACATGCATGGGTGGGTTGGCGGCGGAGGTGCTAAGTGTTGTCAAGTTGATGCGTTGGCTCGACAGATGGCGACGCCTGGGGAGCATGCAATCTGGGGCGGGATGCAGAGGATGCTACATTGCATGCCACCAGTGGCGGAATTTGCTTGCAAGCAATTGAGAGGACCAGATTTGCGCGCGCGGACATGCAGAAACACAAGGGGGAGAGAGGACGGCATTTGGTGGCAGCATGAAAAGTCCATGGTCGTGGTCACGGTCACGGCCATGGTGGTGGTGGTGGAAGGACGTTCAGGAATATTCGGGTCCAGCAGAGCCCCGCCTGCTCGAGCGCTGCCCCTCAATTGGGCCCGATGCGTCATCCTTGCGGACAAAGGCAAATTCACACAGCGCCGGTCTGGCAGCCATTGGCCCTGCACGCGAATTGCAACGCCATGTATCTTAGCGCCTGATGCCTGAAGCCCATGTTGGATCCTGGTTCCGCGTAACCTCGCACGACACCTCACCTCACTCGCGTCCGCAGACGTGCCAATTGCAAGTCTACCACAATCCAACGCCGGGCCTGCAGTGGCGGTGAGGGATTCCGTCTAGCTCGCTGCTGTTGCAGGTGACCAGTTCGCCATGCGCCCAACGTCCTTACATGCGTCCCTCCCCTAGTCACGTACAGTACACGCACCGGCTCATGGCCCGTACGGATGCCGACTCAACGTCCTTGCAGCCATGTCCTGGTGCCCCGTCACCAGTGTAGCCTGCATCGCACCGCTGCTCTTGATTATGCCGTCTTCCGAGCCTGCATCGTGTGTGCCATGGCTGGCCCGCGCAATTGGACCCCCAAAGTCGACCCGTCTCTGCACGTGGCGCCATGTCGAGGCCATGGTGCGATTGTGCTCCCCAAACCCGTTACATTGCCGTTCCGATGGCGCTATACGAGCCGATCCGGTGTCACAACTGTCAACGACAGCCATGTGAGCTGCGCGTGGAAGCTGTGTGGCCGAGCTACTGTCGCACAAGAGTCCGCCATCTGCTCTCAAGCCAGACTGTCCTTCTAGAGACCGACCGACCGCCAATAGAGCCCTTCTACACTTGCTCTGGGCCACTCCCATGCAGGAACTATGCGCCGAACCAGATGCACGGCTAGAATCGTCTTGACGAGCCGCTACCCGTCCTTCGGGCTTCACTAGGCCCCGGTTACTGTATGACTCTTCGGCGATCATGTTGACATTGGTGGGTCCTGCACTCGCCTAAGTATGCTGCATCTGGATAAGGTCACTTCTGACAGCGGGAGCCACTCAAAGGCTGTGGAAAGGGTAGAGAGCATGCATCTCTCCTTGCAGTCATTCATAGCTCAGGCTTTGCTGGTTCCGGAAACAGTCTTGATTTCTGCTTCGCTGCGTATGCCGCACTCAGCATGCAGGTACTCGATCGCTAGTCGACTAGTAGCTATTTTCCTATCTTGGCTGGTCTCGCCACCAACTGGTCTACCAGTAAGCTACGAACCATTGCAGAGTAGGCGTGAAACTCACATCATGAACTGGCCCCTTTCTTCAGCTTTGCCCATGGATCCTCGACGAAGCTCGGCAGGAAATAGGCAGTGTCTCCGTTCTCCGTTTGAACACCGTTCCGCAGCGCGTTCAGCTCAGCCTTTGAGATGGCAGGGCCACCAAATGATATCATCTCCGTGCCAGACTGTTCGCTCGGAACTGGCCGAGTAGCAGTGCCCAGGGTGCCAGGAGGCTTGTCAGCGAGGCTCTGACCACGCGCTAGAAAGCTGGCAAGACCTGAAGCTGGCGCTTGGGTCTTCTGTGATCCAGCATGCACATCGCTTTGGGCTAACGCTGCTTGATGTGCAGCTTTCTCGGAATCCTCCTCTTCCGCGCCTGCTGCCTTCTTCACTCTAACTCCTAGCTTGGTCGAGTTTGCGCCACTTGCGTCGGCTTTCGCTTTTGCTGAGTTGGTGTGGTCGAATTTTCGCTTCTTGGTCCCACCAAACGAGCCAAAGCCCATGGCCGCGGCAATGTCGGCATTCTCTTCCTCTTCCATGCTGGGTGCGTGTTTGTTCTTCTACGGTTTTGTCGGTGTCGGTGTCGCGTAGTGGGAGGAAGCGCTTGAGTGGACCAGTGAGGTTACGTAGGATGAGGCTACAAGGTCGACGAGCCAATCGGAGCGAGGCAGTCTCCTTGGGTGGGTCTCTCCTCCAACGCCTCAGCCGTTTCCACGGGTCCGCTCAGTTGTTGTGGTGTGATGATGCATTGTAAAGGAATAGAGGGCTTAGCTCCTGTTCTGTTTGCTTCATCCTGTCCAAGAGGGAAAGACATGGACATACATGTCCTAGATGAAGACGCGTGTGGTGGCTGGCGTGGTCTTAGCGCCAACTCAGCGTCATCGCACAGGGTTGAGCACATCGAGGCCCAGGAACGCTTGCACGGCGTGATTCTTCCTGCCTGCCCGCCCGTCTGTCTTCCTGCCTGTCCTCGCCATGGCTTAGAATTGCTGTCGCACCCCCAAGTTGGCAAACCACGACGCCCACGATGAGTAGTGAGTCTGCGCAGACTCCGGCCCAGCGCCGCTTTCTGCGGCCCAATGTAAGTCGTCGCGTCTTGGAACGATGGAACCCAGGGCTTACATCAAGCCATAGCTACGGTCAGCGACTATGATCCAGCCCAAAACTGGCGAACGCGTCAAAAAGGCCTTTACGCTGCGTAGAAACCAACGCCGGCCCCACGAATCGTCCGAGTTCCTACTTGCGCCCGGCCACTTCGATCCCACGAGGCACCGAGAGCTGGGCTGGGTCGAGTGGTGCGGAGAGATGCTCAAGTATAAACTGCGGCAAGGCTACACATACGCGACGAGTCCCATGGGCATCGGTATACTCAAGTGCTCGCTGGCCTATGTACTGGGCTCATTGGCGACCTTTGTTCCAGCCATAGCCGCGCTGCTGGGCAGGAACGATGGCAAGCACATAGTCGCGACCATCACAGTCTACTTTCACCCAGCGCGCTCAGCCGGCAGTATGCTCGAGGCCGTCATGCTTGCTTTTGCTGCTTTCTCCTATGCCGCTCTTGTGTCCTTCTCTAGCATGGCCGTGTCTGTCTACTTTGGAAATCATCATCATTTGATCATCGGGCATGTGATAGTGCTCATTGTCTTTTGTGGCGGAGGCTTAGGCCTTGTCGGCTGGACCAAACACAAGCTGAGCAACCCTCTAGTCAACGTGGCCTGCTCTCTAACCTCGCTCGCTCTCATCACGATCCTGACCAAGGAAGGAGCTGTTCAGGCTGCAAAGTTCTCCTACGTCAAGGTCTGGCAGGTGCTCAAGATGATCATCATGGGCTGTTCCGCTTCTGCCCTTGTATCGCTCCTTGTAAAGCCCAGGTCGGCACGCAACGAATTCCGCGACACCTTTATTCAATCCACTGATGCTATGGCGGAGATGCTGAACGGAATCACGCTCAGCTTTCTTTCTGGTGCCGAAGAAGATCTCAAGAGTGACGTATTTGTCAAGGCTTCAAAACAGAGCCAGACAACCTTCAACACCCTTCTCAAGAACCTGGGGGAAGCCAAGTTTGAGCACTACGCCTTGGGCACCGAGCAAGAGTACAAGATCAACGCTAAGCTGGTCAAATGTCTCGAAACGCTAATACAGAGCATTGGTGGGTTGCGCAGTGCCGCCGAGACGCAGTTCACGCTATTAGCGCAGTCGGAGCCCAATGGTACCTCGAACGTATCCATGCCTGCTAATGACACTATGACTTCTTCAGTATTCTCAGAATATGGCATGTCGCAAAGCCCCCCTCACATGCTTTCCCCCAGTCTTAGTCATACCGAGAGGCGGAGTAGTATTCTAGCCTCCATCGATGAACTACCAGAAAACTCCGCTCAAGCATCAGTACTCCCCTCCGCCGCCGAATCTGAAGACGAGTCCACTCCAACCAGAAACAAGTCGGAAAGAGTTTCCAGTTTCCTGCAGTCGAACCTAACGCCAGCGGATATGTTTTCCGTCTTTATCGCACACTTGGGCCCACCTATGGTAGGTCGAAGAAGTCCTGTTTGTATCTCCTATTAACCCTGGCAGAAATCTCTTGCATACACTCTTCGCGAAGTACTCTCTGAGCTACCATTTGGACCCGGCCCAGAATACCACATGGCCATCAACGAACACTTCCGCCACAGTCTAATCGACGCGAAAGCCCTGTTCGCAAATGCCCGACGAGAGGCTCTCTCTGCTGTCTACAAAAACAAAATACCAACACGAACCAGCTCGGCGGCGGTCGCAGCCGACTTTGAAGAGGTCGCCGCAAGCTGCGGGTACTTTAGTTCATCGTTGCTTGATTTCGCCGAGGACATGGTGGCTTTCCTCGACATCCTCGAAGAGTTGAAAGCAAACGTCAACTGCCATCCGCGAAGGAGGACCTACAGTTGGCTAAAGTTCTGGAAACGTGGGCGCAAGGTGAATCGAGTGGGCCAAGGCTCGGAGGAAGCTAGTCTGAGCGACGAGATCGATGATCACGCACCAGGAGGCTCGCACGAAATCCATAATCCCATCTACCGCAAGTCGACCCGTGGGGATCCGTACAAGCCAGAGAATGAGCAACCATTGTCCTACCGTATCTGGACATCGTTGGCCGTCTTTAGAAGGGATGATCTCAAATACGCTGTCAAAGTTGGCATTGGTGCAGTCCTCTACGCCATGTGGTCCTTTGTTGAGCCAACAAGAGAGTTTTATGGTCACTGGCGCGGCGAGTGGGGTCTCTTGTCATACATGTTGGTATGTTCCATGACGATTGGTGCCTCCAATACCACGGGATTCCAGCGATTTGCCGGTACCTGTCTGGGTGCTGTCTTGGCCATCGCCGCATGGATTGCAGCTGACGAGCATGCTTTCGTCCTGGGGTTTTTCGGTTGGCTCATTTCTCTCTTCTGTTTCTACATCATCGTCGGACAGGGCAAGGGGCCTATGGGCCGCTTCATCTTACTAACGTACAACCTTTCTGCGCTTTATGCGTACTCACTTTCTGTCAAGGACGACGATGACGACGATGACGAAGGTGGCATCTCGCCCGAGATATGGGAGATTGTTATCCACCGTGTAGTTGCAGTCATGGCTGGTTGCATATGGGGCATTATTGTGACACGGGTCATCTGGCCGATCTCGGCACGCCGCAAAGTCAAGAAGGGCACGTCTCTGTTGTGGCTCAAGATGGGGTTGATCTGGAAACGCGGCCCTCTGAAGACTATACTCGAGTCGAATGAAGACTCGATGCGAACGTACTCATACATGACTGAACGGGAGGAGATCGAGCTTCGACGGTACCTATCGCATCTAGAAACGCTGCGTACAGCAGCTGCTGCAGAGTTTGAACTCAAAGGCCCATTCCCCGACAAGAGCTTCAAGATCATTCTCGGTGCGACAAGCCGTATCCTGGATAGTTTTCATGCTATGAACGTCGTCATCCTCAAGGATCTGAAAGCATCAGAGGGTGAGAAAGAGGCATTGAGATACACCAAAAGGGAGTGGACTGAGTTGAGTTGGCGCATCAGCCATTTGTTCTCAGGTAAGCACCCCCCATAACACTACGTTTGGAGATTTAAACTGACAATCGACAGTCATGGCATCTTCTATGAAGCTAGCTTACCCGCTCAACGATGTACTACCCAACATTGAGCATACACGTGATCGACTGCTAGCAAAGGTCTTCGAGTTCCGACAGAGCGGCCTCGGAAAGGTCATTGCCAAGGACGAAGATTACGAGGTGTTGTATGCTTATGGTAAGTCACACACCTACATTTGGGCTACCATTGAGGACGCAAAACTAACAACTAGACAGCGTTGGTGACTGCGCAGCTAGCACATGATCTTAACGTCATCGGACAGGAAATTGAAAAGCTGTACGGTGTACTGAGTGAGGCGGATCTGAAGCTCCAGTAGATACATGAAGTTGCTATTCAGTAAACAATATCGATGATGTACATGCTCGTTACCTTTGATACCTGCTTGCCGAAACTAGCTTTGAATGATCTCCGATGACTCATGATGAGACCATCGACACATGCAACCACGTATTGGTCTGCGAGCAATGCTGTAAGCTAATATTTGTGCATCGTGTGTGGCTGGATTTGTGACTGAATGTGCGATGTTGCAGGAAGTTCCATGCTGTCTTGGCGGTAGTTGAGTGAAGAAAGAGCCACGTTGTATTACGTCGGAGTATTTTGTGGGCAAACACAGCAAGAAAAAAAAGCGTGTCAGCCACAGAAGTGTGCAAGGACATGGTACATCAGACCTCTGACTTATTTCCCCATATTTCAAGGTTGTGCATCGTAAATTGACTAGTGGTCACATGACGGGCTTGGCGCTCTAAGCGACCGCGCACCTGCCGATTTTCACGTTCGCTGCTCTTCACAACGGTAAGTCGACAACCTCACCCACGACCACGGATACAACATCAAAATGTAAGGAATACCGATTCATACCCTCCAGCACTGCTTCGCAAAGCACCTTCGCATGCGCTACAGGCTCGCCAAATCGTTGTGGTGCTGCCAAACGCACTCGAGACGTGGCAAACCCCTCTCTCTGCGATGGCACCCTCCCGTCGCCCACAAGCGCACAAATGATCAAAATGCTGACCCAGGTTGCTCCATAGGGTCAACCTCCGCACTCAGAAGCGCCTCGCGGCCTCCGTGGTCGGTTGCGGAAAGCGCAAGATCTGGCTCGACCCCAACGAGACCAGCGAAATCGCCAACGCCAACTCCCGCCAAACCGTCCGCAAGCTCGTCCAGGATGGCCTCATCATCCGCAAGCCCGTCACCATGCACTCGCGTGCCCGCGCCCGGGAACTGACCGCCGCCCGACGAATTGGCCGACACCGTGGCTTCGGTAAGAGGAAGGGTACCAAGGACGCCCGTATGCCAAGGTACGCAACCACAAAGCCGTTGTCACAATGGACTCGAAAGACGGCCATTGTGCAACGCAATGGACGATGATGATGACATGGGATTATTTGCTGATGCGGGTTTCTTATAGCCAAATCGTCTGGATGCGCCGTCTCCGTGTCCTCCGTCGTCTCCTCGTCAAGTACCGTGCCGCCGGAAAGATTGACAAGCACCTCTACCACGAGCTCTACCTCCTCTCCAAGGGTAACACCTTCAAGCACAAGCGCGCTCTCGTTGAACACGTACGTTTGCCCCCATGACATCATGACTATGTCAACCCCGCTCAATGCTCGGCTACTGACACGCATCGCAGATCCACAAGGCCAAGGCTGAGAAGGCCCGCGAGAGGGTCATCAAGGAGGAGATGGACGCCAAGCGTGCGAAGACCAAGGCGGCGAGGGAGAGGAGGCAGGAGCGTGTGCAGCAGAAGCGCATCGCTCAGCTGGGCGACGATGCGGAGTAAACACATGGCATGATGAACACTTGGCGTGGGTCTTTTCAAGGTTAAAGGAGGGCGTCAATCTCCTTTTTATCTGGGCATATGCGGTCATGTTTCATGTAACGTCTGTGAAGGACTCTTCTTCTCCATGCATACTCGACCGACAAGGCTGCCCCACTCTGATCATCGATGCTATGAGTGTACCAAAAAAAAGGATATGAGCATCGGCATTAGAAACCAGTAGTCAATCTCGGAGTTGGTCTGCTTTCAGACACTGAACATGTATATGATCGTGAGAGCTGTGTTTGGGTGACATGCTCGTGAGTGTGAAGTGGATGAAAGACCAATTACCAATTAACCAAACTACTGCCACAAAAGAGCACGCTAGACGCCCATTGCCTGCACGGGGTATCAAAGAATCCCAAACACCATAACCAAGGCTCGAACTTGAGCAGCCTCCCTGCCTCCTCTAAATCTGCATCTTTGTTAGCACATGGTGATTGTCGTCGGTTGTTGTGACAGTTTTACTCACCAACTTGAGGGCCGCCCTATGCACGTTGCGGGTAAAGTTGAGCATGGCCTTTGCCTTGTTGTTGCCCCTCTGCAGCCTCCTGTAGCCCTCTTGCACATGGCTAGGCTGGACGGGTTCTCTGGCCTCCTCTGGGGCATCAAACGGGCCTCTTTCCCTCTTCCTCTTGAGCCGGTTCTGCTCGCCGCCGTGGTTCTTCTTGTACAAGTCCTCTGCATCCTTGACCTTGAGCGCCTCCTCGGTGAGCGTCTGGACAATCTCAAAGGTCAGGAAGCCGAGGATATCGATGATGTCATCGCTTGGTTTTGAATCGGTGATGAGGCCGAAGCCAGCCCACTCCTTGAAACGCTTGCCTTTGCGGTAGGTGAAGGATGCTTGGCGGCAGTCGGACCAGTGGACGTACTCCTCGCGCGTCATGTTCTTTGTGCGTTCGTCTGCGTTCTTCAGCCGCTGCAGAGTGGCATAGTTCATTTCCTCCTCCTCTTCGTCTTCCACGTCGTCCTTTTGCGGCGGGAACTCGGTGAAGAAGGATTGCACGTCCCAGACCAGGTCGACTTTGGCTCGCTTGGCTTTCTTGGACGCGTCGACGGGTGCGGCACCGGGTCCACCGGCTCCAACTACGCCGGCTGCAATGTCTGCGTCTCCGGCTCCTACGTCGGCGCCGGCATCGCCGCCTTTGTCGTCAGAGTCTTTGACGGACCGGCGTACGTCTTTCCACTGAAGGAAGTGCCGGAGTCGAGAGATTTTTGCGCGGTCGTGCCGGATCAGCATAAAGAGGTCGTCTGTGGAGATGGACTTTGATCCACGGCGTGTAGCAAGGGCTGTGCATTCACGCAGCATGTGCTGGACTTGGTCTTGCACAATGGATTCGATGAGAGTGGTGGTCTCGGGTGACGGCTCGCCTGTCTCGCCTGACACGAACATCATCTGCGGAATTGTTAGATCCAAGCCAATGCCGTACGGGAACAGATCGTCTGGGCATGATGATGGAGATACTAGGTGCGAGGAAGCGGCTGGCATTGATGCTGGGGAGGCCATGATGACGGCTACCCGTAGTGGGAATGGGGGCAGAGGTTGGAGTCCAAGAAAACGAGTTGGTGGCACACATGCTGAGGGTTTTTTGCGGGCGAGCTTTACCAGGAGCTCGGATACGATCAAGTTGCCATATATATGGGGGGGCAACTCCAGGTGAAGGAGAGTGCGAGCAACATAGCCTTTACCGACATGTACAACGATGCGGGGAATGAGCATGGCAGTGCATACGCTCATGCATCGCATCTATTCTCCAAGTGACAGATCATGAAAGGAAAAGACCAAAGGAAACGACAAGTCGAGTGTCGACGACAATGAGTATATGCGGTATGTCGCCCAAACAGGAAAGGGTCCATGGCTAGGCCATAAGGAGGATTATTGTCGCGCAACCACGCCCACCACGCTTCTCTTTCTCATTCGGAGTATCATATCAAAGAAACGGTCACAAGGAAGAAGGAAAAGAAGGCAACGATGCTGGCTTACCTGCTGGATCTCCGTCCTGTACTTTGCCATCTTATCCTTGTCCGACATGATGCCCTACGCTGTACAGCCACCACCACTTGCAAAATCATACAAAAGTCGCGTCGTCTAGTGCGAGTAGTTACCCAAAGCAAGTAGTACAATATAAAGCAGGTATCCAGGCGTGCGATGAATGGGGGAATGGAGTCTGGGGCGCTGGCAACACGCGGGTTTGCGGTCTACTAGCGTGATTCCACACAATGGCCTGCTGGTGCGGCGGGACCTGGACGCTCTTGGCTCGCGCTTCAGCCAGCCCCGCCGCCGCCGCCATCATTTTGTCAATTTCGCGGCTTTTTTGCCCACCCCCACCAAGGATACATTCCCGACGCGCAATTCATCGGCAAGCATGCTGTATCTCGTAGGTCTCGGCCTGGCGGATGAGAAGGATATCACGGTCAAGGGACTGGAAATTGTGAAGAAGGCCGAGCGCGTCTATCTCGAGGCGTACACGGCGGTCCTGCTAGTGGAGAAGGATGTGCTTGTGAGTCCATGGTGGTGGATGTGGAGAAGGCAGCGCTAATTGTCGGGATAGTAGGAGTCTTTCTATGGCCGCGAAGTTGTAATAGCAGACCGTGAAATGGTCGAGTCATCTAGTGATGATATTCTCAAAGACGCCGACAAAGTCGATGTCGCATTCCTTGTAGTCGGAGATCCATTCGGGTATACTCGCCCACTATCCAAACTTTCTTTTTTGAAGTTTATATCTAACGATTTGTAGAGCTACTACACACACTGACCTTGTCCTCCGCGCTCGCGAACTTTCCATCCCTACGCGCTCCATCCCCAATGCCAGCATCCTGACCTCCATTGGCACCACCGGCCTGCAACTATACAACTTTGGACAAACAGTATCTATGGTCTTCTTCCTCGACAACTGGAAGCCTGCCTCCTTCTATGACCGCATCAAGGAAAACGTGTCCATCGGTCTACACACTCTCGTCCTCCTCGATATCAAGGTCAAAGAGCAGAGTCTGGAGAACATGGCACGCGGACGCAAGATATATGAGCCGCCACGGTACATGACAGTCGCGCAGTGTGCGCAGCAGATGCTGGAGATTGAAGAAGATGTCAAGAAAGAAGGCGCGTATACCAAGCACAGTCTGGCTGTAGGTGTTGCAAGAGTAGGGGCAGAGGATCAGCAAATTGTGGCGGGGACACTGGAACAGCTCTGTGAGGCAGATCTAGGGAAGCCGCTGCATAGTCTGGTACTATTGGGCAAGCGGACACATGATCTCGAAAGGGACTTTCTCGAAGAGTTTGCCGTGGATAAGCAAGTCTTTGGGGAAGTGTGGAAGAGAGACTATGAAGGCAAGTCGTGACCATGGACTTCCAAGAGGTCAAGCTTGGGTTGTAAATCTTGTATACAGCCGGTGATCAGCACGTCAGGTCATGGAATGATTTGAGCGTCGGGTCAGACGATCTCTTCCTTTTATAGATCTTTGTGCTCCCGGTTTCTCGTGTTCTAGGATATCATCCAACATGTTGGACTGCCACGGCACCATTGGTGGCTTTTTTATCCATGCCAATTATACTGCAGGGCTGCAGTAGTGTCGAATGCGAAATGCACACTATAATTGCGATTAAATAAGTATCAAACGACTACCGTGCGATGGTATTGCCCGGTTGTAAATGGTTGGGCCTTTTTCGGTACGCAAGGACTGCCCAATGTGGCACGTGCCAATTTGTTCCGGTGTCCTACACAACACTCATTGCATATCCCACAGCATTACACATCTCATCACGCTCGCTGACACCTTTCTAAACACGATTGCTATCATGAAGAATAGGGGTTGAGCTGACAGCTGAACAAAGCAGTAGACCGGGAAAACTTCGAAGACTTGCCGATCATGCTCTTAAGGTGCTGACGTTAAGCATGCACTTAGTTCTTACATCAAATCACCGCCACGGCCCTTCTTCCCACTGTGGGCCAACAACCGAGACTGTCAACTCCTGCTTGCGGCTTCCCGTCTGCTCAATAGGGGCTCTGTCATACCTTTATTCTCGATACAGCCGTAATATGCGTAAAGGAAGCCAAAGGTCAGACTGTGGAACCTCATGTGTCGTCTTGCCAGACAAGAGCCTGGTTGTCTTTCCGTGTAGTTTCTCATCCTAAAGATCCTGATGGCCTTGGATAGATTTCAAGACTGGAGGTTGGGCGAAATGGCCAAGCTTGGTTTGGATGACAAGGTTATGCCAAAGGTCAACTCTTGTTTCCACGGGCTTCCTCATCCCGCATCGCAAACGGCAGGTTACAACAACAGCCTGCCCAGTTTGTGAAGTTTTATATACAGCTTTGAGCACCATTTGTGTATTGTCGTATCCGAGCCAGCCGGTCGTGCTGACATAACTCCGCAAGCTCAACCACTCGCGTTGCAAGCTTTGGCTAAGCTTTTACAGTTAAAGTTTACTCCTAACATCGCCCAAGTATTGGGGGATACACTAGAACGCCTGATCAAATTGCAGTTGGTCGATACAAGGGTCTGCTCGTATACAGGCACCGTTTGTTTCACGACGAGCTGTTGAGCTGATATCGCGCTATTGAATTGTACATTGTAAGGTTGACCCAGAGGGTTGTTTGATGACGTTGAAATTGCTTTTGGCTTGTGTCTGATGGTACGGTTCAACTCCACACGACTACCACGGTTGCTTGATGACTCCAGAAGTCTCCCTGTAACTGTGATGATATGATGCCTTCTCGAGCTTACTGAGTAACTTCCAATATCTGCCTGGTAGCACGGGCTATCTTTCCCTAATTGTGGTAGTTGCTAGGTTAACCCCGGATCGCTACTGGGCCATGTCGTATCTGCCATTGGATATTCTTGGGACCTGTGCAAGGGCCCCTGGAGCCATACCGTCCCCTTGTACGACTACAAATATTGGCTCTGGGCCGGTTCCCTCGCAATAGTCCCCTCAGCAGCTGCCTACCCACCATTTCCAAGATGAAGCTCCTTTCAGTACTCGGCTCTCTGCTGTGTGCTTCCATAGCCCTCGCTGGGCCAGTTGTGGAGAAGCGTGTGCCTGGCCAGGGCTTTCAGGACCCAGAGCTCCAAGCAAGAGCTCAGAGCTACTTTCTGAACCAAAAGTCCAAGGGCGAGTGTTCTCCTGTGCATTGCACAGACAGAGATTGACTGTGTGATAGATTTTGCCGTTGATGGTACCAAGATTCCGGACGTCGACTATGACGTTGGTGAGAGCTACGCTGGCCTGTTGCCAATCTCAAGCGACCCTCATGAGACACGGAAGCTCTTTTTCTGGTTCTTCCCAATCGCTCAAAATGATGTTCCACATGAAGTTACCATCTGGTAAGTCCTAGACACCAAGTCAATCTCTCGCGCAGTTTTTAACTTTGTTTAGGCTTAATGGCGGCCCCGGATGCAGTTCCATGATCGGCCTCCTCACTGAGAACGGCCCGTTCACATGGCAAGATGGCACCATCGCACCGGTTCAAAACACATACTCGTGGAACAACCTGACCAACATGCTCTGGGTTGAGCAGCCCGTAGGCGTTGGGTACAGCCAGGGCAGAACAAGTATCGTCGACGAGGTGCAGCTAGCCACGCAATTCCTTGGCTTCTACAAGAACTTTGTCGACTTATTTCAACTACACAACTGGAAGACTTACCTTACTGGAGAATCCTACGCTGGAATGTACGTCCCATACATTGCCGACGCTTTCCTCTCTGCCAAGGACGAAAAGTACTTCAACCTAGCTGGTATTTCAATCAACGACCCAATAATCGGCGATGCCACGATTCAGGAGCAGGTTGTCGAGCTACCCTTTGCAAGGTTCTGGAGCAACTTACTATTCCTCAACGACACGTTCGTTCAGGAAATTGAAAAGAGCAACAAGGAGTGCGGCTACACTGACTACTATGACAAGTACTTCAAGTTTCCTCCACCGCCGGCTCCCTTCCCAGAACTCCCTGATCCGTATGCTACGGACAATGAAGATTGCAACATATTTAATAGCCTTTACCTAGCAGCCGGATGGACAAACGCCTGTTTTGACATTTACCACATTACGGGTACTTGCCCCTATTTAAATTCGCAAGCCGGTCCAGAGTTCACGAGCGGTATATCTCAGCGGGGGGCAGAGACTTACTTCAACCGAACCGATGTGAAGATGGCACTACACGCCGACCCCAACGTCAACTGGCTCCAGTGCTCAGATATCAACGTCTTTGGTAATGGAAATGACTCGTCATTTGCGAATGACGCCTCGTTGCCACCGGCAAAGAACGGCGTCCTCAAGCGCGTTGTCGAAGCCCTCAACAACACCATCATCGGCTCTGGCGATCTCGATATGGTCCTCCCCACGAACGGCACTCTCTTTGCTCTCCAGAATATGACCTGGAACGGAGGCCAGGGTTTCTCAAAGTATCCCTCCAACCCCCTCGTCATACCAGCGTATATAGAGTCGACCCCGTTCTCGGTGGGAGGTGACACTACCCAAGGCTACTGGACTAAAGAGCGTGGAGTCACCTTCTACTCTGTCCGCCTCGCCGGCCACCAGGTGCCCGGATACGCACAAACTGTGGGCTTCCGCCAGTTGCAGATTCTGCTCGGGCACATCAAGGACTTTGACAGCACGGACAAGTGGCCCCAACCACAGTTTGGTGGCGCTGCTAGCCACGGTACTTCAAATTCTACAAAGTCCGACAAGGTGGAGCGTGTGCGTCCGCTAAAGCAGGTTGATAGGCTCTTGCGGAGCAAGAAGCTGAGGCTGAAGCAGAATGTCGATCAGCGCTAGACATGTGCTAGTATTCAGATGAAATGTTAAAATACGACTGTTGTTACACCACTATATTGCATACCATGTTGCTTTTCTGAATGACCCTTGGCAGAATGAGACGTCTATGTCTCTGTGCCTTTTTTTTTCAGGGGTTCTACAGTTCCAGTATCGTCGGGCGTATATGTCCATTTACGGTATAAGCTTACGAGATATTATCGTTGTAGCTTTCGTTACTTGTTCAGTTGGTCCTGGAGGTTCTCGGTGCAATGTGGTAACTACAAATACGTGGTAAATGATGCTCGTTGGCGGATACACGGCCTCCTACAAAGCTATTTATATTCTTTCTCAGCCTATCCGAGAGAATACTGACATATGCAAGATACCAAGATATCTGTTTCTTTTTTTTGCAAACGTATGTAGAGTGATATCGATACTTACTAGCAGATTTTTTCATGATGCGATATTTTTGTAACTGCGATATAAAAAAAAGCAGTCAAGGTGCTATCCTAGCACTTTACACTTGATATGATATTGTGTGCACTGAGTTGATATACACAGGCAAGGCGAGGCAGTCTTTAGGCTAAAATAAGCTTGTTAGAAGTCAGCCATTATCACAGCCAGAAAAGAAAGTAGCAAAAAAGAAAACAAAAACAAACGAGCCATATCTCTCCAGCTGGGAATTGAACCCAGGTCTCCTGCGAGTTGTTGCCGTAGGCCATGACAAGCAGAAATACTAACCACTATACGACTGAAGATGCTGCTGGAAGGCTGCTTGATTGATGAAAGAATGTTCAGTTTATCAAAATATAACCAGTAGTAAAAAGATGAGAGTAGACCCTGAAAGGGTTCTTAGGTGGAAGTTGCTGTGGAACCTGGTTGAACGGAAAAAAAATTGCTGGTGGGGCTGTGGCTGTGGGCTGTAGAGTAGCGCTACGTTGCCACTACGTGACTACTGACTATACATTATTGCAGCTTCAGCTGCAAAACTGCAGTCGTATATGTGTACAATATAGATTTGATAAGAAAAAGCTGGGCTGTGATTGGCCATCAAGTTCCGACCCCATTGGCTGTGGAAAAGGGTTTCAGCACGTGACGGAACGTAGAAGACTACAAAAAAAGAAAAAGAAAAGATATAGACTACTCAAAGCCCTCTGCAGAAGGCCCGCCTGGCAGGCCATTGGAATCTATTACTAGCAGTAAAGCTGCATACAACTCTAGTGTTGTTTATGTACCAACAGATTGTAATTTAGAATTTGAAAACATGTACTCGTGTGCAGGTGAGAGGACGGGATGTGCAAAATTAATTTTCCCCAGCCTCTAGCGTCCAGGCAGCAACACCGATGGACTATGGTTGAGCAGCAGCACATGACGGGTCGAACTTTGGCAGTAGTTGTGTGGAGTAGCAAGGCTGAGATGCAGTTGGAGCCAAGGTTTACTTCTCGACACGTGATGAGCAGACGGGAGCATGTTTTTGCAAGTAGGCGCGGCATCACGGGTGTGCAGTAAGATTTGCACCTTTCACTTACGAGTGGATTCATGGATCCGTCCAAGACGCTGTCTTGAGCTAGGATATGGCCTTGAATAAAGAAATTCCAGCACATGTCTAGCTTTGCTATAGACTCTGTGCCCGTCACATCGGCATGATTTTCTCGCCAAGTGCCTTTCACATCGGAGTCCGACTGGATGCACTCCCAGGTCAGACCGTGCCTAGAGGAGATTGCTCTCCAGAAGCTTAGCGGCTCCACCTATACGTTTTGTATCAAATACGGCCAAGGCTAGGAGTCCTTGACGTATAGCCCCCTCCAAACGGATAGCGGAATTGCGGCTGTTGATGACAATGTGGTGCGGATGGCACCTTGCAGGCAGCCTTGATTACGGATGCAAGGGTGCACTAGGCCTCCAGGACCGGCCTTGGCACTGGCTTCTCGGAGTAGACATGAAGTGCTGGGTTTGAAGTGTAAAGCAGGGTGGCGCAGAGGGCAGGAGCGCACCATCTCTACGCTTTGTAGCGAGTGAGGTGAAAGGGTGGTTGCACGTGGCGAGTTGACACGTACATGGAACACAGTCTGTACCAAGTAAGCTCTCATATACCAGGCAGCCGTTCACTTCTCAACTCCCCGTCTTGTTTCCCGGCTTGGTTATTCTTTTCATCTGCCTTTTAGGCCAACGGACGAAACTCGGGTTTGTGCGGCACACAGGGTGACATGCCGTCGCCGTGCTAGCAAGTTCTTCAAGCCGCCTTTCTAATTGAGGAACTGGGCAGTTGTACATTGGCGTGTGACAAGCGAGCTCGGGCATGACTAAGACGGCAGTTGTCGCATCTTACGGTTACGTTACTTTTGGGAGTCGAGAGTCGGACTAAAGGCGTCGTGTTATGGTGCAGAGCGAGGCCGGGCAAGTTTGTATGCAAAGGCGTGTGCCGTCTGAGGTGAGAGCGTGCCGGGCCTCGGGCAAGCAGCAAGCAAGCAGCGGTAGAGGCAGATATGGGTTGGCCAGATAAGGCAGCGGATTGTAGTGAGTGGGTGGGGGTGGTGTGCGGCACGTGGAGGGCTGTCAGTCGTTGTGTGTGTGCATGGATTGATTGCTTTTGCATGCACGCATTCCCAGCCCTATCGAAAGCAGACGGCTCAGGTGACAGGGCCGGTGGGTGTATATGTTATTCGTCGTGGGCGGGCGCTCGATCCGTTTCCCTTGTGTGATGCGTTGGCAGGTTTCGGTTCGTGCCTGGAAAGCCCCAGATGCGGTGCCGGTGCGTCAGCGCTGGCGGGCTGGCGGGCTGGGGCCTTTGACCGATGCACTCGCTCACTCACTCGCCACATGCTCGCCCGCGTGGATGCCCTCACCACGTCAAACCTCGCTCATCATCGACTGCATCGCCCTCCCCAATGCTTAGGCTGTCTGCGCGCCACAGTCCCCCTGTACCGACAGCAAAGTCCCCGCGCTGCGGCGCTGTCCAACGGCCGCGCGCCGCGTACTCATTCCACCTGCTTTGACCGCCCATTGTACCCGGACCTCGCTGCTATCCAGGCCCTCAGCACAGCATGCTACGGGCGCCGCTGCTGCCCACTGAAGCAGACGCTCGCCCATCATGACACCAACATCCACTGCACTACCCTCGCCCACCCCGCACGACAACCACGGCTTCCACTCTCTCCTAGGCCTTGCGGAGAGCGAAGAGCCCACGCCCACGCCCTCGCCTGAGCCCGAGCCCGAGCCCGTCATGACGCCCACGACGACACAGCACCGCCACACACACTACAGAGGTACCAAGGCCCATGCCACCACCTCGACCACGTCCGAGAACGGGACTACGGGCTCGCTGCGGCACCAGACGCTGGCTGGTCAGCGTTCCCTCCACCTCTCCGGCTCTCCATCATCGCCGCTGTCATCGCGAGAAGCATCGCCGGCCCGCCCACAGCAGCGCAATGTGCCCGCGAACCACGCCAGACCCGGCTTCCGTTCACGCAAGAGCAGTGCCGACGTCAGCCCCAGCCGCATCTCCAGCCTGGCAAACTCCACCACCGCCACAGTCCCGCGTGCCCTGTCGTCGACGAGCATACCTGAGCTCACGCCTACCTCATCGACCGACACGGTGCGAGCAGCCCGCCCTGCAAAGCCCCAGCAGCCCGCCGACGCAGCCCCCAGTCACTGGCCCATCTCGCCGCGACTGAGGTCACCACCACCGGCCGACGACGGCCGCCCGCGTTCGCGCACAAACTCGCTCCGTTCGCAGATCAAAAAGTCCGAGGCCCAATCCACGCCCGCCATCGTCGTCCAGAGTTCCTCGCCAGCCTCGCTCTCCGGCTTCCCCAGAAACGACCCCGCCAGCGATCCCGAGGAGCCACAGCAGTCGATGAAAGTCCCATCCCGCGGCTCCAGCGGCGTGGCTCCCAAGCTCGAAACCGTCCAAGAATCTAGCTCGCCTGCCACTCCCGGCTTTGGTGGTCTAGAGCCGCAAAGGTACGCTTTCCCCGCAACGGCCCCACTCTTTGTCATCGCAACGCACCTAAACTAGCAACGGTCCCAATTTCCGCTCCTATCCGCAAACTCTGCTGACGTCTGTCTTAGCTTGGTTCCTTCAGCGACTGTCCAGAAAAGTGACGCGGAGCGAAATGACGTCAATTCATCCAAAGTCACCGAGGACCTTAGCATCAAACACGACAACAGCAACAACAACAACAACAGCGCCAGGAACACCGGCAGCGGGAGCGACAGTGCCACTAGGAGCGCCAGGAAGGGCAAGATGCAGGAACAACGAGCCACCTACACCCATCGCCCACACACCGTCTCCGCAAAGCCCTCCCTGTCATCCATGTCTAACCGCTCGCGCGATCCTCCACTCCGCAACATGACGGTTGAAACTGAGACCGTGCCCTCGGTAGCACAGGCATCCATCGTGAACCAAGACCGCTCCGCCTCGGGTCGTGTCGATGGAGGCGTACGCCTCAAGCCGAGCAACGAGACAATACGCCCAAAGAAGGATAGGAAACATGCCAAGCGGAAGGCCGCGTCGATCAATGCAGGCACCGGTAGGTTGCAACACATCTCATACCACTATTACACCCCCACCCGGCCAGATCCCGGCTTGCGCTCCAATCCGACTTCAATCCTCGGCAGCCCCGTCTCATACCGTTTGTATGATGGCCGGCGGTCGCTGTTGACCATGTCACCCCCAAGTCCAGAGCTTCGCATGGCGCCCCCTCGTCCTCCCCCTCTCAAGTATCTTTATTCCAGCACTAACGCAAGCTACCGCACAGCCTCATCAAAAGCAGACGTCTTTGAACAAAAGGTGGCCAGCGCCGTCGACGAGGCCGACTCGTCTGACTCTGATGCCACCTTCATCTACGAATCCAATCCCCCCGAACAGCCACCCCGCAGTCGTCAACCCGGCCACCACTCGCGCACACCGAGCATGACTTCACTAGCAAGCCTTACAGATCCCCGACTGCAAATACGTGACACACACAAGCATCCGAGTAAGAAGAGCAGCATCAAGTTTACGAACCCCTACAACAATGCCAGCATCGATGGTGACGACAGGGGCGAGGGCACTGTCCGGATTGGGTCCGCACGAGCTGGCGGAGGCAGCCACCATCATCACATTGGAAGACACGGACACGGCCAGGGTCGTGGCGCACTAAACCATCTTGTAATGGATAGCGACTCATCCATGCCTCAATCTTCACGTGTGCGCGGCCCGTCATCAAGACACACATCGCAGCCCAATAGCCCTCGTATCCACCAATTCAGCGTCGGCAATGGTCACAGCAATGGTATCAAGAAGAATGGAGAGTACTCGGCTGCTTACGATCTTGACGCTGAAAACATAGCCGACGACGAGCGTACCCCACTAATTCCATCAGGCCGTAGTCCACGCGCTCGAACGACTCGCCAAAGAAATGGGACGAGTATCCGCCAGCTCGAACGTCGTCACCATCGGGACGGGGGATGGTGTCGCCGGTTTGCCGGATGCCTGGTGCTCTCCATCTTGCTTCTGGTCGTTGTCTTCTGTGCTGTTGGTCTAGTCTTTGCCACCACGAAGCCACTCACCAGCCTTATGGTGCGAGAAATCCAAAACGTTGTTGCAAGCCAAGAGGAAGTCATGTTGGACCTTATCGTCGACGCTGTCAATCCCAACATCATCGGCGTCACCGTCTCCGACATGGACGTCTCGCTGTTTGCTAAGAGCAAGCACGTCGGATCGGATACTTGGTGGCGCGAGCATGGGAATGGTCCAAACGGCCCACATGATAACGTGGAACACTGGAAACCTATCGACACTGCGGGTATCGACGAAGGAACCGACCCTGTTGAAGGTGAGCCTCGCACCATGTTGCTTGGCCGCATCTACCGCTTCGACTCGCCCTTGAACTTTGAAGGCTCCTTTTTCCAGCGACACCGCGCCGAATCCATTGGTGAACTTCGCCTCTCAAATCCTGGTAACAAGACAGAGGCAGGCGGAAGCGAACGATGGGAAGAGGTCCTACAATATCCTTTCGAGCTCATTGTCAGAGGCAACTTCAAATACACGCTCCCCCTGAGCACGCAGGAGTTCAAAGTCCCAGTTACGGCGTCCCATTACTATGATCCGGACATCGAGAAAAAGAAGAGGCCAATCGCTCCAGATGGCCTAGAAAAGAGGAGGGACCAATTACCTGTACCAACAAAGCCATTGGGACGTTACGATCGCAGAGCATTATCGTTCTGGCATCTCCAATAGTATTACATTCCATTTTGTACCACAATATCGACCAAAATCCAGAGGGGTTGGCACACCCGTGCAACCCCACCACATCGCCCAAAAGAAACTGATACCCTACTAAATACGAGCTCACGACACCATAGACTTGTTTTTGCCCGGCACTTGCGTCATAGCAAGCTTGTTGCCATTCTTAGGCTTCACAGCCCTTACGAATTTCTTTTTCGCTTCTGCGCTGCACTTGCACACCACCAACCCACTCGAAAACGGATGTACTCGTTATCTTGATGGCAGTCTTGCGTTTCAGCGACGGTGTTTTCTATCACAATGTTATCTGCATTTCCAACCCTTGGGGCTTTGTGCCTACTTACTTGGCCATTATGTTCCGCATTTTCTTGGTTGCGGCTTGGAAATTGGGATACCCTTACACTCATTTGATCTTTTTCTCTCTCTTCATCTTTTCTGTGTATTCATAATTTAGCTTTTGTGTTGTTCTCTTTTTGCGACGGAAATGTTAGGCATGGCATGGCACTGAAAGCGAAACGGGACTAGGCAATGGACAATGGGAAAGAAAGGGTATTTGCATCGCGCTGGGAGTAGGAACTTATATAAGGAATTTCAAGGACTTTTACCTTATTGTTTTCTTCTTATTGCCCTCGATGATGCTGCTGGCCCACTCTTGCCTTTAGGCACCTTTTTGTGTTTGTCTGTATCAAGCTGAAGTATGGGGAGGCAGCAATAATGTACTAGTCCGAGTCGGGAATCGGCCCTTGATAGTGACGCCGTCTCGTACTTGACGTGATGGACTTTTCGTACTTCTCCCATGCTGCTCTGCGCATCTATTCCAATTTAGCATTCGCGTCATGCAAACAGTGGTGAAAAGGTGGCTGACTCGGCCACAAAGCAAACGCGCCTCAGCACAGACCGCTGCCCAACGCCAACAGCAGCACGCTCGCTGTGAACATGCAATGCACAATGGGCCTGATCGAAACATTGTATAATCTACACGTTCCAATTATATGAACGTTCAATTTTCCTTTAGTTTCCGTCAATTGATCATTCCTCAACTGATAAGCAGCACGGCTAACTAACAGATACGACTCACTCCAACAGCTCAGGCTCACCCCACCACCCACCGGTAGAAATAAACTCAACTGCGACACGATGAAGACGTCAAAGTACGCACCCAAGACGCCCGCCGAGAGTCTGGCACAATCAAAGGCAGACAAGCTCAAGCAGGACAAAGACCGTGTTACGCGCTTGCTAGGGCGTCTCCGCTGGAAGGCTGAGATGCTCTGGGTGTCGTACAACCGAACCATGGAGATTGTTCAGGCGGCAGCCCACCAACAGAGCCAATACCAACCTCAGCACACTATGGGGAGTGGCGCGTCGAGTGTAAGTGGCCACCAGTCTCGACACTCTAGCCATCGCAAAACTAACCTGGCGCAGAAGCAAGCCGAGTCCATGTTCAAGGTCGACTTCTTTGAATTCTACACCCTGCTCGAGCGCTATATTACCGACTGTCTTGCAATCTTTGGAATAAGCGTCTCCGCCTCCGTGCCACGCCAAAACTTCAACGCCCTTCGGTACGAAATCAATCCCGATCTCCACCGGACGCGTCCGATGGCTTCGCATGCCTTCCACGCCAACTTGCTAGAAGCTTTGGATGACGACAAGTGTCCACTGGCTGGATCCTTGGGACTACAGGACGTCCGCGTGCAACTAGGTATTGCAAAGGAATACCGGAACGCATGGAAGGATGCCGATGCCAAGGCCAGCTTGTTGAACGGCGACAATACAAAGATGCAGCTTCAGGATTTACAGTTGGAGCTTATGTTGCACAACATCGTAAGCGGTTGTATTCTTGCTCACGGTGCAGTGCAGGAGCACGATACAGTCTCGGCTGGTCAGGTCCTGACCAGCCGTGATTTTGAGCCCAAGACGTACGGCTACACCAGTATGGAAATCGAAGATACCCCTTTTGAGTACATGGACGATGCCATGGATCTGGACTGAAGGTAATTTTCTTTGACATTCACAGTTCCTGACGTTCACATTCCAGGATATTCATACTGCTTGTTGATAAGACTATGCGCTCAAACTAGTGTTCTGCTCACTTTCACACGTCTCTCGGGCCTGTCCATGACTACAGCATTTCGCATTCTTTCATTGCCATGTTGCTGATCAATGATGTGCCATTAGTCCAGCGAAAGTGCATTGATGAAGATGCCCCGCGTCTCCAACCTTGGCTTCTCCGTTCTTCCAATTTCACAAGTCTCCGATATCGCTCATTGATCTTGGGTCTTCATAAGTTGCACGCGCCTGATTGTATACTGGACTGGGTAAGCTAATCTCCTCTTGGGTCAGATGTTTGAACATCTTTTCTCTGACAAACAGTACCATAAAGTCTGTCCTTTATGTGGCAAGGCAATAAGTTTGTAGATGACTCTTGTGTGTTGCAAGTTTTGCCATGTTTACATTTTGCGCTTCTGAGACGTGAGAGAGAGAGAGAGAGAGAGAGAGAGAGAGAGAGAGAGATATAGACGTAAATGTAAGTTTTAGACTAATGATCAAAGCGATGCATGATGCATCGCGACAATCCTACTTTCATTTCCCAACTCCTTCCGTGTAAATCGAGTTGAACCTCCAACGCATACTTAGTCCCCAATGGAACGATATGGGGTTGGTTGAAAGTGTGTTACTAGTCTAGTTGTAAAAAAGATCTTGGTAGCGATGAGGACCTGAACTCGCTGGAACTGACTAGAGGGATGGGGGTATGGCAAGTTATTTTCCATTGATTAGTCTAGTGCACTTTTGTTTTGAATAAAAAGTTATTTTCAAAAAGTCCCAGACATTGAGTACAGTAGATGGGCTCACCCACATTCCGACAACTATGCGACAGAATGTGGTGAGGAGAGCTGGTTGTTGTTGTTGTGTTGTTGTTTTTTACTACCAAAATGGAAAGAAAAGAATGGGAAAAAAATGAAAATACAAATACATAAGAGTGGGACACATGTGCTTTTGGAATCCGCAACGCTTCATCATATACGTGTCCGTCCGTGATTAGGCCTACGGATCTGTATTTAGGTTGTGGAGAATACGCTATGGAAATTTGGGTACTTGGCTGATACGAGGTGTGCTCATGGGTAAGGCGGGTTAAGCGTAGCAAGCATCCGCCAGTTTTCATAATCAGCCAGTCAATCATTAATAGTTAGTTGAAGAGTAATTATGGGCGATATGATTTCAAGTCATCTCGTCAGCGCGAAGGAATCTCTCTGAATTTAAAGCGTCTTAAATCTAACCACGTTCACCGGGGTAGAGTCTACGAAGGAGTGGAAGGGCCAGGCATCTACCTACGCCTTAGACCTGAGTGCTCTCAATGCGTGGGTTCTTGTCATCGCCAAAGTTCTCGAGGCGCTCCTCCATAATACCCTTCTCAATGGCGCGCACGTCGACATGCGCAACAGCGTCATCACCGTCAAAGATACGCGAGATCTCCTCAAGTGTGGGTCCCTGGGGTTATATAGTTAGCGATTGGAGGTACGACAAGTAATACTGCGTGGATGTTACGTACCATGGTCTCAGGGTAGACAAAGTAAACAAAGACGAGCTCGACAGCGATCCAGAGGGTGTAGAAGAGGGCCAAGTTCCAGTGCTTGGGAAGGTCCTCCCACGCGATGGGGTTGGTTTGGGAACCGACAGCAAGAGTAGCCTGGACGGTAATGTTCATGATCATGAGACCCTTTGCACGGAGGGCATACGGCAAAATCTCGATGGCGTAGGCGACAAGAAGACCTGACCAGGCCATGGCATAGCAGACACCGAAGAGCCAGACAAAAGGAATCTGAGCGTATCCCGCCGAGGAGTTTGTGTTGTTCGAGTTCTCGTAAACGGCACAGGTGATGGTCCAGCAAACGAATGAGACTAGCATGCCGACGGTGGCGCCGAGGAAGAGTGGGCGACGGCCAACTTTGTCAATCAGGCTGGCTGCGTATATGGATACCACGAGGTACAACAAACGTTCACCACCGGAGAGCTAGGCACAATGTTAGCCATATTCTGTAAGAGAGGCGAGACAAGTTCTTACACCCATTTTCTGGTCTTGGCTTGTGATGCCGGCGCCGGTGTAGACCAGGTTGATGTAGTTGGAGAAAAGCGCATTGCCAGAGTACTGCGAGATGATACCGAGAGAGATGAGAATTGCCAACCTCCAGCGGTTACCCTTGGTCCTGACAAAGTCCATGTAGCTGCTGTTGGTGTTGGCATCGGCTTCCATTCGGATGGTATCTCTCATTTCAGTAAACTCGTACTGAACCGTAACGTTGTTTCGGTCTCCGCCGGCGTGGTAGTAAGCAAGTGTTTCCAAAGCCTCCTCGTAGCGTTCCTTGGAAATCAACCAACGGGGACCTAGATTTAGGTGTCAGTTTGAACGGCCTGGTGATGACTTGTTGGAGGTTTCTTACTTTCAGGAACCCAGTAGAGGAAGATCAATTGAAGAACAGATGGCAGTCCCTGGAGAAGGGTGATGGACCTCCAAGACCACTCGTTGTCGGCCTGAGATGTGCCCCATGCAACCCATGCAACAAAGACAGCTCCCAAGTTCCAGAGACAGTTGTATACGGCTGTAAACATGGCGCGATGTTGTGGGTGGCAGATCTCGGTGAGAAGAATAGGTGAGCACATCTGAGCAAAGGAGTTACCAAAACCGAGGATGAAACGGCCAACCATGTAGAGTTTCCATTCGGTAGAGAAGGTCGAGACGAGAGCACCGGCGACCATAATCAAACATCCAGTTGCGATGGGGATTTTGCGTCCAATCCACTGAGTGTAAAAGGGGACCAGGAAGAAGCTGACAATGGAACCAATGTTGTACATGTTGTTCATGATACCGAGGCGGCCGCCCTTGGGGGAATCGAAGTAGTTCTCCCATCGAGCCATTTGCTGCGATGAGTTCATCATCATACTAAACAATCATCAGCAAGTCCTACAGCTATCAAGATGTGATCGCCTACCCATCATAGCCTGTAGTGGCAGAGGCGATACATAGAACAGAGGAGTGCCAGAACAGCTTGCGCATGTTCGGATCCTTGTACCAGATGACCTTTTCGAACTCGGGCACGTCATCGCGAACACCGCTGTTGCCCTTCGCGGCACCGACGGCGATTCCAACCATGTCGAATGGTAGACGGGTTCAAATAAATTAGGACTTGGATCGACCAGGTAGCGGCGACTGTGAGCTTTGCACGGACTGGCAATGAACGTGTGGTCTTAGAACGATGCACATCCGGCGCCTTGTACTTATACTCAATCCACTTCGCCATATGCGGCACTAAGTATCAAGCACATCAGGACGGCTATCATGCCCCGGATAATCCGACAGACAGACAAGGGTGGAGTGTCGTGCAGGGCCCACGTCGGAGAGCGGGTGTGCAAAGCACCAGTAAAATCGGACTTGGAAATCTCCACCAAGCCGCCCGTTGGCACAAGGCCCGAAGCACCGCTGGAGACGCATACTAGACTATAATCTCCTGCATCATCAGCACTAGCTGTCGTTGGTCAAAGCTGATACTTTGACCATTGATATCCCCATGGGGGGGGGGAGTGTGGAATCCTTCGAGAAGCTCGCATGGGTCCAGTGAGGCATGCTTCAGTCTAACATCCTTGAGTGCATCGTGTGCAAGACCATGATTGAATCGCGAGCGAGTCGTCATGATTGGCCTCATTATGAGGCGAATGTCAAAGCCAAACATTTCGGGGTTGGCATGATGCCTAAGCAAAGCAGCCGATCCTGTCGAAACATAAGCACATAAATGCCTGATTGGCTATGCAGCGCCCACGTTCATTGATGCCGCAGAAGAAAATACAGAACGAGGCCGCCCCAGCAAAGAGCTGTTCACAACGTTTCGTTTGTTGCTGTTCTGCCGTGCCCGCCCCCCAAGACTTGTTGGCCCTGCGGCTTGGCTTGGACTTGCTTCTCAGTCTTTTACCACAACAGGCGACTCGTCCCGCGGATGATTTTCTTTTGCATCAGGCGTGCCTTGACTCCGTGATCCAGTCATTCGGAGGACCAACCAAAACCCAGACCTGCGGTAGTTTAACCTCATATGATGCTGCCAGGTGCCAAGTTGGATAAATGGGCCTGCATTCCGGGACCTGACACCTGGTGACACAAGCATCAATAGGCGCCATCAGCAACATCGAATCTGGACTTCTGCATCGACAAGCGTCTAGAGGATGGAAGCGATTTTCGATTACAAGTCCGATATGCTTGCGAGGGGGTGTATGGACAAGCGATGATCGCTACAGGAGGTTCATGTGTTCAACCGACTTGGCAGCAGGTCTGAGTAATATTACTCGCTCACAGCCACCATCAGCGCGAGGTTGTTACTTGTTTTCTCTGATGGGCAGCATTCGGACCTGAATAATTTTGGTGGTATAGGTCGTTAGACGATGGTAACACCGTTCCCGCTAGGCGCATGTGTTTTTGGGTTCGAGTTAATATGGGTAGGCGCGGAAAGGAGTCGCCTAGTGGGGCAGTAGGCGCTAGGCCAGTAATTGTCGCAAAAACCTCCGCGTTTTCCTGGTCTCATAGCGATCTTAGAGGCAGTACTCATTCCATCATGATCTCCTCATACCGCTCAATAGTGCTGAGATACGAGGCTAATGAGAAAAGGCTAGACGGCAAAGACGGATGTTGCCAAGAGTCTCCAAGTTTGAGGGTGTGCCACATGCTTGCCTACTCGCCAAAATAGACACAAGCGACTTTGGGCTGAAGGAGACTTTGGTGTGAGCATGGCGAGACTCTAGCAGAATCCTCCATGTACTGCGGTTCATTATATTAGCCGGCAGATGGCTTTCGGGATGGCTTGGTGTGGTCAGATGACAAGGACGCCTTCCAGCTTTGGGGGATGTGTAAGCCGGAAAGACGGTGCGTGGGTGCTTGAGCGCACAAATAGGACCGATCCAGCCTCTTCAATCTGGAACTCCCGTATATCACCTGCTCTACCAGCACTCGCTAGGATTCTCAGCAAGATGCAGCACAATGCGTCTTGGTACGGAACTATTGTTAGGTTGCCACGAGAGAAACGGGTGCAACAAGTGTGGCGATATTGGGTCCCGTGAAGTTGTGCCAGCTACCGGCAACCTTCTCAAGATGCTCAGACACATGATTGTCGAACCATACACTTCAGTGTTCCAGTGAAATTCAGCGCGTCCGGATATGGTCCGATGTTATGCAGCAGTGCCAACAGTAGTGCATCAACTATCTTCCGGTATGGCATAGATACAACAGCCAAACCAATCGGCTAATTGATCCCCTCAACAATTGTATTGTGCAAGTTGTCCAGGGTTGGGTATTCGCTAGCGTACAGGCAGGTGATGTCGCACAGGAAATCACACCCAGAACGTTCACAAGTACACCTTGCGTACAGTGAGGCCGATATTCCAGTGTTGCCGGGTTGAATCCTCTGGAACACGTCTTGTCGGGCTCGGGACGCGGCGGCCCACTCATTTGTTGTTGACTAGGTCCCGGGACCAGCACATTCGTATTCCAGTCCCGTTGATGCACCCCAAGAGATTGGATCCACGAGAGCCAAAAGCTTAGCTATAGCAGATAAGGTAGCGGTCTTAGTCAAGCCAATAATCGTGAGCGCCAAAGCTCAGCATATCCGTGTTGACATGACCACAGGTCCTTACATCCGTCGGCATCGGGAATTCGCTCCGTATCTTAGCGTCCAACCTCGATGAAATTCCAGTTGCTGGCGTCATCATCGTATTTCGTGTACGGGGCTGTCCATCTAAGCTCAAGTGGCTTGCAGGCTTCCTATTCCGATAAACAAACATCGACTAACAATTGTCAGATATTATGATGGAATCTATGGTGTCCAGACCGATGCCAGGGATTCCATTTGGTCTCCTAACGTAAATGGTAACCATGGCCCAATGCTGAAAAGTACGCATCTCTGGACACCCCGTCCTTCGTGCTGTTGAGAGGGTTTGGACACCTGGTTCCTTCTTTAGAGGCGCAATATATTGCAAAATCAACATGTATTTCGTTCAAGCCTGAGTTGGGAGCTATTGGGACCCCGGCCCGTGTCCAACATGCCAGTTGATTCTCTGGTGGCTTTACTTCAACCCGTGTCTCCGGACGGGGGGCCTAGTGGGCTAAGTCTGTTTGCCACATCATCGAAAACTAATTGCTAGTGAGTACGACGCCGTGCCTTTTTCAGAAGCCAAGAACATATGGTGGAATATAGAGTAGGAAGTCGCCCTATTTTAGTAGGCAAATGCGTGTCGTCTGGATGCAAGGGCGAATGAAGCGTCTCGAAGAAGTTTTAGTGAGTAGAAAGATCCAGAAGTGTGTATAGAAGCCGCCGAGAATAAATTGATCTCGTGCAGTTGGGATGTGGCCTCTCAAACCGGGGCTACCAACAAGCATCTCTTGGTATCGAGCGATCGCCCATTGGGGCAAAGTGGCGATCTTCAGAGTCCACGGTCCTGGTCCCTATGATCCCTGAGGGCTATCGAGATGATCTGGAAAGTGCTGCATGTAATCGTGGCGGAACAAGTCCGGAAAGCGGGTCCTGTGTTGGCAATTCGTGAAAGGCGTGGACATGTTAGGATATGACTACCTCAGTGTGCCTAGAATCCTGGAGCGGGAGGAGAAGGGCAGTGATACAATCAAGCGGCACCTGGGAGATATATGGTAAACTAGGCCGTTTGCCAGTTTACCCGAAGAGAAAGTGTACTAGACGCTTAATCACAATATACCGCCTGGAGGCGCAGTGCAATTACCCGCTGCTACAGTGGTCAGGGGACGATTTTCTCTGTTACGCCATCCTGTGTAACGCTCAATGGTCGATGTATCGCCTTGTAAATGTACAGGGGGGATTGATGGTTGATTTTAAATGTAGTGCATCAGTATGGTGGACCATGGGCGGATACGTCATTCGAGCTTCTCCAAACTCGAAGCTTCCCCATATGGCGCTAGACCGGGTAAATCAGCCAGGTACTCCAGGCTCTCCTCGTCACCAACCTTTATAACAGCCCCGATGCTGCCTCATAACCGATGCGCTAGCTAATCTCCAGGGAACTCGTGTTTGGAGTTGCAGCATGTCGCATGGTAGAACCAATGGCAGCAGGGTGTCTGCAGGTGGTGGTGTGGGTTAGCATGGCGAAGGAATAAATAGGACCCCGCAAGCTCCTCCCGCAGTGCATCTCGGAACAACAACAGCGAGCATATCCAATTGCCGAACGTCACGTTCAGCTCTATAGGATTTCCTATATCTGTGGTCAGTATATATCGTTCCTTTAGGCCATCACTAACTTCATTATTCTCATATTTGCTCATTAACATGGCATTAGAATCCATCTTTCATCTACCGCCCTTGGTATGGCTTTCGATCGTCATCGCCATACCCCTCGCGACGTTTCTACGCGACGTCTGGGTATGGCTACGAATGCCTCCAGGTCCGACACCGCTCCCGTTCCTTGGAAACAAACTGCAGCTCCCCAAGTCGAAGCCATGGATCCAATTTCAAGAATGGTCCAAGAAATACGGTCCCATTTTTACAGTCTGGATCGGACGTAGACCCACAATCATCATATCAGATCCAAACATTGCTGCTGAGCTGATGGAGAAGCGTAGCATAAAGTACTCCTCGCGTCCGCGTATGGTAGCAATGGGGGAGATCCTATGGGATAATGCAAGCATACTGGTCCAGCCGTATGGCAAGGAATGGAGTGTGAGGAGGAAGCTGCTTCACCAGGCCTTGACACCCAGGGCATTGAGAGTATACGAACCTGTACAAACGGCAGAAGCATCCCGACTATGTTGCCAACTTCTGGAAAGCCCCGAGAACTGGGAAAAGCTCCTCGAACGTTTCACTTCGAGCATCGTCTTCTGCGTCGCGTATGGTCACCGCATAGACTCTTTGAACGCAGAGGTGATACGCCAACGCTTCCAGTTCATGCATGTCGCAGCATCGCTCAACGTACCTGGCAAATACCTTGTTGAGTCATTTCCCATCTTGAAGCACATTCCAGACTCCCTAGCTCCATGGAAAGCAGACATCAAGGCCAAAGGCAGAAAAGAAGCAGCAGCGAATATGGCTCTAGTAGATCTGGTGAGGTCGGACCTTGCAGGAGCAAAAGGCCGAGGCGACGACATTCCCGACTCGCTGTGCAAACTACTCTTGGAGTTGCGAGAGAAGGAGCATATACCATTGTCGGACCGCGACTTCTCCTACATACCCGCATCACTCTTTGGTGCAGGATCCGACACTACTGCCTCTACACTATGCACCGCATTCCTTGCGCTCGTCACACACCCAGAAACCCTTCACGCCGCGCACAAGGAGCTCGATGCCGTTGTCGGGCCGGACCGTAGCCCTACTTTTGCTGATGAAGCGAATCTTCCATATATTCGTGCCATGGTCAAAGAGGTTCTACGTTGGCGCCCCGTTGCGGTTCTCGGAGGTACACCCCACGCGTCCACCGAAGACGACCGGTACGAAGGCTACTACATACCTTCTGGAACCACTGTCTTGGGCAACTCTTGGGCCATCAACTTGAATGAGGAATATTACCCGAACGCACATCACTTTGACCCTACCCGTTTCCTCGACGACGCACTAGCTCAACGGTCAAAAGCGCCAACGCCATTGACGGGGAAAGCCCATCCTTCGAAATCGGGCCACTCGTCGTTTGGATGGGGTAGGCGCATCTGCCCCGGTGCCAGCCTAGCAGAGAACAGCGTGTACATTGCGCTGGCGAAGATGCTGTGGGCATTCGATATCCAGCCCAAGCATGGCGTCAGCTACAACACGTTTGCCTACACTGAGGGTTTCAACATCCGGCCACAGTCATTTGCTTGCGAAATCAAAATCCGAAGTGAAGCGCATAGACTGGTATTGCTGAGCGAGCTAAAAGGTGCCGAGGCTGTACTAGACAAGTTTACACCGTTTGAAGAGTAGGAAAAAAGAAGGGCGATGAGATTTGAGAGAAGGGGGAATGACTGTGCCCGTTTTATGTCAGCCAATCCTCTTCCTCGACAATGTCAAATATCAAAGCTGGCCGGCCAAGACGACAAAGACTAGCACTGAAATTACACAAGCCTTTGACTGCGATTGTGTGTGTGATGCATGATGCTTGTTGTTGTTGCTGTTGTTGTTGCTGTTGTGCCAGCCCCCATGTTTCCATGTTTAGCGTAAAGAAGAGGATGTCAAGTATTCATTACAAGGAAAGGGGTTCATGCAAGTCTGATGAATGGATCCAACCTACTCATCTACCAGTCTTCATGCTCATGTTCATGCAAGGGGAGAAGGGGACTTTTTTATTTTGTAACTAAGAATGAGATAGTTGTGGGTTGGGAACATGTGTTGTTTTTGTGCTCTTGGTGGGGTAAGGAAAGACAGTAGTAGTAGCAGTGCGCATACAACAAGTGAAAAAGTAAGTGTTTTTTTTGTAATTGTGATAATCTTTTCCTCGTTGTTTATTGGATTCGTTGGTAAACTATGCTATGCTATGCTATGCTATGCTATGCTGTAGTGCGATAATGTCATATTGTCCAGATGTTGTCTCTAGAGGTTAGCCGTGGAAAAAGAAAAAGCCCTCCATCGTCATCGTCGTCGTCGTTGTGGTCTACATCATAAAGAAGTCCTCGCTTTTCCGCCAAAAGAGAAACCGTTCATGCCGTTTACCCAGACGCCCACGCAAAAAAAAAGAAAAAAGAAAATGAGCCTATCCACACACAAAAAAACAGGGGGAAGGGGGGGGGTTTCCCCACCAAAAAAACAAAAACGCCATCGCAATGCTTAAAGAGGAAAAAAAAACTAACTCCCAGCCGAGTCAAAACTACACAAAAGTTTTTTTCTCAAGCCCCAAATGCAACAGCAACACCTACAGCCAAGACAACAGCCAACAAACTCCCCCTCTCCTTGACACCCGCACCCGTGCTCTGCCTCAACGGCTGGGCACTGACACTCTTCCTGCCTACAGGACTAGTCACGCCATTCGCACGATCCACACTCGCAATCGCAGGGCCGACGTTGAAGAAGTCAACCAGGACAAAGTTTGCCGGCTTGTCGTAGACGGCTGTGCACTCCTGCAGCGCCGTGCCCAGGCTGCCAAAGCCCGTTTCAGCATTCGTAACGCCGGCGTAGGTTTCGTTTGGCGATTGTATGCCGAACAGCTGGGTGCTGTACAAGAAGTGGTTTTGGAGAAACATGCGGCCAGACGACTGGGCAGCAGAGGCGGATCCCAGGTTAGTGGGGCGGTTGGGGTTGCAGCTGTAGTTTGAGGGGTTTGTGTTTTCAAAATCATTCTCAAAGATGAAGGTGAATTCGTCCATGAGGTAGGGATACTGGGCTGAGGTTTGTGCGAGGGACGCGACAAATGTCATTAGGCGTGTGTTGTTGCCGATGAGCGTGTCGAGCGTGGGCCATTGCTTGGGCAGGGTGGTGGTTGACGGTGGCGTGTAGGCGAGCTTGTCGATACCAGAGGTGCTGAAGATGGGGCCTAGGTCGGCGGGTGTGGCGTTGTCCGAGTTTACGAGCAGGACCGTTACCACGTCGTTTGGGTTGGCGTCCATCCATGTTTTGATCTCGCTGAGCCAGCTACCGAGGCTGCCGGCGTCGAGCAGGTTGCAGCTGCTGTGGCAGAGGTGCCATGCTTCTGCTCCGCTTTCGTTGGTCTTGTGCACCTGCGCTGATAGTAGCCGTACGCCAGCGTCGAGTTGGACTGTGGTGTTGTAGTAGTGGTTTCCCGAGGTGGAGAAGGACGTCTGTTCATTGCGGAGAAAGGGCGAGTCGTGGGCGCCGAGGTAGGTGATGTTGTTGTATGCGCGGTTGCACAGGTCGGGTGAGTTGTTGCAGGCGTTTTGCGCAGAGGCGTATGTGGAGAGGAGTGGTAGCAGTGCCCAGGCACGTAGTAGGTTTCTTGAAAACATTGTGGCGTGTAGTTGATGTGGAAAATGGTTTCCTTTTTTTTCGTACGTTCGCTCAGCCAGTGGCTGTTGTAGTTGTAGTTGTAGTCGTTACCGTCCAAGTCGTCTATCCAAAACGTCGAGATTATTCGTGTATAGTGAATTACCAAGAAAAGTCCAGGAGGTAGAGTGCCGTAAATGTCTTACAGACCAGGAAGCACCTGGACTATTATACTACTACACAGCACGTCTCAGCCCTGTTGCTTCCGCAAGCCGGCATACCACAATCATGGCAATGGCTGGGCAAAAAGTGGCGCCAGGCGCCTCCACAGGTTGGCCCATTGTGCGTGCTAGGAGTGGAGCCTGCAAACGGTCTCGTTCAGCATAGCCCACCAGGCCGCGCAGCAGAGAGTAGAAGCGCAAAGAGTTTCAGGCGTCGTCAGCCTCCCCGGTTGAGGCGAAGCCGCCCAGACGCCCGCGAAACAAGCGCTGCTGCACACTGAATGAGCAGTCTTGGGGGCTGGTATCTGGGAGGGCTGGACGTTTTTTCGACTGGTTCTTTTCGGGTGCGCGGGGGCCCAAGACCCGACTGAGTGACGCGTCTGGCGGCGGGATCTAGCATGGTGATGTCAGCTGTTTGATTTAGTTGTGGACCCCTTGTGTGGTTGCTGAGCCGCGAAGCCGTCTATTGTTGGAGTGGCGGCCTGTGCGTGCATGTCGGCAGCGTTGGCTCCCGGCGGCGATCTCCCTTATGTCAGCCCTGTCGTCGCGTGCGTGACTTTTCAACGCCGACCAACTGTAACATGGGGTCAAATGTCATTGTACACGTCGATATGAAGCGTGTAGCTAGCGCCCTTTATAATTCCTAAGATATGGAGACACAGAGAGAGAGAGAGAACGAGCGAGGAAGAATATCTAATACAATTTTCCTCACCGCCACAAACTGCTCTCCCGCGCTGATCAGCACTTTCCCAGCCACACGTTAACAGCAGTTGCCATATCAACCTCCATCATCGTCAGCCTCCTTACCCACAACTATCTCCAGTTTCCGCGCGTCTTCCTCGACGCCAATCCATCAACGACAGCCATCCCCATTCTCAGCCATGGCAACCCTCCGCGCACCCTCGTCCCTCCCCACGACCGCTGCCTCACCATCCCTCACGCCACCCCTCCTATCATGGCTGTCCGGCTCCTGGAACGTGACCCACTCGACGCTGCCCATGTGGAAAAAGTCGCGCAATGTGCAAATCACGTACAAGGCCATTGCCTCGACGTCGCCCGCGCAAATCGACGACCTGGTCACGTATCAGAATTTGACGTCTGACAAGGTCAAAACTGTCACGGGTGTCGATAAACCGTTCGAGGTGCCCAACACGGAGGCTCCGCCCGAGGCAGAGGGCGGCGAGCGAGCGAGTTTGGGCTACCACTGGCGGGGCAAGGGCTTACTCATCATCGCGACGAGCAAGTGGGAAATACTGGGCTATGGCGATGAGCAAGGTACGGGCAACAGCTGGGTTGTGACCTATTTTGCAAAGACTCTGTTCACCCCCGCGGGCGTCGATTTCTATTCGCGCAAAGGCAGTCTAGCGCCCAAGACGATCGAAGACATCAAGACGGGACTTGCGGCATTGGGTGGTGACGTGGCTACGTTGGCGGAACAGCTGTTTGAGGTCAAGATGGACGAGGACAGGACGGGCTGAGCGTACCCACGACAGAAATAGCACAACAACGGCGTGAGAAAAGTTTGAATGTTCAGCAATATACCCTGGGACTTGTGGCCTTTATTGGAGTTGTCTTCGGAGGGTCCGGCTAGCTACGCGATATACAAATGAATCTAGTAAAAGAGAATCCTGGATTCGTTGCATGCCGCCACCACTCCATACCCCCCAAACTCCAAAATCATAGCATTCTCCTACGATGAATTACCATCACCAACCATAACGCTCCCATCCCCTCGACTAATCAAGCAGATTGGTGTAGGTGCTCTTAACAGCGCCCGACGATGCAGCCTTCGCAAACGATCGACCCACGTCGTGACGGCCTTGTGAACTTGAGAGCTCGACGTCGAGATCTAGGAGCAAGTCGGTGTTTCTGGACACAGTCGCCGTCTTCTCAGGCGAGACTTGAATAAGTTTATCGCCTACCGAACATGTTCCAGCTCCGGGCGTACACGATCGAATCTGTGCATAGTAGCGCTCCTGATGTTCTTTTCTCTCCAAGGAATATCGCTGATCATCTTCGCGGGCACCTCCGTTTGTGTACGACTCCCATTGCTCGGCGACACGGTCTGGCTGTTGTGCAGTCGCCGTGCATGGCGGACGTCCGTCCGTGACGCGCCTGGATGGTCCAGAGTTGACAAGTGTGTCTTCGAGCACCAGGCTACGTGTGAGCGAGTGTGGCATACGAAACGCAGTTGCTCCATTCTGCACTGGCTTCAGAGTCGACTTCACACCGCCGCTGCGACGCTCACACATGTGGCACTTGCACGGATCGCAACACTCGGCTATAAAATGTCAGCAAAGTCCTGAGCAGTACTGGCTCCAACGCGGTACATACCAACACAAGGATGCCCACAAGCCTCGACGCGCCTGGAGCATTTCTGCGTACAGTTGATCATCTCATGCTCGAAACTAGCAGCACGTCAGTTTACCAAGCCACGAGTATCTACTCAAGACACTTACGGGTGACACGTGTAGGCACAGCGGTGTCCGCATGGAAGCGATCCTTCACACTTGATGTCACAGCCACCCTTGATGAGCTCAAAGTCTGCTGGCTCCTCGCACCACGTCTTTCGTCCATGGTTGCTGCATTCGAGCGGAAACTGGTACCCTACTCGCCGCTCTTGCCCCGTCCTCACCTTTGACTTTTTGTTCCTGAACATAATGTCAACTACCGAGGCCCAAGTGCCACTCTCGCATGCGAGTAGCTCAGCGTTCCCGAAGATGTAGAAGCCGCGCTTGGCTCGAGAAAGAGCGACGCAGGCGCGGTTATCCGAACTCAGAAAGCCAATCGAATGGTTGCGGTTGGAACGAACCAGAGACAGCAGCACAATGTCATTCTCTTCACCTTGGTAGCTGTCAACCGTCACGACTTGTATAAGCGGGCATACCCGTAGATCGGGGTGCTTTCTGAGCTCCCGGAGTATGTGTTTGCGCTGGCCATTGTAAAATGTCAGAACTGTAATCTTGGTCGCATCAACACCGTTTAGAACCAGATAGTTGAGAAATTGGACTAGCATCTGAGCCTCCATGGTGTTCACTGCCGACATGTTGACGTCACGAGACTCTGGCCATTCATGACAGAAGAAGTAGCTATTGTTTCCACCCATACCTTCGACGGGTGGGCGATTGCTAACATCCCTTACACTCTTGTGGTCTTTCAATGTGTCCTCGTAGATCGGGTACAAAAGACGTCGTATTTCGGGTATCATACGACGCTGGCGAGTTAGCGTATCGTAGGCGACCTTGTTCGAGACAAGGCGCTCAAAAAGTGACAGGTTCAAGAAGTACGGCTCGTCTTCAAAAGCTTGCACTTGAGTATGCGGTCGCAGTTGCTGATGGTCGCCAACCAAGACAAGATGCTCGAGACTGGGGAGGCAAGCAACAGTTACCGGTGCTTCAAGCGTCTCAGCTGCCTCTTCCACAACGCAGATACGTGGGCGAAGGCCCGAGAGCAAAGCGCGGTATTTCGCAAGTCCGGTCGTTGTGCAGCCGACGATGCGCGCGTTACGCAAAATGCGAACGTCCTCTTCCCATTGACCAACCTTGCGCTGGACAATGGCCTCTTGATACTCCTTGCAGATGCCGCGCACCCCAGTCGTAATGATTTTCTTGACTTGCCGCTTCAAGTAGTTGTAGACTGCACCGCGATTGGCCACGCGGATCTCGGACATGTCATCTGTCCTGCGCAGCATGTCTTGTACATCAGCGTCGCTCAAGGCTTGTCCGTTGCCCTTGTAATTATCGCTGAGTAGAGTAACTCGTCCGCGAAGCGCCTCGATGTCGTCGTCATCCTGAGCGACTGCTTCGGCCTCCAGTTCCTTGAGTTGCTCGACTTCGAAGTCTTCTTCTTCATATCCCCAATCGAACTGTTCCGGTCCAATGGGCCGGTCGCATGGTACTAGACATTTCCCTAGCCATTGCTCCATCCGGATTCCAGGGTTTTCTGAAGCAGTTATACCCATCGTGCATTGAAACTCCCTCTCTAGCGACTCTGCTTGCTCTTTCGTAATCAGATCGAGGCTCAACAAGAGCTTGTGATCAAGTGGGCCCCTGTTTGCCTCTAGGGGCGCGAGTAGAAGTTGACACCGGTTCGTAAGCTTCTTCATTGCCATAGCAGCTTGCATCTTCTGGCTGCCTGGCTGCTTTTGCTGAGGGATGGCTGAGCGGACTTCGAACAGCGTTCGCTTCTTGATCTCCTTGTCTTTGCTTCTTCCTCCCAGTCGGATGTAGTTGGGCTCGAACTGTGATGTATGCCGTAGCAGCTGGTCTAATGCGTGGTTTGTTTGAGCTGTCACGATGATGGGGGAATCCTCCTTGCGTAAGTTGTCGCGGATGATCTGCAGCGCAACGACAGAAACAAATGTCTTTCCTGTTCCAGGAGGGCCTTGGACGATGGCCAACTCGCTTGTCAAAATACGCTTCAGAGCTTTGCTCTGTGATCGGTCGAGCGAGTGCGAGGACATGGTTGGCCAGTCCTCCAAGACGTTCACATTCTCGTACTCGGCGCTTTCCTCCATGCTCACAAGCGAGCTCAGATTGACGTACGGATTATGTTTGATGTATCCCGGAGGATCAACCTCCTGCTGAGCGTGTACGAGGTAGTTTGAGAGTGGAAACGGCTCTCGCATCATGTGCTGAAGAGCCAATAGTGTATGTCGGCTCGCCTCAAAGAAGCTGGCGCGACACTCGACCATGATCCACTTGCGCATGGGATCAATTTCCTGATCCTCGGGACGAGCAAAGAAGAGATCTATCTCGGGTGGGTTTTGCTCAAGTGCAGACAGAGGGCGTGCTGCAACTGTGGCAAGAACGCACCGTGTCTCAAAGGCATCATCGGTAGGCGATAGGGCGACGAGTGTGCCGGTAATCAATCTCTTTGACTGCTCCCAACGAATGTGTTTCTTGACACGGCCAAGCGAAAAGGCGACGCGTGTTGCCAGGCCTCGGGGCGAGAAAATGAGCGAGGTAATGTAGACTGGATCGTAGACGCCGATGCTGTGGTTGGTGTATTCGGCTTCGTCTTTGAATGGGTCTGCACGGAACTCATTCAGAGCCTCTCGAAGCGGGCGGACGGCATCCTCGCGTAGAAGCTCGTATTTGGTTCGAAGGTAGTCCTCGTTGTGTTCGTAAGCGCCTTCGATCTTGTGCGGGCGGATGCTCTCTTCAATCTCAACAATGGTTTGCTCGCTCCTGCTGAAGCCGGACTTTGCAGGCAAGACTTCTGCAGAACTGGGAATTTCAGGCTGAGAAAGCCATGCTCCACCAGTAACAGGCTTCCTTGCAAGCTGTAGGTACTCACGAATGTCGTTGTTTGGGCGCACCGGTTCGGACGCAGGGACATTGTCGTTGGGAACTAAACTGCCCTTGAAGGAAGAAGATACACCACGAAATCGCTCGCTCAGGCCAGCATTGATCTCGCCGCCTACGATATCATTAGCGATGTGCATGCTGAGGGTGGACACGGAAAGAAGCAGAGTTGAGAGCTCTGCGAGGTAGTAGATGGGATATCTGCAGCTGCAATGATAGCGGGGAAGCTTCTCTCATGCCGACGGCGGACGGGACTCACCATCGTGTTCAATGGCGTCCAAGCTTGCATATGCGTTGCGAGACGTTGCTTGTACTCTAACTCGCGGGTCTCTGTAAGCAGCCGTGCCGTTGCTGCGACCTCCCGATCGATTGGCCCGGTTTGACCTTCGACCGCTGTGCGGCATGGTTTTTCTCGAAACTGTCTGATTGCTTGGGAAAGCTGAGTGTGCTGTTTGAAGACAAGCAGAAATAGACGAGATGCACGTGTAAAGAATGTTGAAGTTGTTGCTGCTGTTGTTCAATCTGGCATGGTGAAGCATAAACAAGCGGTCACACAGGCCACAGGCTAGGGAAGGTACGGATGAGCAACGACAAACGGACCAATCGACAATTGGAGCGAGCAAGCACGACTTGAACGAAACCCTTTGAGAAAGCCATGCTTGCAAAGGCCAACAGTTACAAGCGTTTGGTGGAGTAGAAACATTGCTGTGCAGGCAACTGGCAGGTCAAGAAGCTAGAGATGGACCAGAATAGGGAAAATACAGTGTGCCGGGTCGACAGGTAGTACCAACTCAATCGGTAACGGCTAGTGCAGGTGGATGAAGACTAGTGTCTGTGTGTGAGGCGACAAAGAAAGCTGGGTAGTAGATGCAAGGAACCGATCACGTGCACCGACTGTTGTATTCAAGCACACAAGCACTTGAACGTACACGCCAGGAGAAGAGGACAGAAGATGTGCCGTGCCTCAGACCAGGAAGACGAGATTTGAGGTTCGAGGTTCTAGATTATAGATTCCAGATTCCAGCTTGCCATGGTAGCTGCCACACGTGATGTTCTGCACCGCGTCTATATTGCCATGTCATACGATCTCAGCTTACCCAGGGTGATGTCGCGCAGAAGCCGCCCACGGCAGTGGAAACAACTCATGTAGACGTTTGATAGCTCGGGTCGGGAAGTGTGGGCCTGCCTCTTCTTAGCGTATCCGGAGCATCGCGTATTGCAATACTGTACAGTACAGATGGAAATGCGAAGAAGGTACTAGGCGGTCTCTGCAGGGCTGGCTCGGTACTTGCTAAGCCAGTCCGGGCCGGGAAGATTGCAGTCTGAGGGAATATGCCCAACGACGTCATCGTGCAGGGAATGCTGGGCGAGGTAAAGCGCCCCGGGCATGGCCGGTATGAGAATCAAGTCAACGGCCTTGTAGGCAGCTAGGTATACCATGGATGTATTATACAGTATGAAGGCAAGATGCAAGAGACGGCAAGTTGCGCCGAGGTGGGAAAAACTTGATATGGCTTGCTGTTGGGCTCGAACATGTATGTGGGTGAGGTGACCAACGGCAGAGCCTCGAGGTTGCAGATCAGGCCGCTCTCCCTCCAGCACGTTCGAGTTGGGCCCGTTTTTTCCTTCATCTTCGTAGTCTACCCGAACCCGTCGTTTGGTCAGGTAGCGACTTGGGTGTAGTGCGAGCATAGTGCGTGCGTAGCGGCTGAAGCTACCAGACTTGTATGCTACAACACCACGCGTAGAGTTGCAGGCTGGAGGGGGGGGGAGGAGGAGGAAAGAGCAATTAAGCTTTGGATGACATGCTGTGGCATGAGGCGTTGCAGAGTCTGTGGTCCTAGGCTTGATGGTGCTGAGCGTGACAAATGACACATGACAGAACGTCAGGTCGGGGGACGACACATGTCTGCCCTCTGTGACGGGCTGGGATGCAAGACGGGCCACAGTTCACGCCCACAGTTCACGCCGCCCATCTAGGGCCTGGCTGCTTCTGCGAACTGGGCCAGACGACGCAGCGGCTTCGGCGGCCATTGGGCAGGAGGCATCCTGGTGATCGGGGTGGTGGTTCTAGTGCAGCGTGCAGCGTGCAGCGTGCAACTACGTCATCGCAAAAGCGCGAGACTGCGCCCGACCTTGGTCTTGCTACCCACCCCACTACACACACCGGGCACTCGACTGGGCACTTGAACTGGCCCGGCCTTGTTGATAACGTCAGGCCACACGGCACACAGTTATTCTTCTTCTTCTTCTACCCTGACTTACCCTCTTCCTCCCCCTTCTTCCACCACCACCACCACCACCACCTGCTTGCCCGTGTCCCTTGCCTCCAGTCCATCCCGCACATCTCCTGAGCCATCTGGTGAGCGCGGCACATCAGCCATCCCTCTGCCTCCCCCCCAGCACGCCTTCACTTGTCGCTCTCCAGCACAATGTCGTCGCGGCGCTACCCAACTGCTGAGCTCTATGAGGAGCGTGAGCGCGATTTCTATCGCAACGGAAACCGCAGCGAGCGCAACTACGAGGAGCTTGACCTGGAGCTGCGCCGCGGCTCTGGCCCCGACCCTCGTCGCAGCGCCCCGGACTTCTTTCGCGAGGACTACAACCGCCCGACTGCTGGGCCGCTTGCACTGCGGCCCCGCGACGAAGACAACCTGTCCAGGGCAGGACCCCGCAGTAGCCGCACGTTTGACGATGACGTACGCTCCGTTCGCAGCCGACCCCCGCCCCCTGCATCCACCGTGCGCGATGTAGAGCGCGAAGACATCACAATCAGACGCCGCGAGCAATCGCGAGGCCCTCCTGCCCGTGAAGTCGAGCGCGAGCGCGAAGACATCATCTTCCGCCGTGGTGACGGCCCCCCGGTCCGATCAGTCAGCCGACCTGCCCCGCGTCAGGTGGACGACGACGACGTGCGCTTCCGGGGCCGTGGAGGCGACATCGACTTCCACGCTTCTCGCAGCGAGGTCAGCCGCCACGGTAGGGACGTGTCTGCCGAGAGAGGCTCCATCCGCTTCCAAGAGCACGACGGCAACTTTGAGATTCATGCAAAGCGCCGAGAATTCAGCCGCGATGGCAGAGACTCGAGCAGGGAAAGGAGCTCCCTGACGATTAGAGGTCGCGAGAGGAGCCTTCCGCCCCCATCCCGCCACCGCGGCGATCTGGTAGCCAGGGAGCGCGAAGAGTTTGTCATCCGCCGTCCGCGCGCGGAATCCCCGCCCCAGAACAACCGCGAAGTCATAAGAGACGAAATCATCATCAGGCGCAAGGAAGAGCGAGCCCCTACCCCCTCTCCCTCCCCATCCCCGCCGCCTCCACCGCCGCCGCAAGTGCCAGAGCCAGAAATCCGGCCTCCTATCATCCAGGAGATTATTACCCACCACAGGCACATTGACCACGGTGAGTAGTAGCGTGACTGACGAAATCAAGCTTGTCTCCAATACTGACTGTCTTTGCAAGGTGTCGTTAGGGCCCGTACTCCCACCCCGCCTCCCCCACCCGCGCCACCATCTCCCCCGCCAGTCAACGAAACGCTCGAAATTGAGATCAACCGTAGAGAGTAAGTCTACGCACTTGATGCCATGGACCCTCGGCTAACAACTTCACAGGAGCCACAGCCGTGGACGTGGACGGAGCAATTTCGATGAGCTTGATATTGACATCAACTTCAACCGTGACCAGGGATCGGTGAAACAGCGGAAGAAGGACATGTGGACCGAGATCACAAAGGACCTGGTGATCCGCGAAGCCATTGACTCGATGGGCTACGCATGCGAAGAAACAGACGACTTCTTCTACGTGATGGAGTACCTGCGATACGTAAGTTTCCAAACCCGCCTCGGCTGCGTGGCAGTGTGCTGACCATCTACAGGAGGATGTGTTGCACCTTGTGGAAATCTCGGACGAGATTCGCCGAAAGCGCAAGAGCAGAATCCGGGAGATTGAGATTGAACGCAAGTCAATCCATGACTCTCGCCCCCAATCAGCTTACGATGACCGTTATTACGAGCACGAAGTATCTTTCGACAGCCGTCGCAGCCGATACCGTTAGGTTGCGGCGGGCTTGAAGCAATCTTTTCGCCTGGCTTCGTTTGACGCTGGAGCTACACATGTAATACCGGAGAGACAAGGAGGGCGCTGCATCAATGGTGCGTCTGTGACTGCCCAGTGCGTTTGTCTCGGCGAGCGAAGCATTCCATCCGACCAGCGCACTTTGCAACGTCTCTGCATCTCCGACAACCGTTTACCGTCTTCCAGCGCGCTTGTCGGGAAAAGTCTCAATTTGGCAGCACACGACTCTTACAAGATTTCTACAGTCTGCAACGAGGACATGGCCTGTATGCACTAATGAATATGATGATTACGACTAGCATACCCGGAGGGAGTACGAAAGAGGAGGCGGCTTGTGTTTCTTTGGTGCTTTTGGTTTTCGGTGGAACACGAGTTTTATGGGATGGATGGCATCGATCGGGTGCGATGGGTGGCGTGGGGAGGTACATGATTCTTTGCTTTACTTTTTCAATCGAATACAGTGAATTATTGGCGTTGCCGTGCGAACTATGCCGTCTTGCTGCGTGCAAACTATCAATAGAAAGGCTGTGACCTATGATGACGTTGTGGGTGGGTTAGCAAACTGCTTTTGGGGCGGGCAGTGTGCATGCAGCGAAGCAAGGGTGGCACCGTCTTGCTGCACACGATCAGACCACAAGTTCATTGGAATCGCTCTCTTTCTGGCCCGTTGCCGCAGCCCATTATGCAGATCCGGCATATAGCCCTCTCTTTCCCTCTGGCAGCCATGCAGGCTACTGTACGCGACGGACGCCATAAGTCCATAGTCTCCGGACGGGCTTGGAGGCATTGATAGCACAATGGGGCGTGTGCCCAAAAATACACTCCGAGAGAGCAAAAAAAAGGCTCCCGCTTACCCCGCTTGGCACGTCCCCCTCCCTCCCCCTGGATGGCTTAGATGGCCTGCTGGCTGGCTGGCTGGCTGGCTGGCTGGCTGCATGGCTGGATAAGCATGTCAGGGCGCTTCGCAAACGACCTGAAACACAGTGCATTTTGGGCCTTGCAAGCGCCCTCGCATTGCTGATGCTTGACTGGCTCCAACAGACAATTCCAAAAAGAAGTCAAGGCTGGGCGCAGGCAATGGAGGCAAGCGCCGCCCTGGTCCTGTGCTGTGTATGTATGTGTTTGCGAGGACGAGGGGGGACAGGTGGTGGTCGGCGTTTGGTTTCGTGTCATTCGGCGAGGAGCCCCCGTTGTGGAGAGGGAAGGGATGGGGGTGTTTTATTTTTTCCTCTCTCTTTCATCATTTGGTATTACTCGTTTGCTCTAGCTTGGGCTAGGGTGGGTGGTAAGTTGGCTGGGTTGGTTATAAGGTTGGTTGCATGCGCGTCAGATGGCGAAGGAGGCGTTTGCAGCAGCTTGTTGGATAATAATACCAGCTTTTTATCTTTTTTTCCTTCTTCTTCTCCTCCTCCTCCTTCTATACGTCGTTTTAACTTGGTTCTTCTTCTCCCTCTCTCCTTCTCTCGCTTTCTGCTTTTGTGTTGGTTTCCCGGAACGGAGTGTTTTTTTCTTTCCTTTCTTGCTAGTTTCAAGGCTGCTTATTCGCACCGCAAGTGAGGAAAGAGGGGTTGGACTATACTTGCTAAGCTACATTATTTGCTTTCATTTTTTTCTACGACGATGAGTTTGCGACAAAGAAGCTGGGTGTTGGTTGCGCTGCTAGCATGTAAGATTTCAGGACATGTCCGAATGATTGCTTTTTTGTGTGTGGAAAACTGACGGTTTCAACAGTCTTTGGAACACTTGTCAGCGCACAGAATACTACCAACAACACTGCGGCATCGACTTTTTACCTCGCAAAGACAGAAACACAGTTCTCAGTCAACATCGCCGACGAATCGGACGATGTGTTTATTTACTTTACTAGTCCCGCATATTCCTGGGTCGGTGTGGGGTTTGGAGCAAAGATGGACGACAGTCTGATGATTATCATGTACCAGAGCGCCGACGGCAGCAGTACGTCTCTTTTTTTTTGTTTCCACAGAAAAACTCTCGACAAGGAGAAGAATGAACAAAAAAAAGAAGAGATATTGGCTAACAAATTTCCCTCTCAGACGTAACCATATCCCCACGCATCGGCTCAAAAGCCTCGGAACCTTCTTTCAACTCGTCAATCAACTTGGCCATCCTGCCTGGCACAACCACTACAAACGACTCTATGCTCATTCTACGCGCGCGGTGCTCAAACTGCCGCTCCTACTTTGATGCTACATCGACGGTGCAACCCATGATTTATGCGTTTGGAAAGGCTCAGAATCTCCGGTCGGACGAGCCTTCTGCACATCTCCAGCGACACATTAGATACGGCCACTTTACCATGGACATGACAGCTGCCACGGGTGCAGGCGGCGTGCCGGCACCGAGTAGCGCGCTCAACGGAGTAGGGGCCATGACCGACATGGTTCGTGACTACGACCGCGCTAATCTTGCCCACACCGTCATGGGATGCTTGGCCATATTTTTGCTGTGGCCGCTCAACGTGTTCATTGTGGCGTTTTTCAAAAACATCAAGATTCACCTTGTGCTCAGCGTGCTCATCATGGTCTTCTTGCTCGTCAGTTTTGTGCTGGGTGGTTTGACTAGCAGCCAGTATAATCGCGTAAGTAAATCTTCATTCACTCTGCCCCCCCCTCCTCTCCCCCCCTTTTTTTTTCTTCTCTCCATTCATCTCTATATTTTCAATTAGAATTCGGGGGTATAAACTAACAGATGATCCCACCCGACTAGTCCAAAGCATTCAGCACTCCACACCAAATCTTCGCCTTTCTAACCCTTGTTCCCCTCCTCGGCGCCAGCCTTCTTCCCTCCCTCAACCGCCTAATCTCCCCCAACCTAGGCTTTCTCCACACACCCCTCACATCCACTTGCTTCCTCCTGCTCGTCCTGACCGGTGGCTTGGGCCTCCAACTCTCAGCCCAACCCACGGCCATCATCCTCGTCTACACGGCCATTGCCCTCGCCGTCGCCGTCTTCCTCTTCATCGTGCAGTCCTGCATTCGCAAACGCGGCTCGGCCCACGCCCGCGCCCTCAAACGCCAGAAGCCAGACGTGAGCCAAGATAGCGACCGCGCTGTTATGCTGAATATGATGGAGGAGCGAAGCGGCGGCCATGCGAGTAGTGCTAGTTTGAGCAAGCCGGCGCTGTTTTACGGTGCACCCGTGTCGTATACCATGGTGAGCCATGGTCCAAGTCATAGTGCCGAGTTTGGCGCCCATGGCCAGACGCTACCGGGCCAGCGGAGTCCGAAGAGCTCGCATCATTATGGCGGGGGCACTATGCCTGGGCCGCAGTATCTGCTTAATATGCATCCGGGCGTGCCGGTGCAGGTTAGTCGTATGTGATAAGAAGAAGAAGAAGAGAACAACAAGGTGGGGAAGAACTAGGTCACGATGTTATGATTAGCATTGGTGTTTGGGGAGTTTTCCTTTTTACATGTCGAGTTTCTTTGTTTACAAGCGAGCGTGTTCGCGTTGGGGGATTTGCCTTGATATGCAAGAGATACCAGAGAGATACCATGTGTGCACTGCGTTGGAGTTTGGAGGATTTGGCATGTATTGATAGCCAACGTATGAGAGCGAGAATGAATTTGATATGAAGTCACGTCGTTGGCCTTGTTGATGTCACAATCATTGTATTCAAATAGAGCTCTACACCGAAAGCCTTTAACCAGAAAGATGCTCTTTCCCAGGCAGTTGGGCCCAGCCGGGGATTTTCTTGCGAAGATAAATCGTCTGCAACTTATCCTCCTCAGTGAATAATACGGCACCCCTTTCTGTCAATGACTTGTAAACCTCTTGACTCGTCGTCGTCGGAACCACACCCCCATTCACGATTCGTGCATACTGGGGTCGGAGTGGCGATAGTTGTACAAGATAGATACCTGGGCGGCACATTTCGAGGGCTGACCCAACTTCGTACCGACATTCGAGCATGGCGACAAACGTCTTGCCTTGATAATGCCGCTCCCACGTCTGCCCATAAAACGGATGATCACATGGTTTCAGACGCAGTTTGATATGGACGCCCAGATTTGTGAGCGCATACGACTCCCCTGCGACATCCTCGTCGAATCTACGCTTGGTCATACCGCCCGAGTATTTGAACTGAATGGGGTATTCCGCGAATACCGAACACAATTGAGATTTGGGATCCCAAAACTTGTGACTGGGGGATAGTAGAGGGCTCCAGGTGAAGAGACTATTGTCCGCGCTGTCTTTCATAATCTCCTCTTGAAGTCGAACAAAAGCTTTGTCCCCTTCACCGTACAATAGTGGCATGTTGACGTCAAAGATGCCCATCAATGAGTAGGCCATGTCCTCAGATCTTGTTGTTTCGCGCGAAGCCATCCAGCTCATACGCTTGGCAATGCTTTCATCTTCCACTCTGCCAGTCTGGAGCACGTCTGCGCTGATGCCCGTGATACGTTGTAGGGTCTCGCGCAACAGACTTTTGGTGCCAATGTATTGCCAATCTCTACCATAGAACTCGATATTGGATGGTGCAATGAGCTCTTGTAGCGTCCATCCGCGTTTGAACCATCGCGACCTAGCCAACTCTTCTTTGCTATATCGTTCGTTTGACAGCGGAGCTCCGTCCGTGCCTGCTTCGAAATGCACGTCTACGTCGTTGAGATATGCATAACATACTCCTGCTCCCCTGTACCAGCGGAACATGCTGTTGATTGCTTCGCTCAGCTCTGCAGAGGACGTCTTGTCGATGCAACAAGTATCCACCCACACATAGTCTAGGCCTTCCTTCAGCGCCTGTTCGCATGCCTTTTTTATCTTCCAGTAGCCGGAATTGGCTTTCATAGAGGTGTCTCTCGCTTCCAAGGATGAATCTGCAAACTCCTGCAGACTGACTTCAGTCGGGCCCCATGTGTGTGATAGGATGGCATATTCCGGCACGTTCAGTTCATCGTAAAAGGAACAGAGTTGGAGTGAAGCTGCCTCGATCAATCTCATTGTTTCGAACCTAGCTATGGCATGAGGCAGTCGTGTCGTAGGGTTTCAAACGACGCTCCATGCTGCTGCTGCCTAGCGGGTTCGCTTGGAGACCCCGGGCTGTCATCAAGGCGCCCCATGTTCCAGAACAGGAATATTGGTTTAGCTGACGCCAAAGGCATACCAAACGACGTTATGGCCTGTGCGTTGAGAGTTGAGGTTCGTTTCTGTTTTGTACTTGCGGGCGCTGCGGGACAATGCCGCCTGAAGCTATTGACATTTGCATGTGAATGAACCGTGTTCAGCAGCACCCACTGTTGGATGCGACGCGCACCGATACACATACAAGCCCTGAGAGGGTAGGACTTGGTACGTAGGTTACGAGCTTCTCGAACCTTCGTGAACAATAATAGCACTGAGGGCCACCGCAGAAGGTCCGAGTAAGCCCCCCCCCCCTCATGTCAGACGCTCGCGACAGGTGTCCGCGCCTGCTGGAGCAATGCAAAAGATGCGCTTCGGTTGCATGGCAGCAAAAATGTTTGTGCTTTGAAGATAGGGCGGTAACATGCCGACGAATCAATGGGCAAAGCCTCTGTCTGGTTCATCGAGCGTTTCACGCGCCGCACGATGCATTGATAGTTCAGGGTCCAACCACGCGCACGTGACAGATGACGCGGCGGTAATCGTAATGGTCCCGGCTGAGGCACTGCCTCTTTGTTTCCAGACATCCTCCTCACTTTGTTTCTACCACATCCCTTTGTTTTTTCATCAACCTGTTTTCTGCCTATATACAACATACCATGTCTCTTACCAAGCTGGGCGTTTTCGCAAACTTGGCGCTGGCCGCCAGCGCCGTGCTTATCCCCTCGACAATAACTGCAGAGGATCTTGGCGATGACCACGCCTTCGAAACACTTGCTATCAACCCACCGCAGCGGTCGGTAGCGCTAGAGTGTCCTGGCTGTGCTTTTGCGACTCAGGAAGGAGACTCGCTCAAGTGGAAGGCCGACGCTGGCAATGCATTCGTAAGTACTTCCCACATACACTACGGCCTCATATGCTAACATGCGCAGCGCCTGGATTTTGACCTCGGAGCTGACGAACACTCAATCAACCTGGACAACCTCCAACTTTTCCCACCTTCATTTCACCTCCCCTTCCAGCCCTATCACGTTACACAGGTGGGCGCGGGCTCCGAAGAGGGCCTGCGCCTGCGTGTCACTAGCTATGAGTTCCGCTACGACGGCTCCGAGACCATCTCCGAGGCCGGTACTGAGCTCCTGCCCATGCTATTCCAAATCACCTCTGTCGAGGGCACACCTGTCAACCCTCCCGCGCTCCAGATCAACGTGCTGAAGGACTCGGACGGTCGTCTCATGATTGCTTCATTCAACGAGGCTCAGATTCAGTCTAACCAGGCCACGCCAACAAAGGACGACAAGGAGTGCAAGGAGTGGCCACTGTACTGCAAGTGGAAGAGCATCATGGAGGACCGCGTCGAGCAGCTCAAGCACATGGGTAGGCCCAAGCCCGGCTGCCACAAGCGACCACACCATACGCCCCGTCCCGGAAACCCGATGGAGCATGAGTCGCCTGCTGGCAAGCCCCCACACCGATTCCGTCCCGGCAAGCCCCACCACATGGGTCAGGGTCACCATGGTCACCGCCATCACGGCCACTTCTCCATGGCTGCTCGCCGCGCCTTCTTCACCATTTTCGTTCCCGTCCTCATCGGTATCTTCGCCGGTACGCTCACATACCTGGTCGGCATGGCTCTGGGATGTCTCATCGCTATTACTGTTGCCAAGGTCCGCGGTCAAAGCTACCAGCCTGTCGCCCTTGATGAGGAGCATGCCGAGAGTGCGGAAGAGGGCGACGAGAAGGAGGAGCTTCCAGCATACGAGGCCCCTCCAGTCTACGAGGAGGGTGCTGTCAAGGGTGGTGATGACGATGATGATGAGACCAAGTTGTAAACTATAGTAGGGCAAAGGAAGGTTGGAGACGAACTTTCCACGTCGGAATTGACGGATAGATTGCAGCATGACATTTGTTCATAGCTGAGGCAGTCGTTTAGTAGATAGCTAACCACCACATAAGATGTATTTTTCTATGTAGATAACATGAACAAAACTGATTTTGATACCCTTGGATCATAATGGCAATGTTTCGTTGTGTGAATTGAAGCCAGGACGAGGAAGCTGGCAATAGCATACCAAGCAGACAAAAGTCGGTAGTCTCTTGATAAACATGTAGACAGACAGTCGATGACTGCACATGAGCAGCGAGAGTGGTATAGGCTGGAGATGACGCGACAGGAGTCGAAGTGAGTTGACGGACTAGACTAGGCGAAAAGGGCGCGGGTTGTGGTAAAGGCGTCGTACGACCCGTTGTAGTATACAAGAGCTAGCCACGAACGAGCAGCCAGGCGAAGCTGATGGTGGTGCTGGTGCTCTGGTGTTCTGGTGTTGGGGTCGCGTAAGGTGTGCGCACGGGCCATGGGCAACAGGCGACGGGTCGCAATTGCCCCCAGCGCAGCGAGCCTCCAAGCTCAGGGCTCGTTTGGAAGTGCTGCTTTCCAGGCTTTTGATTTTCCGCGCAATTGTGAAGCGCCATCGCCTTTGATTTCATGTTCCTACCCACCCGAACCCGGTTAGCGCCACGTGTGTGATCTCGCGCCCGCTCGCCGTCTATATAACCAGCCCTCCCGCGTCTCTGCTGTTTTCTCCTTCTTCTCTTTTCGCATCCCCCCCCAGCTTTAGTCCAATCTCGTCCACTTTTGCTGCACCAACGCTCAACGGCGTTACTACTCCACACCCACCAACACACCCCACTAACCCTTTAGCAACATGACTGGACGTAAGTGGCCTCTTTTATTTCTTCCTTGTGGTTGCCGCGCTCGCGTCGCTGTCGTCGATGCAGCTGCATGTGGCGATTAGGCGCGCTTGGTGTTGAGGCTCAACGCGTCGCCCCACTAATTGCACCGCGCATCACGACCAAGCCTCCCGCCAGCGCAACATCACAAGGCCTATGCACAATACACCATGCCTACACTGCCGTTGGTCCATCATGTCATCAACACAATATGCTAACGTCTCTGTCTAGGCGGCAAAGGTGGCAAGGGTCTCGGCAAGGGCGGTGCCAAGCGTCATCGCAAGATCCTCCGTGACAACATCCAGGGTATTACAAAGCCCGCGATTCGACGTCTCGCCCGTCGTGGTGGTGTCAAGCGTATTTCAGCCAGTAAGATCTTCCCCTTTACATTGTCACATCGGATCAAGACTAACATGGCTGCAGTGATCTACGAAGAGACCCGTGGTGTCCTCAAGACCTTCCTCGAGAGCGTTATCCGTGACGCTGTTACGTACACTGAGCACGCCAAGCGCAAGACTGTCACCTCCCTCGACGTCGTCTATGCCCTCAAGCGCCAGGGCCGTACCCTCTACGGTTTCGGTGGTTAAACATCTCGTCTTCTTGTCACGACACATGGGCGCCCAGCACCGACGGCATCTTCGACATGCTTGGTCAAGGGTTGGCGGCATGGTCACACATTGTTTATGGATATGATTTGGTCACGGCTATCGGTCTTCACGGCGTTATGTTCATGGGTGGTCTGGAAATGATCAATATGAGACTTGAATCTTCACTTGACTAGTCAAAGTCAATTCATACACGTTCTGTGCAATCACTACACTGCAGTCCACCACCCATGCTCTACTGTCCTGTGCCCCGTGGCGGTCTTAATGTTACCACTCGCCATCATCTTCCCAATCCTCAATTATTATGCGAGGTCACTATGTCCTATCCAACTCCCAACTGCTTCCTCTACATCCTTGCACTTTCCAACAACACCAAATAGCCCGCCTTCAACCTTGATACTCTCCAAACTCCACCTCTTCAACTCGTCACTAACACTCTCAACCCCATCTTCCACGACCAAAACATCATACCCGCGATCACTCGCCTCCCGCACCGTACTACTCACACACGCATCCGCCGTAACCCCACAAACCACCAGGTTCCTCACTCCCTTGGCCCTCAACACACAGTCCAGCTCTGTATGGGTAAACGCGCCTCTACCCGGTTTATCAATCACTACCTCGCCCGCTAGCGGCTTGAGCTCAGGAACGATATCATGCCCCTCGTGACCCCGCACCAGCAGTCGCCCCAGCGGCCCCAGACTCCCAATGTCAGCACCATTGACACGGCTCCGATGCGCTTCCCGGCTGCTCACCGTCGCGAGCGATGCATCGTGGCCTTCGCGCGTGTGCACAATTGTGAAGCCTGCATACCGGAAGGTGGACAGTAGAGAGGTGAGGCGTGGGATTAGCGGGCTGAAGCGCGTGATGCTGTAGCCTTGGGCCGAGAGGTAGCCGCCTGGCGAGAGGAAGTCGCGTTGCATATCTATGATCAAGAGCGCGGTTGTGTGTGGATGCAGGGTGGAGTTGTGTGGCCATGCATAAGGGGTTGGGGTGAGGATTTGGGTGGTCATGTTTGATGTTTGGGTTGAATGATGTGGGTATGGATTGTCTAATTTACTATGAGTTTTTCTAATCGGTTTTTGATGCAATTACTTCATCTTCGGTTAGTAACAAGTGTTTATCAAACTTGGTAATCAAACGTGTCAATGTATCACGGCCGAGCTGGGCAGGTACGACCCTCACTTTGTTCGGAAGTTTTTTTCCCTTGGCATCCTATCATCTCTTCTTGCAATCAACGTGTTCTTCATGCAGCCATCTCGCAAATTTGCCCTGCCAAACCCACAGTGACCGTGAAGAAATGCTCAAAGTCTAGGGAGCTGGAGATGCCGCCCATCGTCCATTGCCGAACCCCACTTCTAACCTAACCCCGGTCCCTTGCCTTCCTATCTTGACCAAACCCACTCCACACACCCGTTTTCCGATAAGAAACGCACAACTATCGGCGAATCCGGTACCATGGCGAACATTAACTGGGACGAGTAGTTCGTTATCAGACATGGCGCAGGAGTGTCCACAGCTCAGGGCGATAGATCGACAAAGTATGAAATAGTACTGTCCCCAGGTTTGTGCGTGTCTGCGTCTTCTCTAGTATTGTCGGTCTGTTTCCCATTCGATACCTCGAGTGCCAGTTGGTAAAACATGGCAGCTAGTCCAGTGGAGAAGAATGTGCTGGAGGACGACAATAGCGACGACAATGTGCTCGCACAACTGGGCTATACTCAGGGTAAGCGTGACTTGGTCTGCGGTAAACAACATGCTGACCATTTTTCATAGAGTTGAAGCGTAGCTTCGGTCTTCTGGGAATGGTTGGCTTCTCTTTCAGCATCGTCACTTCATGGACAGCACTCTCGGGTGTTCTTATCATTGGCGTAGAATCTGGAGGCCCGCCGGTCATGGTATGGGGCTGGCTCTGTGTCTGTCTAGTCACGCTTGCAGTTGCCTACTCCATGGCGGAGATGTGCAGCGCGTACGAATCCTTTTCTCTGGCCTGGTACGACATACTGACTACTCTAGGTATCCGGTTGCTGGCGGACAGTATAGTTGGGTTGCCATCTTAGCTCCGACTCGCTGGGCCCGATCGATGAGCTATCTCTGTGGTTGGTTAGTATAAATTGGTCGGATACTCTTGTATCCTGTACTTATTGACTTTGCAAGGTTCATGTTAATCGGCATCATCTGCATGGGCGCCGTGAATAACTTCGTCGCAACAAACTTCATCCTGGGTACCGCCCAATTGAACTACGGATTCACGATAGAACGTTGGCACACCGTTCTGATTGCCTACCTCATCACTTTCCTGGCAGCGATTTCGAATATATATTTGCCACACATTCTCAACAAGCTTTCAAAGGCCATTTTCATCTGGAACCTGGCCTCGTTTGTGGTGTGTCTAATTACTATCCTGGCTACAAACGACCACAAACAGTCTGCGAGCTACGTGTTTAGCGATTTCCAGAATTTTACCGGATGGAATGCGCCGTATGCAACTTGTTTAGGGCTATTGCAGTCAGCTTTTGGCATGTGTTGCTACGACGCTCCATCGCACATGACTGAAGAGATCAAGAATGCTCGGAAACAAGCACCGCGCGCCATTGTCATGTCGGTGTACATTGGATTCTTCACCGGTTTCGTTTGGTTAATCGCACTTTGTTTCTGCATCGGCGACCTCGAAGCGACTGGCTCTACCGCGACCGGGGTGCCGGTCATTGAAATCATCTTCAACTCGACAGGCAATGTAGCGGGCACATCCACACTGGCATCGATGATCGCCATCATTGCCACTGTTTGCGCCAACTCGCTCATGGCAGAAGGGTCAAGAGCTGTATATGCGTTTTCGCGCGACAACGGACTACCGTTCTCCGACGTATTGAGCAAGGTTTCCTCGAGATCCGTACCTGTAAATGCCGTCATCTTGACAGCGGTTGTGCAAATGGCGTTCAATTCGATTTACTTTGGTACCACGACTGGATTCAACACAATCATTGCTATTGCTACACAAGGATTCTGTAAGCTGGGACTTGACCCAAACAGTTGATGGGGCTGACATGGACAGATCTCTCATACCTCATGCCCCTTCTTTCTCGCATCCTAGCTCACTTTTCTGGAAAGAAGACACGTCTTGAAGGCCCTTACTCGCTTGGCCGATGGGGTATCGTACTCAACATTATCGGATTCATATATCTCGCGTTCATCTGCGTTGTATCTAACCTTCCGAGTGTCACGCCTGTGACTAGCGAGAACATGAACTATACTTCAGCCGCAACGGGAGTGGTCATGCTGGTTAGCTTGGTTTTCTGGATCATGACGGGGCGCAAGAAGTTTACTGGGCCTGCGGATGGGAATTTGCTAGATCTGGGGAGACATGTGGCGTAAGGGAGGTGAAACATTGAAATCACCAAGTGAAGTTGTCGGGTAGTGTGATTGTGATGTTATTGGTTGACTGAGGAAGTTGTCATAAATCATGACTGATTCGCTACCATAACATGATAGAGCCGGGCCACATGCCATGGCCGTTTGCTAACCAAATTTTACTTGACTGCGAAAATGTTTGAGACTTGATTCAGTGCTGGTGGTTACCGCAATGAGATATTTAAATACCATTCGACCCTACCCACCAGCATCTGCTCCACCTTCCGAGTCCCCCAGCAAAGTAACACTCACCAACAAGCCACAATGGCACGCAAAGAGGCACGACGGCGATGCCTAGCCCTGATGAAACAAAAGGCTCGCATACATAATCAACTTGAGCCGCGAAAACTCCGAAAGTCAGCTAGGAAACACTTCAAGCTGGAGCGCTCTCGTCGTCTATGGATCTTTCCGTGGATGACGAATCCAGACTATCGTCTCGGACAGGCGTACCCCAAAGCCAGCCTACTAGGCCTCCCAAACGAACTGCGACAGAGGATATTCTATGAAGCATTTGACCTGCATGAGCTGAGTACACATGCGCACCCGCTACAATCCGACGATAACAAGTATGGAATGGTGAATGCTGTGGATCTTCGTTTAGATAGCTCTAACAAAAGAAATTGGCGTGCAGAGGGAAAGCAAGGGGTGGTGGTCGAGGGAAAAGAGCGTGGAGCGTCGATGAGACAGCCTGGGAAGTGCTGGAGGTGTATGGAACGGCACTACAACTATGATACATTGTGCCCGATGGCGAGAAATGACCCAAAAAGATGGGACAAGTTGAGCAAGAGGATGAACGGCTGGATGCCGTCGGAGTCTGATACCTCTTTATTCAGGGGAACGAGAATTGCGTTTGGCGACAATTAGGGGCACTGGAATACGTGGTTTTGAGTTTGGCAGAGCAAAATGACGGCTGTATGGCCATATGCTGAGAAGGATACTTTACTGCCCAGACTGTGTATACATCTCAATGTGGCATGTCGGAGCCTCTTTCACTATGTGGGTCTGAGTGAGTGTGTGTCTGTGCTAATCACAATGGTGCCCATTCTACCCAAGGACACAATAGCAGGATCAGTACATGTACGGGAGTGAGCTATTCTTCCTATTGAACAATAGCAGCCTTGCTGCTACTTGCGTTTGCTTGAGAGCAGTACTTCTGGAGGCTTTCTCGTCGTTCTCTTCAAATCTATCTTTTACTTCTTCAAACCCACTTTCTACCTTGAATCATACAACATGCCTAAGCCCATGAAATTTGGCGAGAATTCGTCCTTCTCCTTCGGGATGGACATCCCTTCCAACCCACTGCCGGCGGGTAAGGAGAGTGGTGCTGGCGCCGCTCTCTCCCTTAGCACGGAGGCTTTCCCGCCCCCGCCCGAGGCTAGCGCCGGAAGCGGCCTCTTGGCGCAATGGGTTGAGGCCGCGGCGCCAACAAAGAAGTTGTCGCCAGCCTTGGATGAGCCTTCTCTCCCCGAGGTGAGCAACCACCAATCCCCCATGGAGGATGACAATTGGGATCGTGCAGTTGCGCTTGAAAGCGACAACCGAGATCTTAATAGAAAAAATGCTGCGCTCAAAACCGACAACGCCAACCTGGAAAAGGAGCTCCGAGAGACCAAGCACCAGCTCCAGCAGAGCGACGACCAGCTCAGCCAGCTGAGGGCAAAAGTCCAGGTGCTCGAGACCCAGACCAAGAGGACGGCCGAGGACCTTGCCGACGAGAAGGCGGCCGCCTCAGACGCCAATGCGACCATCGACCGCCTCTACGCTGAACTCCAACAAGCCCACACCGCTCGCGACGGCGCGTACAAGGAGCGCGACGACGTGCTGGCTGAGAAGTTTCACCTCAAGTTGGAGCTCGAAGACATCACGCAGCAATGGCAGGACCTGGACACCAAGAACAACGAGCTGATAGAAGAGCTGGAGGCTGCCCAAGAAATCGCAGACTCGTCTGCTGAGCTCGAGAACGACCTCAAGAAGCTGCGCGAGGAACATGTTGACCAGGACCGCGAAATCGTCGTCAAGAACGAGCGCATCGACAACCTCGAACAGCAGATCCAAAAGGCAAACAAACGCCTCTTGGAAATGGCCGACGAAAAAGCCCGCGCTGCCGCTGCCTCTCCCACCGATGACAACCGCCATATTGGCTCGCTTGGCGACACACTCGAGGATGAGCTGTCTGGCCTAGACGACGAGTCGTACTACGAGCCGGAGTTCAATGTGTACTCGGACATCTTCGCAATCAGCACCTCACCGATTGAGCCCGCTCGCGCTTCACCCTCCACCATACACGTACAAGAGGCCTCGAGCGTTGCGCCTGTCGCTGCACGACCACCTACACACTCTCTCTGCTTCAGCGAGCCTACTAGCACTTTGCCCATCCAGCCCGCTCGCGCCCCAGCCTCCAGCCTCCATGTGCAGACGGTTGCCAGCTTTGCGCCTGTCGAGCCTGCTCGCGCTCCTGCCTCCAAGATTAGCGAGTACGAGTCGACCAGCATTGCGCCTGTCGCTGCACGTCTACCCACACAGGGTGTACATGTCAGTGATGCTGCGAGTACCACGCCCATTGAACCTGCTCGCGCTCCTTCTACCATGGTCGAACATGAAATTGCCAGCTTTGCACCTATCGAGCCTGCTCGCACCCCCTCCACAATCACCGAGCATCACGTTGCCAGCGTCGCGCCCACCGAACCTGCTCGCATTCCCTCTGCGGTAACCGAATACCAAGTTGCCAGCTTCGCGCCTGTTGAGCCCGACCGCGCTGCTCTCTCAACAATCACCGAGCACGAGATTGCCAATTTTGCGCCTACTGAACCCACCCGTGCTCTCTCAACCATAATCGAGCAAGAGATTGCCGACTTTGCGCCTAATGAACCTAGCCGCGCTGCCTCCACCATCAACGAGTACGCGATTGCCAGTAGTGCGCCTATGGAACCCAACCGCGCCCATTCTACGTTTACCCAACAAGAGGTCGCTAGCGTTGCGCCAGTGCAACCCAGCTCTCCAATGCTCTCAGTGAGCGTCGAGGAAGCTGCCAGCACCAGTCCGCGCTCTCGCGAGATGACGACGACCGACTTGTCGACCCAGACTATTGAGCCTCAGCAATGGCCTGCTAGTACGAAGGGCACGCAGACTAGGCCTACTAGACCTCTGTCGCCAGCGAACCGTGTTGATTCCTTTACTGTCACGCATGAGATAAAGCCCGTCGTGCAGTCTGTCTCAGAGCCCTCGCTCACATCTAGCACTGGGGTGCAGACTAACGCTGCGACTGAGGAGATTATCGAAAAGCCCAAGTCTCCGGTTGTCGCTTCTCGGGTCAGTGGCAAGTCTGTCAAGAAGAGCAGCTCTCTGGTCTGGTTCTTTGGGGTGCTTGATATAATCCTCAGCATTTATTGCTTCTACATCTTCTCCGAGCTGGCTTACTGGAAGAACGCCAACGGCTATGGGTTCGGCAACGGATATGGCAACGTGGCTAGTCGCAGCGGCGCTTATGGAAACGGCCGCCATATCCTCGGCATCCCTGTGGGCATGAGTGTGGGCGACTCGTGGTTCTCTGAATCGCTCGCTCGACACATGTCGGCGGCCATTTCGCGCATCGAAGACTGGGCTGGCTTCGCGTACGAACTCCACTACTGAGTTTTAATTTGCTTGTGGCTCGCACACTTGCCCGCCCCTGCGACATTTTACGATTTACGTCTCTCAACGCTACAAACGCATGGGTTTGGCAGCAACAACCGCGACATACTCAATAATGCGGCTGGCCATGATTCCCCAAACGAAAAAGTTATTACACACGAATGGCGTTTTCAACCAAATTGGCACTACTTGATGCAATTTTTTTTTAATCACCAACCCTTTATTCCCCCAAGAAGGTTTTTTTCTTCTCTCTACCTTTTTGTTTTTACTTTGAACCAAAAAAATTGCATGTCTACTTGTTTTATGTTCCCCCTTGTTCACGACCATGGACAGATGCCGTATACCATCATCATCATTGTCATATATATATATTGATGATGATGATGAGGCATCTCTTTTTCTTTTTCTTTTCCTTTATAATAACGAGACAAAAAAATGGTTGGCGTGTCCTTGCTCTTTGAAGCCAAGGAGTGCCATTTCATGTTCTGCGATGACGACTACAACAAAACGAGATTATACATATATATATATATAACGTGAATGATCATCGACCCGGTCAACCCATCGACCCGGTCAGTTTTGCTTGGCACGACCAACCTACTCCGCGCTATCTTTATTATCACTATCAACACTATCTACACTCCCATCGTGCGCACTACCATCTGATTCAGAAGTTTCTGCTGCGTCTTTCTGACAGGTTCGCGCGTTGTGCCTAGTCTCCCCACATGTGCCACAACGTCGTTGAGTTGGCAGTACAGTTTTAGTAGCACCACTACTCCGAGTTCTCTTCGAAGAATTCACCACAATAGACACGCTGGTAGCTACCTGGTTAGCTGCCGTTCTATACTTAAGGGTACCCCCTGTCTAGATCTACTTCCTTTTCCGTGTTTTTCGCTTGGTTAGAACTGCTAATTGCTCTTCAAGCTCGTGGTTATGTGCAGCTAAGAGCGCGTTTTGTTATAGCATTAGCTTAGCACCCTTTATAAGCTAAGAAAAGCCTCTCCTAGCAGTTGTTAGTGATCGAGAGAAGGAATTAGTAACAAGCTTTGATTATGACCTAAATTTAAGTATATTGCTTAGTGTTTTTGACTGCTATAGCGCTTCTAGTGTAGAGGGTTGTGGTAGGGTACGTAGACTGACTTCAACACGATCTAACACTACCTGCGCATTAATAGGGACTATTCCTGTTGCCTTAAAGGCCTTTGTATAATTCTCCTCTATAAACACTAAGAAGTAGGCGTCCTTAAAGGCAGAGAGGAAGGCTTCCTTGTCAATATAGTAGACGCGCCGGCGTGCTAAGTCTTAGACGCGTTTAGAGTACTTGCGCTTTAATAGTGAGAAGCAGACCACATTAAGTAGCTAGAGGATATACGATGAATAGGCCAGCATATAGAGCGTTAGGATCTTGTGTTCTAGGCAGTAGTCCTTAAAATCCTAGTTAAGGTGGCTCTCGTAGCCGTCTAGAATAAGTAGCCTATACCCCCCTACCTAACGCGTCTTTATATGCGCGTTAAAGTGCTCTAACTATACTAAACTAAGCGCGTTATTTATCTAGCCGTTCTCAGAGACTAATAGTTTCTAATTACGCGGTATGTCTGCCTCTTCGTACTACGCTAAGATGTAGACGCGTCCTTTATAGATAATAAAGGGCGAGGTTATATACCCCGCCGCGCAAATGCTCTAGATAACTATTACCTACTCGCGGTCGCCTAGCTAGACAATATTAGGCCAGGTACGTCTCTCTAAACCCGTAACGACCTTTATAGACCTAATAACACCTATCTAGAAGCCTATCTTATTAAAGTTATAGATGTCCTTGTTGTAGATACTATACTTAGCTTTAGTCTCTTTAACTAGCTTAATCTATGCGCTAATTACCTCTAGGTCTTCCTACAGCTTCCTCTACCTATCCTTTAGGCGATTGAATGCTATCTTAAGCTTATCTAAACGCGTTACGAAGCGCTTAGCCTACTTCTTGCTAACAGGCTTCCTACTACGGGTACCTAGGAGTTTATCAGCTATATCTTCTACCTCGCACAGCCGAACTAAGTGTCCTCAATAATTAAGGTCGAGGATATATTAGATAAGCGTCTACTCTTCTATCTAAGTAAGCTTATAGCGGGTGTTGCGTAAATCTAGCTTAGAGCAGACTCCGCTGTGTTAGTTAATGAGTGTAGAGCGTGGAACCCTAAAGGCGTTAGTAGCGCGTCAGAGGCTAGAAAACTCTTTATTCTTGTAAGCAAGAAGGGCTATGTTAATTCTACCTTCTTGATTAGTTGTTATCGCGTGTTGTTGTCGAGGCATAACGTAAGAAAGAGGATGGTGGTAGTCTTGGCAAGAACTGACCGGGTCAATAGGTTGACCGGGTTGATGATCATTCACGTTATATATATATATACATATACCCCACCCCCTTTGCCCTTTTATACCCCCATCCGTCGCCTCAAAATATACCCAATTGATGGATTCTGGTGTCTTTTTTGTTTTTAGGAGGGGAGTTTTCTTCACTTTCTGCGAGTGCATGCATGGGCGGGCCATGGAGAGAAATTGATAGATTATGATGAATTGAATGGAATTGAATTGCCTGTTTTCTTCTTCTTCTTCTGCTTTTTGTATTTTGTTTTGTTTTGTTCTGTTGATTCGGTTTGGTTGAGAGGAGTGTGGCTTTCTGGGGAAAAGGGTCGAGGATTTCAATCTAGTAATCAACTTGGCAATTCATGGCTGACCAGAGTACCCTTGCTGACTGACTGTCTGATGGACTGATAGAGAGAGAGAGAGAGAGAGAGATGTATATGGATTTTATAAACTTGGCAAATGCAATGGATGATTTTGAATCTTGTTTCTTCTCTTGTAGACCGACCTTGTTAAAAGTATGATGGTGATTTATTGATTTCCTCTCCAAAATGCCTAACCATCTACACTGTATTCTTTATAATAAAGATTTATTGATTCTCTCCCCCAAATGTTTAACCATCTACACTGTGTTGTGTATAATGATGATTTGTTAACTTCCTCCCCCAAATGTTTAACCATCTACACTTTATTGTCTATAATGGCATGTGTAAATTTTTTAAAAAAAAAGCAAACACTAGTCGTTTGTCAACGTCACCATCAATGTCTTGGAGACTACAGAGTAGGCAGTCTGAAGATTGAATCATGAGACGAGCACATCTAATTCGTTCATCTTGGGAAAAATTCCCTGCGCAACACGCGGCATTCAATACGTGATCCATGTCCGTTGGCATCGCCTCAGGCATGCATCTGAAACGCACATGGCTGCCTCAGGCCGCACGAATCGTGTATGGGGGGGACGCGTGTTGGGTTTGTCCGGGCTACTGGGAGTAAGTCACGGGATGGCGGCGATAAGACACGTGGGAGGTTATGGACGAGGGAATCTAATGCAACGGCTTGCAGTCGTCCGAGGCTATGGTGATGCAAGGACAGCGCGCGCCTCTCCAATGCTGGTCGGTACTTTTTTGGCCCTGTTCTTCTTCTTCTGCTTCTTCTTCTTCTCCCTTGGCCACGCACTGCCCAACTGTTCGAGTGCCGAGTGTCGATGCCTGAGCTTCGTGTCCGGAGCTCCCAATCCGTCGAGTTGTTGGTGAGCGGGCTATCAGCTAGCAAATGGCGGCATAGTCTCTGAGCCTTATTTGTGGCGAATTGTTGCGGATATCGGTTGCAGGTGCGGCTGGATTAATCACGACGTCTAAGACAAGTGTCGAGTACGTCAGCGTGTCAGCATACTGGACGATCTTCAGTGTGGTCGCCATGGACTGGGGGCGGTGTCATGTCACAGGCAGTAAAACGCAAAGGGTCAGCGATCATCGGTTGGGCAGCCGATTGTTGGGGGGGCGGGGGAGAAAGGGTAGCAAATGCTCTGGCGTCTGAGGTATTTACAGTAGTTGCTTGCCCGTCTCTTGTCATGGAATGCGCGCGTCCATTGGCGATGGTCTGCGGTTCTTGTAGTGCTTACCAGGGGGGTCGTACACGGGTAGGTGAGGTGGACACATGTCGGCAGCTTGGGCACCCCAATGACCAAGAGATGTAGAGGCCCGCCCCCACCCCCTCATATCCAAGAAGCGGTCACCGGGAGCATTCGGGCCGCTCGCGATGCAACGGAAGCATCAGCGCCCAAGTAGGTAGTCTTTGACTGCCCTGCAGCGGCAAACTACTGTATGTACATGCCTGGACGCGAACTGGGCGGAAGAATGCTCGGGCGAGGGAGCTTGCGCCTTCAAGGTGGGAGACGGGCTTGCACATACGGGTCCCCAGTGCTTTGGGTCGATATAAGGATCGGATGGTGGGTCTCGCACATGGCGAGGCGGTTGGAATGGTGAAGCTTGTGTAGTACTGTACGCCTCAAGCGCGGCGGTTAGTTCCACAGCTGGTCCTTGAGATGGACAATGAGTGGAAGACGGGCGTGGGCGACAGAGCTGGCTTAGGCGTGATGTGGGCTGCAGGTCTAAGCCAGGCCCAGAAAGGCGTCGTTGTACGATAGTGATAGTGACCGTGACCGTGATAGTGATAGGAGAGAGACGGCAGGCTTGGGCTGGTACCTGTGTCAATGCTCCTTGTCTTCTTCTCCTTTTGTCTCTCTCTCTCTCTTTTTTTTCTTTTTTTTCCTGGCGGGAGCTACAGCGGCTTGGATGGATGGTTCAGGCGGGTTCGTAAGAGATGATTAGTTTGTAGCGAGCCAGTGTTCACGTCGTCGTCCGATGGTGGTCAAAGGCAAGCAAGGCCGGGGTGGGACGGTGGGACAGTGGGACCCTGTGGGTGTTGTCCGACATGGGCGTCCTGACTTGGGCAGCACGGCAGCTGCGCGTCATTGTCGGTGCGGGTGCGGATCAGGTGCGGTGACACGAAAACACGTGCTATGTCGCTGGGCCGGCGGGTGCCTGACGACGCCTGCGGTGCAAGATGCGGGCGGTAGGCTGGGTAGGCTGGCCAGCCAACTAATGAGAGCCAGCCACGACGAGGACGAGCAGAAGCAACAATCTTTTAGGCCGCGGCAGGGGGACGGCTTCCCATAGGCAACGGCCGGCGAAGATTTTGCACGTTTCGAGCATGGGGTGTTGGGGGAGTGTGTAGGCCAACAGGCCATTTGAGGCCGTCTGTTCGTTGTGTGTACAGGAGGGATGAGATGGCATGGCATGGCATGGCATGCGCCGTGTGTGTCGCAGGGGAGAGAGTCGGTGAAGGGCGTGTCTGACGTTCAGCCGGTCAGCTCTGGCCACACAGACGTCACGGCTGGCCGAGATGGCCGAGCAGGGAGAAGCTTGGTTGTTGTTGGGGGTTATGGCGATGCAGGGCTCACCGGAGGCGTGGGAGTGGGAGCAGCAATCGACGAGTTTGCAACGCTGCTTGCTGGCCGTGAAAAATTGTCGTCGGCTAGCCCCAAATGCTAAGTAGCAAGGCCCTAAAGTACAGCCCCTCTAGGTACGCCACTGACAGCCATGCCATGTCGCAATGCCATCCTCGTCGTCCTCGTCCTTGTCCTCGTCCTCGTCCTCGTCCTCCTCGTCCTCCTCCACAATCATACATACGGCAAAGCCCGAGGGTCCGCCAGCTCCAGCTCCAGCTTCCAGCATATGGCCATCGTGGCCGCCCGTCACCGAGGCCCGCGACGATGCCCGTTTGCGACTCGTTCGCTGCAGCGTCAGGCAGGCCTTGGGCGCGCGCGCGGTTGATGCCCAAGCGGCGCCACCAGCGAGGGCCTGTCCCCACACACTCGCATCGCCCACCTGTACGCTTGCTACCCAAATCGCGCCAGAAGCTCGAGCTGGCCTTTTTCTATCGGGTCCCAATGCGCTTCCGATAATAACTAGATCGGCTGCCGTCGGTACGCCGCTGGTTTTTTCCTCTGCTCTTTTCTCCCTCCGCCGCCGCCGCCTGTTGCTACTACTGCTGCTGCTACTACTCTCCCCCCCCCAATCCCTTCCACCCGCCGTCTATATCGCACTCGCCGTTCCCGTGAAACCAGCGTCAAGACTACCAGCCCCCTCGCGCGTGCTTTGCTGCCCGACACCAGCCGATTGACGTGCAGCATCCAGCCTGCTGCTGCTGCCCTGCCTGTCACTCGCCCGCCCAATCAGCACCCCGCACCCGCTGCAGCCAAACTCCATCACAGGCACTGCGACGAGTCTTCAACAAGTACTCTTCCCTTCGCCCCTTGACCCCCCTCCTCCCTCGGAGAGCTGTCTGCAAAGAGTGCGCATAGTATCTCCAGCAATAGTCCTGTATACCTCCTTCAGGTACCTGTCGTGAAGCGCGATAGAGATTACGTTCCCCCCCCCCCCCACCAGGAAGCTGCATCCCATCAGCTACCGCATCCCAAAAAGGGTCGCCGGCAGCCACGCCGTCAAGGTCCACTCTCTGTCACAGGCCGCACGCCCCAGTGCACGTATATTGGTCAGGAACCCCGCCCCCTCCCCAGTCTTGCCTCTCTTCCACCTCCCTTCTTGGATCTCCTTGGACACCATAGCCTCCCTCCCCCTCTAGGACACACAGACATCTGCACCGTCATCCGACGTGACCGACTGCATTCTGTTTCCCGGACCGTAATCTTGGTGCCTTGAGCTCCTTCTTGTCTTAGCTTCCACAGCTTGGCCCATTTCTGGCATTGACATTAGCCACTTGTTTCTTTTTTTCCCCAAATCTCCACACATCCCTCTCTGTCTGTAGCCATGTCGCGCGCAAATCAGTGGTTCGTGCCCGGCGACGGTATTGCGAGAGAAGTAATCACGGCCGACATCCAGCGCTATTTGGGCCCAGATGCGCTCGTCAGGCCTGGCACCGGCACCGGAGAGTACCAGGTCCGCACATCTTTCCTCGATGCCACACACGTACGGAATACTAACGCGCGCGCAGGGCCAGCCAGGCTACTGGATAACAGCATACCGCACCCTGACTTCGGTAGGTGGCGAGACTCGCAACTAAAAAAAACCTCTGCCCAGCACACGCTGACCAAACTTCTCCCCCGCAGCAAATGATACAGGACTTGAAGATGGATTCGCAACGTTGGCAGCAGGAGCGCCAGCCTGGCGAGACGGGACGTGGAGGTAGCCATAGTCCTCAAGTCCGCACTACTAAGGTATCAGGGGGCCCTAACGCTTCATTAGTCGCTTACCAGGACTCGCGCACACATGCTGCTCGGCAGCACTGGGGACCAACAAAACCATATGAACACGGCGCGCCGCATGCGGCCGCGGATCCCTATGATCAGCCCCCTCGCCAGTCGTCGACGTCGTCTAGAGCGACGACGTATTCGTCTTCTGGCTATGCTAGCAGTGATCCCCACTACACCACCACCCCCACCACGTATGGAGCTTCCCATCCGGGCTACCAGGCCGCATCCGCTGCACCCAGGACTCAGCCCGCGGACCCATACTCATCCTCGTACCAGCAACCCAGTGGACGGGAATACCCCACCCAGGCTGGCTACTCTTCTTACCCTGCGCAGACCACAGATCCCTATGGACGACAGACGGCTCCTCCCACGCCCCAGTACGCTGCTCCAAGGTATTTTGGTTACTATGACGAACCCTATTTGGTCTATCGCTAAGCCCCCCAGTAGTACACCGGCAGCCGCTCCAGGCTACTACATTGCTTCGGATGGTCGTCGTAAGTTGTCCATTTCGTCTTTGCCCACATCCCCCACAACTGACACTCATCCCTCTCACAGAATATCCATTATCGCAACAGCCACAGTCGTCGCGCAATCAACCCTCTGGCACCTCTAGGTACAGTACCAGATAGAGAGAGAGAGAGCCTATCATGAACCTTGCCCACCAAAAAAAAACACCACCTCATTGTTCCTGCGTCGATGTATCGAGCCCAGAGATACCCTTTCATTCCCATTCTGGATGGAGCTCTGGAGTCTGGCCACCCTAATATTGTAATGGACCATCTTCTACCTTCCGGGGCCCGTAGGGAGTTTACCTTTGCCAAAAAAGCATCCGGATAGAGAGTCCTTTCTCCCCTTCGGATCTCAAACATGGACCACCATTTCCAACCTGGTTGTTGTAACCCCAAAGGAGCATTGACTATCCGGTTTTTTTCTTCCCTCTCTTTCTTTTCCTTTTGTGCTTGCCGCTCATGTACGTTATCTGCAAGATTGGGTCTCATTTCTTGTTTCTACCGGATCTATGCTTGTCATATGCGAGCCATTTCTGCCATGGACATCACCGCCCTCATCAGGACTTGATACCACTGGTGGTCATCACAATGCTTTCAATTGCATCAATTTTCCGGATTCTGCTTTTTTTGCAATGTATATACCTGCGACACTGGGTCGTTGCTTCACGAAGCCATGTTTATGAATCAACGGTTATCTGCGCATGCACAGCGTGCGCAGAAAGGAATATACCAACACCATCTGTGCACTCGTCAGCGTGTACGTCGCGATCAGAGTGTGCCTTGCAGCTTTCAGGCCTCCAGTCTCGTCACAACGTACAAGAGGTATGCTGACTCGCATCAATGATGAAATGAGCCATCTTCCCCATACCCGCAGATCGGCACAGCGGCCATGGTGATCATCTTGCGCCATCTTTTGTCCGACAACGTCGCCGATCGATCAAACTGTGCCTCGTATAATGTCATCAATCTGTTGAATGCAGAGGTTGGAGAGTGGCGCTACTGCTTATTGTGCCGACGTGAAACCATGGCTCGCGGCTAGCCACGTGCTCGTGGGAACATGCAAGGTGATGTGAAGTGAGTGATTAAGATGTGCATGAGCAGACTTGTTGCATGTCTCCTACTATCATGGCAGGTGTAGCGGCCCGGCCCTTCCAGGACCACTTCCTGTTCGCAAGTGGGCAAGGTTGCAGGACTGGTTGCTTGTACAAAACTCCAAACTTTGCACACGGCATCATGGCGGATATTCCGTCGTGGACGATTGGTCATGTTCTCGGTCACCGCTAATCGTCACGAGTCAGTACGTCATTCTGTCCTTGCAAGTGCACTTCCGCACCTCTTGTTCCGTGGGCGGCCTTTACCCGCGGCCACAAAATCTCGACTAAGCCGTAGTTGCCATCAACGGCAAAGTTACTGCCAACCTCGCCGCATTATCCACCGAACCCCTCAACTTCAGCAACTTCAAGTAACGCTTCGGACATATTCCCCGTATCTTCGTGCTTGGCCGCGCTGTAGACTGTGCCGCGTGACCAAATAAACATGATGGGCATCGCTGCCATGCCGCGTGCGCACTTCTGCACACCACTTTCCACTCGTCGGCCACCTCCAGCATGATTGCTTTCTCGAGCTTCTGGCTCGCTTCGACTTTGTTGGTGCAGCACCTGTGCACGGCCCGGGGCGTGTTTGGACGTAATGCGACCGAGACTTATGCGGATGGGTTGCTGCGCGAGTCAATGGACTGGATGGATATGTTTTATGACTGCGAAAAAGGGTATTTGTTCAGCCTGGATGCAAAGGCACTGACGCATGAGACGCGGGCCAGTGCCTGGTATGCAGCCGGTTTACTGGCGAGAAACGAAGACGACGATGTTGAGCAAGCCATAAAAATCGTCAAGAATGTTATTGGAGGGCAGTTCAAGAATGAGAGTCAACAGTGGTATGTTCACAAGTACCACGAAGCGCTACTATATATATATCATGCTAACACAAACGTCGAGGTTTGGCGACTACCAAATCTATCCCGAGGAGCCCACGGTCGGCACGGAGGCCTACCCAGCCAACATGTACAACTCGTGGGATCCCAATTGGCGCGGCTTCGTAGGCACCACGTTTGTCTTGATGCTAGAAGAGTTTCCGCATCTCCTTCCCCAAGACGTGCAGGATTACATGGTCGAAAGTCTGTTCAACACCACCATTGGCGATAGCTACCGCGTTGGCGGCGTAGACGGCGACAACTTGTACCCCGCATACAGCAACCCGTCCATTATGCGCGCCTTTGTGTCGGGCTACATTGGCCGCCGTGTAAACGACTCAAACATGACCACTGCGGGCGAAGCCTATGCCAAACAAATCATTGACCTGTTTACACGTGACAACACGCTCTCCGAGTTTAATTCGGGTACGTACGCGGGCGTCTCGCTTTGGGCACTTACCCTCTGGGCAAAATACATGCCGCAGGATAGTCTGATGGGCGAGTACGGACCGCAGATGATACGCGAGACATGGACTAGTCTGGGCAAGCTGTACAATGCGAATCTGAAGAATGTAGCCGGACCCTGGGACCGCGCCTACGGCTTCGACATGAACCGCTATCTGAGTATCCTCGCGCTGCAAATGTGGACTATAGTCGGCAAGGAGAAGGCGCCCGTCCACCCCAAAGTGAGTTTTTTTTGTTTGACCCCACGACGAAAGAGGGAATCATGGCTAACCAGTTCTTTTCCTCTTCTTTTCACACAGCCCTACGCGATGGGTCACAAGAACGACTTCGCCATCGGCCCTCTCGTCGCCATCCTAGCCCCTTACCACAACACCCTCGTCCCACCAACCACACTCTCCTCACTCTCCACCTTCCCCGGCACCCACACGGTCCAAACAAGTGCTTTCTCGCCCCCATTTGACACGTATCCACGCAACATCTCGGCCTACCTCTCCCCCTCGCTCACCATTGGCGCCGAATCGTTTGCGGAAAACGTGATTGGCGGCCCAGCCAAGAACCCCAATTCCTTCAACCCGGCTGTCGTGCAGTGGGCTCGCAAGGACGGCACTGTCGGCTGGATGAGCCTGTACGCCCAGGTCATGGCCTTGGACGTGAGTGTTGGCGAGGGCAGCTTGGAATTGAGCTATCCAGCCGGTAACCACACGAGTGCGTTTTCCCTGCTCGTCGGCACGAATGGATGGGCGGGCAAGAGAGACGTGGGTGGTTGGGCGGATGTCGAGGGTGTGAAAGTAAATGTGTCGGGTACGGTGGATTTGGAATATGACGTTACGTTTAATGGCATGTTTGGGGGAGTGGGCAAGGTGATTAAGTGAGTTTTCTTCTTCTTCTCTTCTACTACTACCACCACATCATCTCAGATTGAGTTTCTCTTTTGCTAACTGAATTTAGTGACTTTGAGTTTTGGAATTTCACCTACAAGATGCCAGAGGGGAGTACAGAGATTCCGAGATTGAGGTTGGAGATTGAGGTTGTGTAGATGGTGGAGAAGAGAGAGAGAGAGAGGGAATACGTATACTACTATTCAACGACGAAGCAAGGGTGAAAAAAAAACCTCTCCAAACCACATGACGTGTGTCTATACAGTAGAAGAAACAGGGTCTACTACATGAATCCATGTCTTGGATTACGATTTAAAAAAAACAAGGTGATGGGTTCTTCGTGGCAACGTCAACATTATCATTGACATGACCATGAACATGTAAAATCAATCAAATTCCCCTCCCAAACGCCAACCTAGCCTGCCCCTTCTCCACGCCCTCTCCCCTCCCCCTCCCTCTCGACGGTTTCGCCGCTCCAGCGCCTCTCCTCGTAGACTGTGGAGGGGGAGGAGGAGCAATCACCAGATGATTTCTTTCTTCCTGGCGCATTTCCCTCGACAAATCGAGGGCGAAGTGATAATCATCGTGTTCTGCCTTGTCCACACGAGGAAGATGCATGTTGCATCGTGGGCAGAAGAAGAAGGACGAGTCTGACAGGGTTGGGGGGTTTGTGCGAGGAGCCGATTGTGGTGGTAGTGAGGCATGTAAAAGTTGGGCAGAGGGAGGTGTATCTGCTGCTGCGTCTTGCACCTCGCTCTGGCCCTGTTTCAACGGCGATGATGGTGGTGGTGGTGGTGGGCTGCCTGGTCTTTCCACCTCATCTTCATCAAGCAGTTGTGCTTGGAAAGCGTCGTCTTGCTCTTCCTCCTCGTTTTCGTTTTCGTTTTCGTTTTCGTCGTCGCCATCCGCCATTTCATCCCCGCTTTCCGAGCGCGTAGCCGCGGTATGCGCTTTTAGTAGCACTGCTCTCGCGGCATCGAAATCCTTCTTCTTGTCATCTCGCGGGCCGAAGAAGTTCGCTATGTTGCCTTTTGTTCTGCGCTTCTTTGTTGCTGGCTCGCCGCCGTTACTGCTCATGCTCCGTCTTATTGCTGTCATCATCGTCGACGACGACGACATCATGGCTTTGGCCTCTTCGCCGCGGACGAGGAAGCCGCCGATTCCCTGGTTACCCGTGATGCCGTCTTCGAAGCCGCCGACGCTGAGCGAGAGGTTGGAGCATGGCCATGCGCGTCCGTCGACGACGACTTGCGCCAAGAGGTTCTTTGCGAGGTCGAACAGTATGGCTTCAGACAGCGGTTTGCCTTGTGGTACTGGGGCCTGGCGACTCCTTGTTTGAGCGCCTTGGCGATGATGCAGGTTTATGCTCTTGGGCCGTCGCTTGTTTTCCAGTACGCCTTCTTCTACGCAGCGGGAGAAGATGTCTGCAACGAAAATGCGGAGCCAGCGGACGCCTTGCTCGAACGAGTGGATGGCTGGGCGGAACGACTTTGCTGAAAGCATGCTTTTGATTTGTGTGCGGGGGTTGACTTCGCTGTTGTCTTCGCCGCGGATGATGGAGTAGATCCATGTGCCCGTGTCGTCTCCTAGTTTCTTGAGCTGTTCTACTGGCTGCTCCACCAGGTCTTTTACCTTGTCGGTGCCGAACATGGCGACGACTTCGTCGCCTAGCTTGCCGCCCAGCATGCGGATCTTGGTGAACTTCATGTCAGAGAGGAAGTGCTTCACTGCGCGGTTCCGGATCACCGTCTGTTGGTTGGGCTTCTTGTATCCAGAGCCTAGTTTCGACAGCATCTTGTTTCGCGCAATGCCCCCGGAACACGTATATCCCAGTGTATCTTTGATATGCTTCCTCACGTCTCGCACAATCTCAGACGCAATCACCATGCACACATCGTCCCAATCCGGATCTCTATCCTCGCCGTCCTCCTCGCCCGTCTCCACCAGCGCGTCTGCCGCCCAGTCCAAGACCGTCGTAGGCACCTTTGGCAGCCGTTCCGTCGGATCATCGTACGGCGCCGGCCCTCTCAACTCGGGGTATCTCTCCAACAATATCGTGTGCACCTGCGCACCAAGGTCCATGAAAACCTCATCAATACTCGCCTTCTCCACCCGCTGGTCCCTGTCCGGCAAAACCTCCTTTATGCATTTCAAAATCTTGCGGCTCTCCATGCGATACGGGTCCAAGCTAACTTTGTGCGTCGCCATGTCCCTGAAGCTATTCTCATGGTACGCCCACGTCTCGTCGCCCTCTTTCCAAGTCGCAACATGCTGCAGTATCAGCTCGGGGCATTGCTTCAGCGCCTCGGCAGACGTGACATGGCGGCTGAGGCCGAACGCGCGCGCGGGGTAGTTTATGGCAATCAGGCCCTGCCATTGTTGGACTGCGAGCGGCTTGGACGGATCAATGCCTAGACGAACGGTTTCACATTGCGCGTAAAAGGCGTCGAGGTCGACGTGTGCGATTACGCGGAGGGGCGTCTGCGGACTGCAAGACTTGAGTTGGTGGAGGTGTTTGTAGGTGAAGTTTGATTTGGGGATGCGACGTGGGGACGTGATGGAGAATTGCGACGAGTCAAACTCGGGAAATGGCGAGGACATGGTGCGTGTCTAATGGCACGAGTTCATGATCAAGAATGACATGAGAGGTGTCAGCGACTTGTTCAACACGCCATTTGCGCTATCGCATCGTCGGAAACAGACATTGTCTACACAAGCGCGACCTGGCGCGTGTTCCCGCGATCCCGTGCATGCGCGTCACTCACTCACGCACCCACGATTGCGCTAGCCAAACACGGCTAAGCACATCTAGAGATTGTAGTAAAAAGGGATATGGAAAGTGGCAACTTTACGCTGATGACTGATCCGACTAACACTGAACCCAAAGACAGACTTGGGTCAATACGCATAAAACACATTGACACCATCTCTCTTCAACTGCCGATTGGTCACCTGAAGCCACGCCCTAAGCGCCCAAGCTGCTGCAATACATGCCCCTGAGAACGCCGCATTACTACTCATAGCAAGCACATACTTGGGTCCATCGCTCGCCGGATACAGATAAGGCGTGTAGATGAAGCTAGCCATCGAAACTACATTCACAATCGATAGTGACACGGCCTTTTTTTCCGTCGTCTGGCCGAGTGTTCCTGATACCCATCCAAGGATGACGGAATTGACCGAGTAGACACCTAAGATGCTATTGATTAGTAGTTGCTTCGCAACAGACAAGTACAGGCCAACGGATGGGGAGGAGAGAGGAGTGACGAACCGGAAGCGAAGAGGAAGCAGGAAATGTAACGTGCGGCCGTGTTAAGTGTCGCAGCACTAATGGCAAATCCAACGACTGCGAGTCCCATCATGACGGTAATGTGCCATGTTCTATCGTTGAACTTGCCAGATGAGATACCGATGCAGATGCCCACGGCACCGGCGACGAGCGATGGCGGAGCAGTCAGAACCAACGTCATGGTGGTACTGAATCCCAACGACCTGACCACGGTGGGGAAGAACTATGCTAGATTAGCAGGTGTAAAAAGGAGGCTAGAATCAGGACCATTTTCATCCTACATACCTGGTTGAAAGACGTGGCGCTCAAGTGCATATTCTGCATAAAGACCAGCAGGTAGAGTCTTGGATCTCGCAGAGCTTGCATGAAGCCGGCTTTGACTCCCTTGCTTGGCTCAAGCCCAACCGTATCCCTTTGTATGCGATCGTGCGCTAGTTGTCGTTGCTCGGGCGTGAGCCACTTCGTCGTCAGCGGCTCATCCGGCAGCAAGAAGACACAAACGATAGACACGCCCACGGTGACAATGCCCTCGATTATGAACAACCACTGCCAGCCGTGCATCGAGTGCTTGTCGTCCAGCGTCGCGAAAGTGGCAGCGGCGATGAGCCCAGCAAAGGACACGGCGAAGATATTGCCAGCATACAGGATGGACACTCTTGTAGCAATCTCCTTGCGAGTGTAAAACATGCTCAAAACGTACAAAGCACCCGGGTAAAACGGCGCTTCTACAAAACCGAGAAAGAAGCGCACCAATACCAAGCCCGTATAGTTCTTGACAAGAGCCGTGAGAGCTGCCACACAACCCCAGACCGTACAGCATATGGCCATGTAAAGCGAAGGCCGCACTTTCCTCGACGACATGAGCATGTTGCTGGGTATTTGAGCAAATAGGTATCCGACGTAGAGGATGGATATACACGTGTTGTATTGGTTTCCGACGAGGCCGAGGTCTTTTTCGAGATCGTTGAGTCGTGCGTTGGCTATCGCATTCTGGTCGAGTTTGTTGCTGGTGATACGAGTGTTAGCAATCTGAAATTGAGAGAAGCCATAATGCCTGGAGGATTTCTAGTGACATACAGGAAGTACATGCAAAAGAGTGCGGGCATCACTCGCATGTCCAGCTTGCGTACAAGTGCAATTTCTGCTGGGTCTGTCTTCGCAATCGCACCACTATAGTCGGCGCCATCGAGCGTAGCTTCCGCCTTGAGGTCTTTCTCCGATGGTGCGACATCTTCAATCTGCAGTGGTGCATTTTTCTCGGTATCTTCGTGACAGTTGCGGTTGGTGCTGGCCATTTTCGGCAGTTGTCAAAAGCGTAAGATTGACGGCTAGGTCATGTGCAGAATTCTTGGTGATTCTGAAGAGAGGCGCAAAGATTGACTCTTCCCAGAGAAGCCTATTCTATATACCCCCAGCTGGACGAACGTTCCCCAGGAAGTCCACAGGCAAGCTTGACCCCGGACTTTCCCCAGACCCCAACTTCTTGGTCACGAAGCGGAGAAAACATGGGGAAGATGAGTGCAATCAAAGCACTCGCTACGTTTGCTAAGATTCAGATGTGAAAGTTGATAACTGGCTGTAAGAACTGTCGGCTTTACTAGGGTGGAGAGTGGCTTGACACTAGTTCGGACAAAGACATGTCCGGGAGGCCTTGGCCGCATACCGTGCATTCCTCGAGTCGCGAAGTTGGAACATCCCAAGGCCTTGTTGCTCACATGATTCCAAGCCAGTACTTCGCAGCGTGTAGCGGGGTGACTTTTCGTGGGGCTTCAGCGGACTTTTGCATGTCCGCTTCCCAAGTGCGTATTCGAGATCGAGCATGAAGCCGTACACTGGAGTAAGATCGTCAAACGGTCGCTGCTGGGTATTCCCGTGCGATGAATCGAAAATTACATATAATTCAGACTTTCAGTTCAAATCTCAGCCTTATCATTCTTCATACTCAGGAACGATCGAGTTTTAATTCATACCTCAATTACAATACTTTCTACCACCGCAATGGGCTCAATGCCTGAGATCAAGCAAGCTCCCAAGATCGATCTCGCGGGCCTCGTCCCTGCGCCGGTTACTCCATTCAACAGGGATGGCTCGGTCGACTACGCAGCTATTCAGCGCCTTGGTTCCTGGCTCGGCAGCATTTCAGGTGTAAAGGGTCTGGTTGTGCTGGGACACGCTGGCGAGGGCACTTTCCTGACTCAGGAAGAGCAAGTAGATGTTATCAAGGCTTTTGTTAAGTCTGTCGACAACAAGATACCCATCATTGCGGGCATCACCACCGAAGGTACTGAAGTGGCTGCCCTCGAAGCCCAACGTGCAAAGGCTGCTGGTGCACAGGCGGGTCTGCTTTACCCCAGCCATGGCTGGCTTCGCTTCGGATATCAGCCAGGAGCTCCGCAAGACAGATATAAGACCGTTTACGAGAATTCCGGACTTCCCCTCATCTTGTTCCAGTATCCCGACAACACAAAGGCAACCTACAGCCTAGAGACACTACTCGAGATCGCCGCACAACCCGGTGTCATCGCTATGAAGAACGGAGTGCGCAACATGCGCCGCTGGGATGTGGAGATTCCTATTATCAAGAAGCAAAACCCCGAACTTACCATCCTCACGTGCCACGACGAATATTTGCTACATACGTGCTTCGATGTCGACGGTATGCTTGTCGGATATGGAAACATTGCTCCTGAGCCGCTGCTCGAGATGATTGAAGCTGGAAAGGCACGAGACTATCCTCGCGCCAGGGCTATCCATGACAGGCTCCTCCCAGTGACTAGGAATGTTTATCATAGAGGCTCGCACATGGAGGGAACCATCGCACTGAAACATGGTTTGGTGGCAAGAGGTATCTTAGAGCACGCGACAGTGCGGAGCGGACTGCTGCCATTACAGGATGGCGCAGAGCAGGAGATTCACGCTGCTTTCAAGTCGGCCTCGCTGGGCAAGGTAGAGGTGCCCAAGTAGTATTAACTGAATTTGAGTATCGTTGTTATTATTCCCTCCAGCGCTTAGTGAAAGTTTTGCTCGTGATAAAGCATATTCCCAGCCATTCCAGAATGTGTCCCAAACCAGTAATTGATGTCTTCGCCGTTGAAAAGATGCATGATCTCTTCGTTGGGTAATGGGTTATCCGAATATTGCTGCGCTATACCAAGAAAGTTCCCTACGCCCGCAAGATAGTAATTTGCAAGACTATTGGTGGCTTGCATATCGGTATGATGCAGATTAACGTTTGAAAAGCTGGGCTCAGTCGCTTGGCCTGTAAAGTTTGTAGGGCAGGGTGCTGTATTGGGCTGATTGGAAAATATGTGCGGTTGTCCAGTTGGTGTATTTGTGCCTGTCGCTGGATTATTTCGTGGTGGTGCATGGTTTGCCAAGTTACCTTCGGATATTTGCCGCCGAGCTTGCCAATTATCAACGCCTGGGGAGGAGTTACGAACCGGATTAAGCACTGTTCGCGAACCATCTCCAGATGTATTTGTGGAGTTCCGACTTGACGACTTATCCAGTCTTGCAGCAAGGTTCTGAATAGCGACTATACATGCGTCTGGCCAACTTGTACCCCTTAATGCTAAGTGCTTGAGGACCTGAACACTTCGATCAGAAAGCCGCAGTGCGATATCGCTCGTAACTTGTCCTTCTGCAGCGGCGGATAGAATGATGAATGCACTCATCCATACTGCCCAGGTAAACGACGGCCAAAGCAGGGGAGTTCTCTCATATCCATGCTGGCCAGGTGAGCCGTCAAATGCCCCAAATCCGCGGAGAGCTTTCCGTAGCGTGTTGATGACAGAGCGCGAGGCCGATATGCATCGTTGTAGCGCCGCGTTATATGCGGCATTTTTCTTTGATGTCGCTAATACGGAGCGATGTAGAGCAAGCACTGATTCGAAGCGAAGGACAATGAGAGTGACTTGATGTGTTTTGGATATGGTCTGTGTTTGCTCATCATTAGAAAAGTGCTCATCAACCATGTTCCACCATTTTGTGTGCTCGGCTTCCACTTCCAGGGCTTGGTCGATGTCATCGGCGCTACCATGCAGCATAGATTGGTGTCGCGTTTGCATGATAGACCCACGGATATCGGCATGTCGAGCTAAGAAATCCAACAAGTCTAACCGCTCATCGCGCTCCCCATCTAGAGAAGAGTTAGCCTGAGATAGCTCTAATTCTAATCTTGTGTATGCATACTATCTCGCCGAGGATCCCGTTCAAGATGTCGCTCTGTGTGCGGATAGCACACATTGACCTCGTCCGACCGTATACCTAGTGGAGTGCCAAGCCGGATGCATATGTGTCTATCGATGCAGATTGCTGACCAGAAAAGTCGTTTCCTCAGCTCTACCTCTTTGTTCGGTATCGACAGTTGCAGTGGGCAACGATGTAGACTCAACTGGAAGGCCATACGAATAGCCAACCCTTCAAGACGAGATGCAGCGTTATACCTGTGCATTGTGATCAAGAACAACTGCACGCTGATAAGAGCTTGCAAGGAGAGAATCGAGCTCTCTTCAGTCAACACCAACTGGACGCTCCGAATGGCATCGTTGACCGAGTGGAAGACAAGGATTGCAGGCACAAGTTTGTTTGTGGGACTCATTTGTCGCCGATCATGGATAGATATTGACATGATTGAGCGAAGGATGATGTATTCAAGTTTGCTTGGTGTGGACTGAGCTGCGATGCGAACGCCTGTCTGCACAATTTGACGAAAATAATCTAAGAGTGAGGGCGCGTGGAGGAATGGGAAAGCAGGGTGCCAGTGATCAAAGTAAGACTGGCTCCATTCGAGGAGGTCTTCAAAGGCAAATGCCGGTGCAATGCTCTCAGGTGCAAGCGGACGTACTTCGTCGATTTTCCAGAGCCATCTTGATGCACTTTTTGCAGCGCCTGCGGGCAGTTGGTCATCTTCTCCAGGCGCAGCATCACTCTCTGGCGTATCGACGTGACGAGTGGTTGACTGGTTTGCTGCGCTATTACCTACACTGGATGGAGGCCTGAGATTATTGCCAGGGATAGTGCCAAACGTGTTACGATGGTGATCTTGAGGGCTTGTTCCTTCAGTTCCGAACTCTCGAAGCTGCTGGCCCATTGTCTGGAGGAATGCCCTACGTTTTCTCACAGCACCGAAATCGGGCGCCGTTGTGTTGGATTCCGACTCATCGCGAGGAGCAGGTCGCTTGTTGGACCTTACAGTGGTTTCAGCCATCACTTGTGGGACAGTCCAAATTACACCAAGCTTGGAACGCGTGCTGCAGCCGTGCTATAGTCAACAGTGCCGTGGCGATACTTGCAAAGCCAACGCGAAGGAAAACTGGAGGTGGAAGAGGTTAGAGGCGCGTGAGTTCGGCTTCGGCGGGCGCAATGAACGTGGAGCCAAACGACGTTAGCGCCACACGAGTCAGTTTATGTCACATGACATGCCTTGGCATACCTACATATAGTGGAATCTCCCGATTCCTAGTTAGCAGGATATACAATACAATGGATACGATACCTCAACTCTCACAGTTTAGGGTCACTGCGATATCACGTCCAAGCATGCTTGACTTGCCACATGTGCTCGTTTCTACGTTTCTGCATTGCGAGAGTAGATGGAATTGCTGAGAACGTGAATCCAACATCAAAAATACTTGCGCCATTGTTCTGTTGTCGAAGGCCGCGCCTCCAGCGCCGTGTGCGATGCTGAAGGTGCAGGACGCTCTGAGCTTTCATCATGATACCCTTTGCTCAGCAAATTCCCTACCAGCGCAGCATTTAGCATGTCCTGGTCTTGGTCTTGCAAGGCTGAAGTTGGTTTTAACACTCCAGGTACATCTGGAACTGGCTGCCAAGTAACGTGTGCTAATTGAGGATGCAGTGAGGATAGAAGGCTTGACTTCTCAGCGGCTGAGAGCTGCAGATCCTCATACTGTATCACTGCAGGACTCGACTCCATGCCCCACGGCTCTGTTTGGGCGGGGCTGGCCTGAGATGCATGGCCGGTATTTGCTTCAGCGCCCTTGGTTATAAGATCCTGTCTTTTCAACCACCAAGACAGACGCTCCTGGCCTGTGTTGAGGGGAAGACTCTTCCATTCTTCTATCCTGCTCGACTTAGCTTGCTTCTGCACGTGCCCTGCTAATACCCGGCGATCCGTATCAGAAAGGCGTTGCGTTTCGATGGGTACCTGGGAGTTGTAAATCGCGGAAAGAAGCTCCAGCACTACCATCTCCGTCTCAAGTAGCCGCTGTTCGATAAACGAGATATACCCCGAGGGGATGCCTCTAGCAAGATGATCAATTTCGTTTTAGTCAAGTCAATCTCGTCGTACCTTTTATTAGTTGGCGGATACCGACACGAGTTTTCTGCAGATACGCACTGCGAGCAAACTGGCAGTTCACGATCGCACTGTGGCTATTTAGCTGGTGTTTCCTGACTTGGAGGCACGATACCTACGAACCTTTAACTTCTTGTTGCGACAGGACTCACAGGCAATCGGATGGAATGCGCCGGATTCGTTCTAGATCGTATGAACAGGCTGCCAAGCATAGAAATCTGGGGTACTTGAGACTACTCACCATTGCATCGGCGCTCTATGGGCACTGGCGAAGCACGGTTCTTTCTTCATGCACTGCCGGACTTGACTTTGTCCTAGCGCAATAGGTACCCCGCTTATTGCTCGGAACAGCATATTGGAGACACTGCTTAGCACATACGACAATGACGACGACAACAAAAACAATAACAAGACGTCACGGACAAAATATACATAGGGTAATAAACGCAAGTCAAGGCCATGAACGAAAGAAGTTTCTTATTACACTCATATGTTGAGCGTCCTCTGTACAGGCTAACGGTAGTAACAAACAGGGACATGCGAAGCAGCAACTTTACGCCATCGACCTATCGAACCGAGACCCAGGCCCAAACGCCAAACAAACACAAGAAAACATACACGTCGGATATGCACTGCCCAAACGCCCATAGCTAAAGACAATAATGAGACCCACCCATTCATGCCCATCTTCAACATCATTACAGATCCTCGTCCATGCCATTCAATCGTCATTGCAAGCCAAAGCCAAGCCAACTCCGTCGTGTATGCAAATCATCAGTCGTGCGTCATGAATTCTTTACTATTACCCTTGTCAAGCTCGACGTATCTATCGGCGATGCCAACTCTTAAACCCCAGAAGGGGCGAGTCAAAGCTTCAAACCGACAGTTTCGGAGCGAGACAAAGAGCACAAGCGTTGAATCACAACATCAGCACTAATCGAATCCCACCTAACCAACAGTGCTAGCCTCCTCCTCAGCCGCGCGTCGGAAGTAGTCGGCGTCAACCAAGGAATTGTTGTCAACGTCGGCAGTAGGCAGGTCGATACCAAGGCCTGAATCGCTAGGTGGAGCATAGCTGTCCTTCATCTCTTCCTTAACCGCATCGACCGCACGAACAATATCCGATTCTGTTGGCAGGTCAACCTCGCTGTCTCCAGTAGCGGTCGAAATTTCAGAGGCATTGACGTCAGATGGCTCGATGACGGCTGTAGGTTCGTTGTCCTCCTCGTCTTCGGAGTACTCGGAGCCTTCATCGATTGGCTCTTCACCTCGGGCACCGGATTGGGTGGAGTGGGCACCATACGAAGTGCGGCGATCGTGATCAATGTCGCTGCCGGTCATATATGAGGAGCCAGAAGCGTACGTGTATTCACTGCCGGTGCCACCAAAGCTAGAACGCCCGTCGTAACCAGGTGTCTGGCCCTCGGGATAGTTCTCGTCGTAGCGGCTGCCAATGCTATAGCGGCGCTCGGTACCCGACTCGCTTTGTACATCTTCTTCAATGATGGAGTGCGAGAGTGGCGCCGAAGTGTCGTGTTCGTCTTCTTCGGGGAGCACATCATTCTCCTTGTTGGCAGCAGCAGCATTAGGTCGGGTGCCCCAAGAGCCCTTTCGCGAGTAATTGCTTGTCTTCACTGAATGGCTGCGCTTGATTCCATTATTGCCATTGGTTGTAGTATGGGTAGTGGGATATGCTTGGGCTCCAGTAGGCGCATTGCCGCTGATTTGACTGAGCGATAGGATACGGCGTTGTGCAGGGTTGGCGGGTGCACCAGGGCGACGAATAGCAGGACGGGGTTTAAGTGCGAAAGATAAACCATTCGCTGCGGTGCTGGGAGGTGGCATTGCCTTGCTATCCTCGTCTGCAGCGTCTGCATTCATACGCTTCTTGAGCTTCGAAGCATTCTTCGATCCACCCCTCGTCATCATCAGAGCACGAGAATGATCCATGATGCCATTCAGGATACGACGCTCTAGTGCATCCGCTTTGGTATCCATGAAATGTAGCTCCTCTCGGCGGATGTCAAGCGCGGTATGGAGAGAGGAAACCTCGCCTGTGAGCCGAACCTTTTGGTTGGCAAGGTTCTCGCGCTCCGCCTGTAGGCTGGCGACAGCGGCCAGAAGCGAATCTTTCTCTTCCTTGAGCTCGAGCATGGTGCGCTCCTTCTCTTCTTGCAGTTCAGCCATGACACGTTCCTTCTCTTCCTTTAGCTCTTGTACAACTCGGTCCTTCTCAGCCTTCATTTCCTGAAGGTCTGCAAAGAGCTGTTCCTTCTGGGTAGCCTTTTCTGCTCGGAGGCTCTCTAGATCGACTTCGAGCTGTTCTTTTTGAGTGGTCCTGCGCTCAATGAGCAGAGCAAGCTCCTCGGCCTCGCGTTCCTTGGCGTCGTTACCGTCGGTGATGAACTGTGTCTGTTTGGCGACAAAATCACTCAGCTCAGCTGCAGTCACCTTGACTTGAGCGTGAATCTCATCCAACTTCTCGAGGTTCCCAAGTGCCTTACCCGCCTCGTCAGCATGGCCAAGAAGCTTTTCAAGCTTCTCGTGAACAGCACCGTCGTCGTAACTTGGCGACGGTTCGATAGAAAGAAGCTTGTCGAGTTTCTCTTGTACAGCCCCATCATCATAGCTTGGCGATGGTTCGATGGAAAGAAGCTTGTCGAGTTTCTCCTGTACAGCCTCGTCATTGTAGCTTGGCGGTGCTTCGATTGCGAGCAGCTTGTCGAGCTTCTCCTGGACAGGCGCATCGTCATACTTCTCTGGCAGCTCGATCGCTGGTGGGGGAGCGGGCAGAAGCTTGGGCAGATTGGCAAAGTGGGCTTGCAGCTCCTCAGAACGAGCTTTGGCCTCCTCGGTCCATGCTCGAGCATTTTCATCAGCCTCTTCCTTGGTCTTCTGGGCGTGATCATAGTGAGCCTTCACGAGAGCTTCAATCTCGTGTAATGCAACCATGAACTTGGGGTGATACTCTGAGACGTTGTCCTGGAGGCTGGTGAAGATGGTCTCGATATTTTTGATTTCGTCACGAGTGTGGGAGTGCTCTCCTTTATCGTCCAGCTTCTGCTCCTCAAACTTGGCGATGGTTTCGAGTTTCTGTTCCTCGAGTTTGGCGAAGGTCTCAAGCTTCTGCTCCTCGAGTTTTTCCATCGTTGCCAGTTTTTGCTCCTCGAGTTTTTCCAGCGTTGCAAGCTTCTGCTCTTCAAACTTGGTAAGAGTCTCGTCGACTTTGCCGATGACGGTAGTGGAGTCGGTGGAGAACTGAGTGGTGACACCCTCGAATCGATCATTCATACCAGCTATCGTAGCCCCAAGAGTGTCGATGGTCAGGCGAAGTTCGTCGGCCGTAGTCTTGGTGCCCTCAAGCATCTTTTCCTGCTCCTCGGACTTCTCCTTCATCACCTTGGCAAGCTCATCGGCCAAGAGTTGAGCGTCATCATACTTGGCCATGAGGGTGTTGAACTTGTCTTCCAGGCGTTCTGTAAAGTCCGCAACGATTGCATCCTTGACCTCATCATGCTTTTCGAGGTATAATGCGGACTTCTCTGCATGCTCGTTCTGGATGCCTTCGATGGATCCATGGGCGCGCTCAAACTCCCTTGTGAGTATCTCCATCAGTTCCTTCACATCGGCAGTGACGTTGTTTGCACCGATGGCTTCCTCTAGTGCCTTGAACGAAGCTTGAAGATTCTCGATGGGCCCACCCTCGATCAGGTTAGTCTTGATCTCGTCTCTCATCTCATCCAAGGCCGTCTTGACACCAGTAATGTCCTCCACAATCTGGGTAGCCTCCGCCTTGCGTGCATCGAAGTTGCCAGCCGTTTTGAGGATGTCTGCTTCGTAGGTGTCTTTCATCTTCTCATGGCTATCACGGAAGTCGTGAATCAAACCAGTGAGCTGTTCGATTTCGGCCTTTGAAGCAAGCTCCTCGGGATCTGGGATCTTCATATCATCCAATTTGACTTTGAGATCGTCCACCAGCAGAGTCACAGCATCGATGTCTGCCTTGGTCGCCTGCGGGTTGGCCTCATCTTCAGGTTTCGCAGCCTTCATCTCGTCCAGAGCAAGCTTGATGTCGTCCGCAATCACCTGGATAACGGTAACGTCGGCCTTGGTCGCACCTTCGTCTTCGAACTTTTTCGCAAGTGCCTCCAGAGCCTCCGACGTTGTCCGTACAACGAGCTCTACATCTTCTAGGTTCTCCTTGGTGACGGTAGTTGCAGGATCTGGCAGAACTAGTTCCTCAATCTTGGCCTTTGTGTTCGCAAGGAGTGTCTCGATAGCGTCAGTATCCTCCTTCTTAGCAAAGCCCTCCAGAGCAGGCGGTGAAGTCTCGCGATCCTGCATAAGTAGCACGGCGGCTTGGACATCCTTCAGAAGCTCTTCAATGGCAACGAGGTCTTCCTTCATCGCTGATCCTGTGACAGCGACGGATTCTGACGGCGCGGCAGCCGCAGGGATTTGCATGTTGGCGTCCATCTTGTCCATCTTGTCCTGGATTTGAGTCAAGATAAGCTCCATCTTGACCAGATCAGCAGACTGTGCTAGTTGCGGTGGTGCCGGCTCCTCTTGTGATGCTTCTTCAACAATCTCCCGCGATGTAGATTCTTCACCATCAGGAACACCCGCCAGAGCAACTTCATTGCCTGCTGGAGCAGCATCCTCCTCGGCAAACGCCTCCTGCCTAGCGCCTTTGAGCATGTCAATATCCTCACGCAGGGCGTTCAGACCTTCTTTGAGAGTCTCCAAAATCTCATAAGACACGCTCATATCGACAGGCTTCTCGGCGATCTTGGATACATCGGCTCGTAGCCCCTCAATCCCTTCGTTCATCGCATCGATGATTTCGCCAGTAGCAGACATTTGTCGATCGGGATTGGTCTCAAGCTTCTTGTCAAGATGTGATTGCAAGTCATCAAGACCAAGTTTCAGAGCCTCCAAGACTTCTTCCGTATCGGCTCGTGAGTGTTGTCGGGTCAGATCATCAGACTGGCGCAATTGCTCAAGCTCTCCGCGCAAAGCCTCTAGGACCTCTTCGTTAAGACCAGCGGATGTGAGGTTAGCCTTGATCTCATCAAGCGCAGTCTTCATGACCATGATCATCTCGGTCTTGTCCTTATCGCCGGCAGGGACAAGAGCATTGCCGAATGATTCCCTCAACGACTCTAGCTCTGTGCGGATCAGAGCAAGATTGTCCTTGGAAGTGGTCTCCTGAGAGGTGTGCAAGCCATCGAGCAGCTCTCGTACAGCGTCCACAATGGCGTCCTTGTCGGGTGCGGCACTTGGCTGAACAAGAGAGCCATTCAGGGTCTCTTTGAGATTCTCGAATTCCTCCTTCAGCGAAGCCAACATGTCGTCGTTGGGTGTGTTTGCAGACTCCTTCTCAGCAATGAGAGTATGTAGTCCGTCAAACCCGGCTTGGAGCTTCTCGAGGATGTCATTCTTGTTGCTAGAAGTGTCACCGAGGACAACCTCCTTGAGCTGATCGAATTCGTGCTTGATAGCTTCGCTGATGTCGTCGGTCGAGTCGGTATCGTCCTCGGCTCGGAGCGCAACTTGGGACTTCATCTCCTCAAACCCGGCAGTAAGAGCAGCCAGGATCTCTTCGTTGCCCTTTGCGGAAGGCAAAAACTGAGTGCTCAACTTTTCGTGGAGGTTTTCAAACTCTGACTTGAGGTAAGAAACCATGTCGCCGCGACTCCAGGCCTGGTCACCGCGTGGACCTTCGGCAACATAGCCCTGAACATCTTCGCGTAGCTTGTCAAGCTCAGTTTTGATGTGATCGATCATTTCACCGTCCTGCGTGATCTCCCGGGGTTGGTTAACCGATCCTTGAAGCTCAGTTCGAAGACTATCCAGTCCTTCACGAAGTGCAGTGAGAACCTGCTCAGTATCCTGTCCGTGGTTGGAGGAGATGCCTTCGAACTCAGAATGCATGCCATCCAGTATCGACTGTAGACGCTGCATGACTGCTTCGTTGTGAGATTCAGTCGCCGCTCGGACAGCGTCCTCGATAGTCTCTGGCGGAAGCTCAAGATTCACAGGTGCAGAGCTGTGTTCAGAAAGCGCGTGGCGAATGACTTCCTCGAGCAGTTCTTTGGAGAGAGTATCGGCCTGAGGTTTTTGAGCAGTAAGAGCAGGCTTCAGCTCCTCCAAAGAATCTCGAACAGCCATCAGGATCTCCTCGCGAATCTCGTGAACTTCGTTGATTGGAGGTGGTAGTTGAATCTGCTGCAGTGACTCGTGCAGCATGGTTTCAATTTCCTCTTTTGTGACAGCACCCGAGCCGTTGAAGTCTTGGAGGCCTTCGCGGAGACATTGCAAGATTTCCTCACTACCGAGGCCAACCTGCTGTACTTCGACACTCGGGTTCAACTCAACGCCGTCATAAGCTTCACGTACTGCACTGATGATTGCCTCCTTGTCCAGTGCAGCTTGAGCAGATGGTTGGTCCAGGCCGCGCTCCGCAAGTGCTTGCTTGACGACGTCGTAGACCTCGTTGTTGTCGACAGTGTTGCGAGTCACCACAGAGGACATGGACTGTCGTCTTCGCTCGCGCATAACCTTGTCCATGTGCTCCTTTAGATTCTCGAGACCCTCCTGGACAATGGCGTTGATGTCTGTGTTGGTCTGACCAGACTCAGTTTCGGCTGCCCTAGCCTGTTCGGCCTCCTCAACCTTGCGGGCGAGTTCACGGCCCATGCCTAGAACCTCGCCCCTCAGTTCTTGAACAAGCGTCTTGGTAGCCATGGTTACACATCCGGACTCGGCGACACTGTCCTTGATCTTCCGTAGGAATTTCAACATCTCCTCGCTCACAAAATCGGCAGCCTTGGGGCTGGTAAAAGCCGCCCTGTTGTCAGCCGAGAGGGTTCGTGTGAGCGCGCCAGATCCTGGGGATGGTTGGAACGATGCTGATCCAGGCGGGTGGGCAACTGAGCCCTGCTTGACGAACTCTGCCAGCTCAGCCACCTTCTTAGCAGTCTCGCCCGTTGCCTTGTCGACGAGCTTCTGCAGACTTGCGACCAGACGCTCCTGGCCATCCTTTGTCACCATCTCGCGGATGATCTTCTCCAACATGGCAACACTAGCGGCGCCCTCGACCGAGTATGGGTTCGGGCTGCCAATTCGCTCATCGGCCCAAGGACTAGTCGGTGTCATCCTTGGGAAGGTAAACTGCTTTGTCGGTGTCATGTGCGGATCCTGGAGATTGAGGCTGCTGGAGCGGGAGGCATCTGCGTTGATGGCGGCACTGGCGGCAGCTTGCTGCTTTTGTGACATGGTGGATAGGAGATCCTTGAGTGACTTCCGAATGTCCTCGTCACGTGTGTTGGTGGCTTCCTTCAGACTGATCAGATCAGTGGCATTGTCCTTACTCCGCCGGCTCAACTGCGACATGTCCTTTTGCAGGCTGGACACGATGTTGTTGATGCTGAGTAGCTGGCTGGAGATGTTGTCGAAGGAGTGCGGTGGTGGTGGCCCATGGACTGGCCCAGGAGCTGGCGCGGGCACCGGCGGTGACCGTGGTGGTGTGCGTGCCGCATTATTGGTGGCATTGGACAATGGCGGGTCGAGAAGATGTTGGGGAATGGACATTGTCTGCAGGGCCATCATGGTGGCAGACGGTGGTGTGTTCTCGCCCAGGAGGGCCCTGTTGCTGGGCCGTAGGGCGGGTGTGTCCTTGATCTCGAATCGCGGAGCCGGTGTAGGCGTACTGTCCTTTCCAAAGTAGTCCCTCTCGAAGTCGCGCGAGATGGGTCGCCCTCCCCTACTCGACGGTCGGTCGCGGTCTGGTGAGCGCTCGGGCGAGCGGTCCAGGAAAGGCCGCTCAGGCGAGCGGTTGTCGAGGTAGCTGCGTAGATCGCGAACGCTGCCTGGCTGTAGTGACTGCATGCGCTTGTGGGTTGTGCCTTTGATCAGAGACCGCTCAGGCGAATTCAACTTCTGTGGCATAGGGTTAGTGGTGTATGAGCTTGCAGGTAAGCTCTCTCGCGCCTTCTCCTCGAGCGCCTTGGCCGCCTGCATGATGGCTGCAGATGTGTTGGGGCGTGTTGTGAGGTTTGGCGAGCCTGGGTTGATGGGCAATGGCGGCGGCGCCCGGTCGGGATCAGCACTATCCCACCTAGAGCTGCTGTGTCAGTCGCACATGGCCGTGTATCTGCAGTGGGGGGTGGACAAACATTGGAATCATCCGGTCTGAAGAGAAGGAGTGCGAGTGGCGGACAAGTTCTCGGTCGCGCGAGACTTCGCGGGACTCTGACGAAGACATTGCGATGCGGCGGAGAGGATGTGGTCAGACCAAACAGTGTATCTGGGGTGGAGTGGGGTGTCAGGTGGGAAGAGTGCGAGAGTTGGGCGAGGCCAATCAAGGGCAAGAGATGATTTCGAGTGTACAGCTGAGGGTGGTTCGGACGTGAATTGCTTCAGCGATCCAGCGCAGGGTATATAATACTTCGTGATATTCGTGAGGGGAGAATGCGTGCGAAACTGAGGCTGGTGGGCGGCTGCCGTGTTGATCAATAGTGTTGGGATTTGTTTACGTGCACTGGCCAATAGGCGATGACGATGGCGGCGCGACTGCCAACACAGCCGTCGCTGGGGCAGCGGCGGCGCGAACGGGATGGACCCAGTTGCGCAACTGGGCCAATTAGAGGCGAATGTGCCCTCGCAGCGGTGTAGGAAGAATAATGCCGCTGCATGCTGAAGCCAATCGCCCTTGCCCGTCGCCCTTGAACCACAACAGGGCAGCTTCCTGTTTGCCTGTCGTTCCTGCAGGTGCGGCCGTCATCACGTGCCCTGAACCAGCGCAAAACAAACATCATGTGCAACCACAGTGCCATTGTGGGGCATGGGAAAAAAAACACATGCGGCCTAGCCGGCATCATCGAGTGTGATATTAACCACGGCGGAAACAGGGTTTAGCAACTGTGCCCTGTGCCATACGCATCCTAGACGTCAACACCAAAACTACACACCCTATCACCCTCTACAGAGATTCCGTGATCCAATGCCTGGGTATAGTAATGATAGACTAGGGGTCGCGCATTCCGTTTCAACACCACACCATACTTACACGTCATGTAGCTGGGTGCTGGGGGTCTCGTTGTTGAGACAAGGTCGCGCTACACAAACAACCTAAAGTAAACCATAGACACCTACCTACTGTGCAGCACGGCACAATAGGCTGACAGTCGGCCTATACAAAAGAAAACAAGCTGCCGAAGCGAGGGAAACAGAAGGCTGTTTCTAAAATCACAGTAAACACACAAGGTTCGGAAAGAAAACGTTGCGATGAAGAGAATAAAGAAGCAGTTAAGAGACAGTAGCGGGGACGTTGGGGAAGAAGAGGGGAGAAGCCATCTTGCGACAACGAGAAAGGAACCTGTCTGCGAGCATACAACTCGGGGGGGGGGGGGGGGGGGGGGGGGGCGCG
>JAXRVH010000028.1:237588-327432 GCA_034640345.1 Drechslera avenae
AACGCGATCTCCCTAACAGTCCCGCCATCCCTGTTGTACCCGGAGTGGTCGACACAGTCGCGCCAGTTGAGGCAGTTCCTGGCAATGTCCTTTCCGGTGTGCTGCGTGTGTAGAAGTAAGTCTTCCACAATCTCTACCTGCTTTACTATGCTAACTTTTTCTTAAGAAAACGCCAATCAATCCAGAGTAGGATCCGTGTACGCTGTAAACACCAGTGCAAGGCTGTATGGTTCACAGAGATGATACGAGACAAGCGACACCTTACAAGATCTTACCATGCTCCGTGTTCGGGATGGAAGATATGCTTGCGTAGCCCGCCGTGTCCAGCTCCCCCGTCTTTGTAGCGCATCTGTTTTTAATAGTACCTTTAAACTTGCAACTTTTGACCTTTACTCAACCTCCATTGCTGCCACTACTTCCTATCAACCTGCTCTTTCATGTTACCTTTACTAAGCAGGCCTATCTCAACTCTAGTAATAGCCTTGAACAAGCCAAGTAACCCCGCCTCCATTCGACTAGATTCGAAATGCAGGCGGCCTTTGCATCTTATTCAGCTCATTCGACCTCAACAGCAGTTCATGACAGCGGCCTAATACCAAAACAACTGCCATGGAAAACGTCTCATATTCTGGTACCCACCCCCGCCAAATTTTTGCAAGCAAACGATCATTACCTTGCGCGAAAAGAAAATAGCAAAAACTATAAGCATATGCATCTAAGACGGCACATACCTAGAACCAGCCGTGTAAAACGTAACATGACATTGCATCACTGAAAAGCCCAGAAGGTCAAAGTTATTCGGCCCTACCAACCACTAAATAGTCATATATTCCGATTCCCCCCCCCCCCTCTCCCATTCGAGCTAGTCCAGCTAGTTAGATTAAAAGTGTAATTATCAACCGCAATAATCAAAACCTTTCAGTAGACGTTCAAGATTAATATATTCGCCGCCGTCTGACGTGAGATTAATGTCTGTGGGAGAGAAGGAAAAGATTCACGCAGACATGATTACTTCAGGAATGGGATTTAATTTTCACACATACAGAGAGAGAGAGAGACGTGTTGGATCAGTACGGAAGGGGGGTTCCAGCTGAAAATGATTATACAGGTGGAAGTTTGTGACTCGGTGGATTTTATTCAAGGAAAAAAAAGTTGCAAAGAATGGCAGCAAAGCTACTAGTAAAACTAAATGTAGTTAATATCACAAAGTCCTAGCGATCCGGCCCCGAAACCTTTTCTCATCTCTTTGTTATTGTTTTTGCTCTTGTTTTCTGACCAACAATAAGCCAAGATTTATAGAGATTACAATTTTCTCTTCGTAGGGATGTAAATGCTAGCGGAACAATGACAAAACAGAACACCTGTTTTGTTCATTAATAAAAGCACCGTTTGCGATATAGTACGAGAGTGAGAGTGTGTGTATCTTAATTAAGCATAGGTACATTTTTGCCATTGGTTTGTTTTCCATCATCTTCATCATCATCATCAGCAACAACAGCAGCAGCAGCAGCAGCAATGACAAGACGGAACAAGAAGAAAAAGACGCAAGGCACTGAAAAGGAAAGGATCTGTCTGTCCGCTCTTCTAATTAATGGCATCTACAGTCTGCACTATTTTGCTTGCTTAAACTCGTCTACATACACATTCACGATCCGGGACCTGCCGGATCACTTGAGTTCGGTCTATATATACGACAAGCGGCCGCTTACTGCATCGCTCACCGCCATCGACGCTGAATGCAAGACGTACGCACACACACGCCTTAAAAAGGGCCACGTCATCGTGTTTTTCAGAGTCTGGAACGCATTGTTATTGCTCAGTTTGGTTGTGGCTGAGAAGGAAGATGAGATACTAGAGCATAAATCTTGTGCATCGTAGACCTTATACGGACGCGGATCGTGCGGAAGTGTGGGTATGTTGAGGAGTCAAGAGAGCGGATGAGATGGGGTCTAGATTACAGGGACTTGGGCTCGTGGGGTGGAATAAACATACATCGAGTTTCTGGATCGGATGAGGCGAGTATATCCCATAGTTCCCAAGCCAAGTGTAAAGAGACAGGCGAGAAATCTAGTTTGAGAAGGAGAGTTCTGGGATGCGGGGGTTGGTCTTGGTATCCGATTGACAGTAAAGGTAGGGCACTCTGCTTTGGAAGGCCTGGGTCTGAGCTTGTTGTCGTGGAATGAAAAGCGAGTAATGATAATAAGCGCATAGTAAGCATGGCCTGGACAGTCAGAATCAATATATGACGCAATCAACCGGCGGCAGAGAAGTTGTGCTTTGACAGCGATATCGAAATTCAGGGTAATATCATGGCACAAAAGCAGTCGTCCACATGGAGGTTCACCCGCGGAGGTGTAATACGCAAGTCATGTACAAAACAGCCGACGTCAACTCCCGTTCAGTATGGTCACGTGCATGTATGCTCGTACACATGCATGCATCTCCAGCCCGGAGCGGTTGTTGTTCGTTCATTACAAGTAGAGCATGTTTCAGGCTCTTCGCAACCCCGCTCATGATTCCGCTAAATACCGTCGGAACGTGAAACATGGTTCGCTGATGATGATGTGCTCCAGGACTGGCCGACGAGTCAAACAGGGTCGGTTTCGACGCAAGGCTTGTCAGCGTGCGGAGCGGAGATACGGACCTTGTCAGGGTACCGTAAGCACCAAAGCTTTTAGAGCGTATGCATGCATGTAGCAACTAGAATGTAGCTAGCAGGTTTTCTGCCTGCTGACTGAGCTGGTCGGGAAGTTTGCTGAGGTGAGCCGTGAGCGCTTCGGAACAAACAATACAGCCCTATCGAGGAACCACGGCAGGAGCACCAGCACGTCAAAGGACGATATTTCTTTTGATGTAAATTGAAAACCAAAAGTCTGGAAGAGTAGTAGAAAAATATACTCTCCAATACAGACCTATTGCTCATATAGAATTTTGGATTGGATAGAAAAATTGCCCACAGCAACTACCCCTGCCGTGTGTTCCATCGTATGTGCCGACTTGCTGCACAATGCGCGATGCGGAGTTGAGACGGAGACCCTGCTACTGTATACGACGTCTGCAGATCATGCGAAACACCGGTCCGTAAAGCTTATGTGGTCCATGCAGGGTGTATCTGGTATCTGGTATGTGGTATTGCAGAGCCGCGCTATATCGGCAACGCCCCTACTCACGGACGTCGGAAGGTGTTCAGTGCAGGCAGGTGTTTAGGTGGGATCTATATTACTCCCGCATGTTTGGGGCGAGGAAGAGGAATAGATGGCTTCCAGAAGCTACAGCTATTTGTCTGTGCTGCAAGCCTCATTAATTCACTATAGGAGGCTTGGCGGGTTGAGAGGCGGAGAGCTCGGCATGCATCCATAGCGGTCGGTTCAGCAAATTAGCGATCAACAGCAATCAAAAAGCATCGGTGGCCACAATGCGACTCCGGTACCTCGGCACTGCAATAGACATGTTGCATAGGAGAGGGAAGGATGCGCAGCGGTAAAGGTCTCTGGGCCAGACGGATAAATTGAGCCGTCAGGAGGACTTTTGAGCGGTCTTGTCAGCTCGTCGAGGATTCTAGGCTAGTGTGATCGGGCGCTATCGGGTCAACGCCATTGCTTGGCCTACCTTAATTTTTCCATCGGTTCCGGGCAGCCCCTCAAGTCGAGAGGGGGGGGGGCCTTGCTATTGTACGGGACGATGGCGTATTCTGGACTTGGGGTACGCAGCTGTGGTACGCAGCACGTGGGCTTGTTGCTAGCCCATGACCTTTGCATTCGTAACGGCAGATTGAGCCATGTATAGTACAGAGACGACAACAGGCAGAAGACGAAAGTCGCGACTAGACATGTTGCATCGCCACCTGGTGGACTGCAGTGTGTTGTTGCATGCTTAGTCGACCAGCTGATCATTGCTGCTTACGGAGAGTGCGGTTGGCCGAATCCCGGGGTTGAGCGGCGGGTTGAAATTATGCTTAAGTCTTGCGCCAACCTTATCTCTCACCTTGCAGATGTAAGCGAGTCGATTGGAGACGGCCTGTATCGACACTTGTATCCTGTACTGCGAATGCGGCGACAATGGAGAGCGGGCAGTCATGGCAAAGAGCATCAGACGACGGGTTGCTGGGACGCGCAAAGGGCAGCTAGTTGTGGAAGAGGTTAAATTCAGATTTCCCAATGCGAAACGTGTGGATTGGAGTGTGGAGAAGCCAACGCTGGGCAGGCATGACAAGTCGGATGACGCGGCTTTGGACCGAATTTGCTGATAAGACAAGCAGCGGCCGTTGCCATTTTACGCGGAGTTGGGAGGGGGCTTGGCTAGTTCTCGAAACAGATGCTGTTTGCTACTTGGCAGGACTGAAATGACCTGTGCCAATGATGTGCGACTCGGCCCTTTGTCTCTCTCGGGCAGCTAAGATGGCTAGGGGATGCCGGGGCCCATGGCAAGTTACAGAAAGCAAAGTGCCGTAGTCTGCAGCCTTTGGCAGCTCTGAAGGGACTGTGTGTAGACAGGATTTAGCGTGGTGGGCACGGTGATGTGCTGCCTAGTTTATCCTCTAGTGGGACAAACATGTTTGTAACCTTGGCAATGTCTCATGGAGGGCTTGCAAGACGGAGTTGCTGCGGACGAAAACAAAGCGTAAGCTTGGAAGCGGGAATCGCGACGAGCTCCGACGCCCAGTTCTTGTTGCTGGAAGCGGGTGTGCGCCACGGTCTTGTGATACCGTCAGCCTGGATGGATAGCTCGGATCGGCGTGGAACGCACGGAGGTAAGCTTAAACAACTGACACCAGGCTTAATCAAAACGCATGGCCGAGCGTCTAGGCGAATGGGCTGAGAAGTAGCAAGCACCGAATTACGTTGCTGTGGAGCTGAGCAAGACGCCTGTTCCACCAAGCAGGCTGAGCGCCAGGGCTGGCTAGCGAGTCGGGCTTGTTGCACGCAAGCAAGTTGGCAGGCCAGGCAGCGGCTGTTTGCAGGTGTGCGATGTGCGGTGTGTGGTGTGTGGCATGTGGTGTGTGTGGTGTGTGTGGTGTACGGTGTGCGGGTTGTGTCGAGGGTGAAGGGCAGCTTGGTAGGCAACCGAGATGCTATTCTTACCCGGAACCGAGCATCTTCCTTTGTTCCGCAGCGGCAGCAGTCAGCTCCAAGGAACTGGGGGCCAGACGCACCGCAAGTATCGCCCGTTTCCAAGGCCGCCGAGAGGCGCAGTAGCGTGGTGGAGGGTGGACGAGTATTGTGTAGAGAAGTCGAGGCAGGGGGGGCCAAGTCTGCCAAAGCATGCCATGACTGTGACAAAGTGGTGCAGAGGCGCCAATCGAGGACTCCGCGCTCACACGGACTTTTGCAACGCCTTGGCTCTGCTTGGTACAATGAATGTCGAGGCGCCAGTGACAGCCAAGCAGGACAAGCCGGACTGACGGACGGGCTGCACCACACGGCGAAGCCTTGGGAGGTGTCAGAGCTGGGGTGGTTGTGGGTCTGCCAAGGGATCGAAGGCTTGTGGAAAATAAAGATTCGTTTAGAGTTGTCCGGCACACAAAGCTTGGCTGATGGCCACCGTCGCCGCTGGGCGCTGGGCGCTGCCCACTGCGCCGTACTGCACTGGGGGCGTCATGGCCGAGGCCGTCGGCGTGGCCCATCATCTCTGGGGCGTTGCTGGATGCCGAGTGGGCATCGAATGGGTACGGCGAGCTGGCTTACCTATGCAGCACCGACGGTACGTACTTGGGCCCTCGACCGCACACGGCCAGTGAACAACCACCTACTGACAGCGAGCCGGGGTCGGTATAAAGCTTGTCGCGGCTGCTTGTGGGCCTTATTTCGCTATCAGACGCCACTCCACGTCTCGGCGGCGATCAAGAAGCACCACCCCAGCGCCGAGAAAGGGCCAAAAAGACATTCCTGGACAATCCTGGGTCCCAAAGTCCCAAGCCTGCACCGCCCGCCCCGAGTACATGAGGGCAGATGACTGCTCCATTGCCCTTTTGTAACCTTTTTGCGCCCCCCCCCCCGATCCATCTTCCCATGCCGCCCTGCCCATCGGCTCGCCCATCTTTCACCACATCCCTTTGGCTTTCTGATCGTCACTCGGATTTGCGCAACCTCGCAGACCGTGCTTGGTCCCACACCTCTCGTCTCGTCACAGTCGCACATTGCCTTTTTGTAAGTGTCTATCCATTCATCTCTTGTGCCTCCGAGCCGCTCTTCTCGTGTCATGGCCGGCCTGCTGTTCGGTGGCATGCCATGCTCAGCCAACATCATGCGTACTCTTACATCTCCGAGCTTGCCGGAAACCCCCCCCCCTCCCCTGCAACCCTCGGCGCTGCTCGCTTTGTAAGATTATAACAGCACAATTTTCCCGTCCCCACAAGGAGGCTACGGCCATTGCTTTTCTCTGGCGCCCGCCCCGCCGCACCATAGGTGGATATGCTTCGGCTAACACAAGCCCTTAGACACCCCATGAGGCATTGACCTTGTAAAACTCCTTACGCTACCAAAACTAAATACTACGCTTGCTGCTACTGCTACTGCTACTGCTACCCTTACCATCACCATCGCCCACCGTCAGCACATGAGCACCATCACCATGGAGACATACCACGGACACGTTCGCACGCCCAACGATGCCATCATTCTATTCGAGGCCTGCCGCATTGGAATATTACCGCGAGTGCAGCGACGCCTGTCCGAGAAGGAGCGCCAGCAAATAAAGTCGGGCTCAGTGTTCGTCTGGGACGAGCGCGAGGCGGGCATGAGGCGGTGGACAGACGGAAAGTCGTGGAGTGCGAGTCGCGTTTCAGGCAGCTTCCTCACATACCGAGAGATGGAAGGCAAACGCGGAGGCAGCGCAGTACCTGCAGCTCCCGTCGCCAAGCGGGCGTCTGGAAAGTCTCCCGACGGCTCATCGAATGGAGACTCGGAAGGCGAGGGGCCAGACGGGTACAGGTACAAGCCAGACGGCCTGATGAAGCAGTCTTTCAGCATCACCACGCAGAGCGGACAGCACCTCCACCTCATCAGCTACTACTCGCGCTCAAATTCAAACAACCTCCCGCAACCCGCCAACGACGCCCAACTGCGACACATCCGCCCTCCAAAGAACATGTATCCAGAGTCGGCAGTCAACGAGACCCAGACCGTGCCTGCCGTCACCCGTGGCCCAATGCCCGGCTCACCATACAACGCACCTGGACACAGCATGGCTCCGTCTTCGCCATATACGCGCGGCGGGCCCGTCGCGCCCATGTACGCCGTCCCCGTGTATCCACCCACTCCACCCAATGGCACCTCACCACTGCATCCCTACTATCCGCAACACCCGTACTTCTACCCCGGCCTCATCTATGCACAGCCTCAATATCACCCACAAGCTCATGTCTACGACCGCCCACCGCAGCACCCGCATGCCCCCCAAGCTCACCATCCAATGCTCATGCAGCATCCCGCCTACGCAGCGCATGCCGCGCACGCTGCCCACGCTGCCCAACAGTACATGGCGACACCTTCAACCCGCCCTCCATCCACTGCGGAACAAGCACAACATGCACACATTCAACGTGGTAGTGTAGTCGCGCCTCCCCCAGCGCCTGCACAAGCCATTCCCGAGCAAGGCCCACAACTGCCAGCCATCAATGGTGCTGCCGCTGCGGGAAACACAAACAAGCCACCGACTCCAGAGCCCTCGGACAAGTCAGACTCTCGCGCACCCGAGTCGAATGGCCCAACAGCACAGCGACCACTTCCGACACTCGGCTCATTACTGAACGGTGATAGCCAGGACAAGGATAACCAGAACAGCAGCCGTTCTGGCAGTCGCAGCCCGAATACTGCAACGAGATTCCCTCGCGATCTCGCGCCGGAGAGGCTTGCAAAGAACAGCACTGCTGCCGACAGCAGCGCGCTCAACAAGCTCAACAGCGTATTCGTCCGGTCATAGCAAACCTGACTGAAAAGACGCGCCAACAGACTTGCGTCATGTCTACGAGGCGCCACCTTTTCTGTCTCTCTCTCTCCTTCTTTCTTCATTTCTCTTCTGACGCACATGACACTTGTTCTCCTCTGCTCTTTTTCTTTCGAGTACGCGAGCGTTTTTGGAAGCATTTACGAACTGCATATGCACGGCGTTTAGGTACCTTGGCTACATGGGCATCATGAGGAGCCTGGGCGTGGTTCACAGCATCGGCCGAGATCCGGCTTGGAGTTTTACGGCATATGTACAGTTGTGTCATCACGGATGTATTAGGGCATAACGCTAGTATTAAACCCAGTATTGCTATGGGAATATCATCAGACCCTAATTACACTAAATGTCACACGTTGCACCTTGATGTTGCTCCCTTTAAACTTTTAGAGTTGGTTTCATGCTTAATGCCTAATCGTACCGTGCCCGATAAGCTCAACCAAGCTTTGACATCATCACCAACATCGGCTCGCCCCATCGGCTCGCCCCATCAGCTTTCGCTCAACAACCACAGCCAAGTCCAAGTCCTCGGTTGCTTCTGTTGCGCATCGTGACAGCCGTATCCTATTACCACACATGTCCGATCTTTCGGAACACAAGTGCCACAGACACTGCAGTGCAGCTTCCTGTTGCGGAAGCGTCACTGTCTATCATGTCATCCCGCCGTTGGCCTATCTTCCCATGCCGCGGATCAACGCGAACAGTAACCCCGCAGGGTGCATGTGGTATCGCCCACGGACAGGGTTCTTATCACCTAGCACGTCAATGGCGCGCGGGAAACGCCACGGTTCTTGTGCTCGGCTTTCCGCTTCTTGACACTTTTGACACTAGACGACCTTGTTCCGTCGATGCTATATGAGCAACTAGGCGCATTCCGACTGTCAATTTCCACAGATTTGCCATTTTACAAGGGGACAAACGCAATTGAAACGCAATGGCGGCTGCAATTGAACAGCCCAGTCCATCGACGGACGTGGAGAAAGAGACGGCGATCGAGGACAACAGCACGGGGATCAAGAAGGTCATACCCAAAGGCCTCGAAGAAAAGCTCCTGAAGCATTCGCACGATGCAGACGCGGCGATGAAGGCCTATGAAGGCATGGAGGGCCAAGTCATTGAGTTGACCGAGGAGAAGAACAGGGCGCTTTTGAGGAAGATTGACATGCATCTGATGCCTGTGAGTCCTGAACCAGCGTATAGACTGTCACACAATGTCTGATAAGATTCCAGATCATGTGCATCGTTTATGGCTTGAATTATCTAGGTATGCACATGGCCTTGTTCAAACTCTGAAGTTGAGCATGCACTCACTACTCTGTACATAGACAAGACGACCCTTTCTTACGCCAGTATCATGGGTCTTCGACTCCCTCCCTCTGACAACAAACTAAAATCTGGCATTAATCTCAAAGGAGACGAATACTCATGGCTTAGCAGCATGTTCTACTTTGGCTACATTGCGTGGGAATATCCCACAACACGGCTACTTCAAGTTCTTCCACTAGGCAAATACTGTAAGCCGTTTTGGATTGTCTGCTAGAACTTGCAGAAATGACTGACACCAGAGAAGCGGCTTTCAACATCATAATGTGGGGCCTCGTACTCTCCTGCTTCGCAGCCGCGGAAAATTACGCCGGCGCACTTGCTATCCGCTTCTTCCTCGGCGTCTTCGAATCAGCCGTAACCCCCGGCTTCGCCCTCTTCACCTCGCAATGGTACACCAAAAAAGAGCAGGGCTCGCGCACTGGCATCTGGTTCAGTTTCAACGGGTTCGCCCAAATCTTCGGCGGCTGCCTCGCCTACGGCATTGCTGTCGGGTGCCGGAAATCTGGTACCACGATTGAGCCCTGGAAAATCATCTTCCTCGTTACCGGTCTGCTGACAATGTGTCTGGGTGTCTTGTTCCTGTGGATTGTGCCAGACAACCAGTTGAATTGCAGGTGGTTGAGTAAAGAAGATCGGCTGCTGGCCATTGAGCGCATTCGAGTCAACGCTCAGGGAGTGGGTAATAAACACTTCAAGTGGTATCAGTTGAAGGAGGCGCTGGTGGACCCGTTGAGTTGGGCCTTTTTCTTCTACGCGCTCATCGCTGACATTCCAAATGGTGAGAAAAGCCGTCTCCTATCCCACCTTTTCCCAGATGAAAGACTTACAACAACGAAAAGGTGGCTTATCAAACTTCTTCTCCCAACTCATTGTTGGTTTTGGCTACACCCCCGAGCAGTCGCTTCTCTACGGTACCCCTGGTGGCGCCGTCGAAGTTGTTTTCCTTATCGCGTGTGGTTATGCGGGCGACAAGTACGGGTACCGGATTCTCATATCCATGATTGGGCTCTGCACCGCTATCATCGGCATGATCCTCATCGTTGCGCTTCCCCTGACAAACAACTCTGGTCGTCTGGCAGGGTACTATCTCACGCAAGCTAGTCCAACACCGTTTGTGGCGCTTTTGAGTTTGATCTCTAGCAATGTGGCTGGGTACACCAAGAAGACTACTGTTGCGGCCATGTTCCTGATTGGATACTGTGTGGGAAATATCATTGGTATGGCTCTTTACAACCCCTCCATTTTCGTTACTTTTCTCTCTCTCTCTCTCTATAGTCAATCAAAGTAGAAAGCTAACACACGAGATACAGGTCCACAGACCTTCCGTCCTTCAGACGCGCCCCGCTACGTCCCTGCAGAAGTCACAATCATCGTTTGCTGGGGTGTTTGTCTTGGTATCCTTGCCTTTATCCACCTTTACTGCGTGTGGCAGAACAAGAAGAAGGCGCAAATTCGCGAGAGTCCAGAGTATGTGAGACTAGAGAATCAGGAGTAAGTCTACTTGTTCTGCAAAGTTTGCTTGTCTGTATGAGGGGACTAACGGAGTTTTACAGGTGGCTTGATCTTACCGACAAGGAGAACCCAGAGTTTATTTATACGTTGTAGGGCGGGAGGGGGTTTGCGTGACTTTGGTCTGAAGATTATCTTGCTTTGCACCTACCTAATATACGGTAGGCGTGGTGGAAGATGATACCCTTCAGATAGGATAGGTAGGTGAGTCCATAATACAGGATTATTAGCCATGTATCTCATCTAGGTAACAATAAACATCCCATACTCTCACCGTGATTGCCTCGGGAAAAAAAAAGAGGGAAGAGAAGAGAAAACGAAAGGCTCACTGGAATCATGGTGTGGTTGATTGCATCAAAAACGTCAGCTTCTTCTTCATTGCTCATTTGCTAACCGGTAAAGAAACAGAAAGAACAATCAACCCTCGCTTCCAATCTACAAGTCTTCTCCCCACCCTCACTACATCACTGTACTACGACGAGCACGTGGCCAACATGGTAGTCAAGGCACTCTTCTCCGCACTCGTAATGGTCAAAGCATACACGCTCTTGACCTTGATCCACATCTTGCTGTAGGTGCAGTAGTAGCTCGTTAGCGGGGGCTTCCAGTCCTCGGGGCCCTTGTCGCCCTTTTCTTGGTTTACATTGTCGGTTACGGCGAGGAGTTGGGGGTTGGTCAGGTCGTTTGCAAACGTCTGACGCTGGGCTGTGGTCCACGCAGCGGCACCGGACTAGATTTTGTTGTTAGGTTTGTGGATGTATATATATATATATCGGGGAGGATGGAAAAAGATGGGGAGGCATAAACGTACCTTCCAGGCATTGCTCAATGGCACCATGTGGTCAATGTCGACGTCGCTGGCGGCAGTCCATGTGGCGCCGTCGTAGGGGCTGAACCAGCTTCCAGAGGTAGACGAGCAAGCGTCGTTTGTGACGACGTTTGTTCCATCGCGCTTTAGCACCGTCTCGCGCGTGTTGCAGGTGCCGGACTGGGTGATCCAGTGGGGAAAGAGATCGCGCGAGTAGCCGTCCTGCGGCCCTTGGGCGGCAACGGTGAGACCGGCAAGGAGGGTGGTGGCCGTCGCTTTGCTGGGAACGTTGGGAGGGGCGCGGGCATCCAGCGTGACTGGTGCAGGCGCAGCCGAAACAAGAGCAGCCGAGGCCACGGCAATAAAGATGGATGTCTTCATGGTTGGACAAGTCTTGGTGACGGAGAGGGGTGTGTGGGTATGTATGAGAGATGCCTCGCCTTGCCTTGTCTTTTTTTTTACTTGCAGTTACATGACTTCCCTACCCTTCTTATATACTCACCCTCTCTCGTACCTCTTCGGCCACTCTCACACATGCTCTTTGCCTCTCAACACCAATGACATGCACCACGCGCACTTTGTCTCTCCGAACCCTCATATCCACCAAGCCTACAACCGGCACCATTGCGCTCACGACCCCCCCAATCAGGCAGGTCAAGAAACAAGCCAAGTATGCGGTACCCCTGTCCATCCACCTACCTAGTCGGGCCAAAACTGAGCTGTTCGTGTACCTGATCAGCAGTTGTTTACTTTTGTTGCCAGCTACACAAGACCAGCCTGTGGGTTTGCCTTCCTTTCGTGGGTTACGGGGCCGACCTATCTGCATGTGCATACAGCGGATGACTTGCAGTGCCGTGCATGGACTAGCAGGAAGGCGTAGATTACTTTTGTTACAACCAGAGTAGCTTTCACCCTCCCAGGTGCTCTTATCGCGGCCTGTGATAGGGTGCGGGGTGATATTGGCAACAGCCTGCCGATCAATCATCTTGATTGGGCCATGTGGGCTCGATATGAAACCCCCCAATTGTTCGATTTTCGATAAACTTCCGGCGCTTCCTGCGCCGGAGATCCCGCACCGATGGGCAACCACGGGGGCGACTGAGCGAATGGGTCATGTCAGATGGCCAACGTGAAAGATTGCTGGCTTGGTGGTGAAGTGGTCAGCGAGTGAGTGCGGGCTTTGATTGGTCGCTGCCCCACTTCCAAGGGTCCGGCATCGGCCTTGGCTGGAAGAAAGAAAGATGCTGGCTTTGAGAGGGCTTGTCAAGCTGTTTGCTGCATGGTACGGCCCCCAACTCTACACCATCAAGTACGCAGTTACGGGGTTCCCGCAATCTCATCAAGCCCACACACATATCCGGGCAATGTGCGACACCATACACTTGAAAAGTGAGCGCCACCAAGATGAAGAACCATCATGTCTGGTGTTTGAATGGATGCACAAAGACTGGAAATTGCCATACCCTCGTCTGAGTTTCAGAGTAGCCCAAAGCTGCCAAAAACTTGTCTCCAAGGCGGTCCTGTCGGCCCTCCAGCTTTTCAACACACTCAATGCTGCTCACACAGGTAGGTATATATCTTGCCCTGTTCTTGCACGTAGTAACTGAAATTTAGTGCAGATGCTAACCCAAACCATATCTACATTAGTCACGTCCATGGGAGTTTCTCCAGTTGCTAAGCTGGGTGAGTTGGGAAATCGCAAGTATGAAAACTCCATCCTTCAAGGATTGTACAATCTCAATAAGTGCCATTCTGTCATACTACCGAGTCGGTCTCTTGTAAGGAGAAATCTCCATACTACCCAGCATGGTCCCCATGCTTAATATGATCATGTGACACACCCCGTATCTACAACCAAGTCTCGACTTTCTTATAGTGGTCAAAGATGGGCGGGTAGCGCAACGTACTCGGAGCTTGCTGTGTCGAGCGCCGGAGATTTGGCAAGGTCATGTGTGTCGACATGCCTCAGATGCCTGGTTACTCGGAGTCATGGTTAGTTACTGATAATGTGCGTCTCGAAAGGCGATGCTAATGTAGACAATTGACAACAAAGTCCACTGCTACGTATCCTCTTCGGCGCAACCGATAAAATCATAGATGACCACACCGAAGCATGGTGTATTGCAAAAGTAATGCTTCTCCTTGGGGGGCCCATAGGCTAAACCTATCGGCAATGAGACCTACAAGGATGAGTCTGCACTGGCGGAACAACTAGCTGTCATGGACCATCCGGGTGATGATGCAAAACTCATCACTAGAGACCACTTGGCGTAGAGAACTAGAGCATATTCCAGATCTCCTGGTCCCACGGAAAACGCTGGACTTCATCGAGTCCATACTCGTTATTGACCCAAAAAACCGCCTACGGCTGCAGAAGCATTGATGCACTCGTTACTTGCAGGCTACTGTGTAGGCAGAACAATGCTCTTACAAAAATGCTGCATCCAGCAAATTTGGCGGAAGAGCCGGAACGAACGTGCATGAATCTCACAGGGATGATATTGAGAGCGTGTAGGATATTGGTGTCTGTACATTTGTGGCGAGATACTCCAAAGTCTCGGCGCCTTGTAATTAAGGCTATCCAAATCAAAGCTTGGTATGCCAACCCTTTAGTGCCGTCATGGACACCTTGCACCAAAACTGCCGTTTCGAGTATGTTCGCCCCAATTTCGGGGCCTTGGAAACTTGGCTGACGACTCCTCGGAGTGATAGCGACGCTTTATTGGATAGGCGAGATGGTAGACCTTTCCAGGGGTTACAAGGCTGGGTACATGTTGACCACATGTGCATGTCATAATAGCTCGGATCCTGGTATACATATTACCCGTACAAATGTAGTACATGTAGCACTTGTGGTATTAAGAATTGGAGAGAGAGAGATCGGGCGCTGTGGAATTTTGGAATGGGCCGGTGGTTGTGGTTCACCATGGCGGGTCTTATGCGGCAAAGTCAAAGTCCTTGAACGCCTCTTTGAACTTTTCAACATCCTGCTCTTCCTGGGCCTGTGTTTGCCCACAATCTTTCCAATCAACGCGTCGGTCGAGCCTTAGCAGCTTTGCCAACACCTCCCGTCCAAATTGGTTATGGAACCGTATCTCCTCATTGAAGCGCATTATGTAGCTCGTCTGCTTATCAGGATCATCATTCGGATTCCACACCAAAACCCTGAAGAAGTCGCTCGTCTCTTCGAAGCCGTCGCCGACATCTTCTTTTTGAAACTTTGGCCAGTGTAGATTCTCCGCCAATGCCTTGAAGGCGGCTTCTACAAGTCCCTTGCTGATGAGATCTGCATTTACTGGGAGGTATTGCCAGTGCGTGTGCGGCAAGCTGGATTTACTGACTTCCCAGGTGACAGACCCATATTCCTTGTCTGCCACAGAGTTCAACATTCTGTTCATTGAGCGCCGGTATCTTTGCATCTCAGCGTAAGTTGCACGGCGTTCTTCCTCTTCCATTGAGCCTAGCGTAGGCTGGTGGGTAAATGGGATAATGAGCATATGGCAGGGGAAGCCAAGTTTAGCAAACGTTTGTGGAGTCGGTAGTGGGCCTTTTGCCGTGGTCAGGTATGAGTTCTCGCCGATGGAGGTCACCAGATGAGTCGCAATATTCTCATTTGCCAAACAGAAGAAGCACTCGGACGCTGCAATGGGTCCGCGAGACTCGCCCTTGCGCCTCTTGTTGCCTCTTCGACCGCGGTTCCCATCGTCATAGACTAGATGCTGTTCACGATGCTCTGGTGCTGCCCGCTTTTTCTCTGAGAGCGCCACAGGGCACGCTGTTGAGCCAGCTGGTGGTGAGATTGGGTGGCTCGCTGAAGGCTCAAGAGAAAAGGCATAGATCCATTTTTGCTTGTTGGGGTTACCGTAGGACGCCAGGCTAATGAAGCGCGTTACCGGGTAGAGGTTATCAGTCTCATCACTCGGCGCATGGAAGAATGGCTCTCGCTCGTAGAAGGTGCCACCAGAAGTCGAGAAATGGTACTTGGGCTTTAGTATGATATCCAAGTCTGCGATGCATTGCTGCGCTGTTGGCTCTACGTCAGGGTTGAACTCGACTTTGGACCGCTTTCGAATATCTTCTGGCCACTCGTTGGTGACGAGGATGTCCGCCGTCGTGGCCCCTCTTAGAATCTTGGCATCGGTCTCGCTGTAGAAAGGCGGGTACTTGTCCTTGGACTGGCCGGCCACAATGTTCGGATCCAGCCGCCCTCCTAGCGCAACTATGCGGATGCCTTCTGACGTCTTCATAGTCGTCCGCTTACCGAGAAAGAAGAGGTTGTGGCATAACTCATCGCTCGATGATTCCAACTTTTGAACGACTGCTGGTGGAAGAGGATGGTTGCCAAGAGCGAAGTATGTCGGCAGTGGTACGTCGATGTTTCCGTCAATGAGCGACTGGACATCAGCGGCGGCCTCTGTCTCAGCTGAGGAGGCAAACAAATCACCAGCAACAAGGGCGAAAGCAAAGTTGTTCTTTGCTTGCAATGCGCCCAACTTTTGGAAGACGGCCTTGAAATGACCGCTGACGTCACCCACGACAACGCTGAGCGCGTCAGTATTCTGCAGGTCGAATAGCTTCTAATTCCATGTTCCCACTTACATCTTGGAAGCCATGGTGGGAGATGATGTTGGCGTTGATGTTGATGTGGTGATGCTGGGCAGACGCGTGGTGGTGAGGATGGTTGATAGGCGCGTCGGAGACCTCGGTGGTGCCAGGGTCCAACTTTTTTGTTAGCGCGTGAATTTCTAGTGGAGCATCGAGTGAAGATGCAACCTCCGCACCGCAGCCTCAGCACGACTGCACACCATGGCCGCCATGTCACGAGGCACTACCGCAAAGCCCGCTGCAAAGCCGAGTTCCAAAGTAACAAAGTCGATGCGCCCACAGAAACGAGTCAAGGGTGGCACTGAATCGACGAAAAACCATGTCTTCAAGGGCTTCACCCAGCGCATTGCCCAGCTCAAGATTGAACCCATCCGCCGCGGTCGCAGCACCATTCTCGACGATGCCGAGCTCGAATCCACCTTTTCGTACTTTCGCGACTCCTTTATGGAATGGAGGGAACTCAACATGTCCGAAGCCTTCACCAACTTTGCCCGCAAAGTTGCGCCACTCTGCGACAGCCTTCCCCAGGTTCTCCACCACAGCGACCGCATCTTCGAATTGCTGGTAGAATACATTGAAAAGGGCGAGAGATTCAGCCAGGAACCACTGCTCAGCCTCATGGCGCATCTTGCACACGACCTAGGCGAAAGGTTCGAGAAGCACTTTGAGAAAGCAGTCAAGACGGTATCGCATCTGGCAGCTACACATGCTGATGTTGAGGTCATCGAGTGGGCTTTTGGCTGCCTGGCATGGCTGTTCAAGTACCTCTCGCGGCTGTTAGTGCCCAACCTACAGCCCGTTTTCGATCTCATGTCGCCCTTGCTGGGCAGAGAGCGCCAGAAAGCTTTTGTATCTCGTTTTGCCGCCGAGTCGCTCAGCTTCCTGGTTCGCAAAGCGGGCGCTGGCTATCATAGAGAAAAGACGCCACTCAGGTCGATAATCAAGCACATATCAGATCAGCTAAAGGACCAGCAAGAATCCGCCAAAGACTACGCCTTCCAGCAAGGTCTCATGTACCTCTTGACCGATTCGCTAAAGGGCGTACAGCGAGGTTTTCACTCAAGCGCTACAGCAATCTTACAAGAGCTCTTGGCAGAGACATACAACGAAGAGCATCTTCAGTTCCGGATTCCGCCTCTCGAGCCGGTCCTCGTCGGAGTTCTCACAGCCGCCATACACCACACAGATGCAGAGAATTTCGAGCCCTTGCTTGAGGTGCTCCTTACGGAGATAGACAAGGTATCGTCTGATATACGCTATGCGGGCCTCTCATCTCGCTTGCTGTTAGTTGTAGGCGGCGTGCGCCAAGGTGACCGTATAGACGACTGGAGGCCTGTCCTGAACACCGTTAGTCATTTACTTGGCTCCACGAAGACTTCAACTGATCTCGATCCTGTTGATGCGTGGGAATTGCTATCCATCACATCCGTTGTCTTCCAGTATTGCGCATTAGATGCAGCAATCCCCCACGAAAATCTCCTTAAAGAGCTTACCCGGAGTCCATGGGAACCTTATTTCCTACCCTTTTGCAATCTTTTTGCTGGTCTGGGAGCAGATAGGTTCAGAATGCTGCTACTTGCGCACTTCAAGAGGTTCGACCTTACGCACCCTCCACATGTGTTTATTTGCTGATGTTTATCTAGCTTTGTTGCACAAAAAGCCCATGAGTACGGTTCTCAATTCTGCGCTATCCTTCCCCAACTCTACCAGAGCGGCGCATTGGCGAGCAGCGCTTTACAGGCTTCCGACCGCTGGCAGGCAACCTTGACTGAGCCATTCGATAAACTCGTTGAGTCCGGACATGGTAGCGCTGAGTTGGATCATGAGACTTTCTACTGCAACGCTCTACTGGACACCATAGAGACGCTACGCATAGCTGACGATAAGACACATGGGATATGCGATGACCTCGTAAATCTTCTCAAAAATGCCGCCCAGATCGACAAAGGAAACCCTCAGCGCACTGTAGATCGGTTCGCCACCGGAAATGGTTTCCAATTCCTTGTCAGGAAATGCCACAATAGCGACTTAGTAATTGGCCTCTGGCCTGCTTTGTGCGAAACTTCCGCTGTATTTGGCCACTCCGTTTCCTTTTGGTACGCGCTGCTGGATTTATTGAAACAGGAGAGAGCGAGCCTCGACATTACCGGAGCGCACATGGAGCCTCTCAAGCGAACTCTCATGCACTGCCTGGCGTCACCCTCACATGATCTGAGACTCACAGCTATATATGCGCTGCAATTTGTTGTAGGGGAGAATGAGGAGTTACAGGATATCCTGTCGGTTGCAATGTTAATCGAGCAGACACCACCAAACCTCGAGACACAACGATCCATTGCGATGCGCGTCGGACAACTCGCAAAGCTGTATCCGAATGTATGCTCCAATGAATGGATAGGTGAGGCTATACCCGCTTTCTGCATGGGTCTCCTACATGTACGCCTAGCTTCAGTATGGGACGACAGTTGCTCAGCGCTGAAAGCCATGTGTGATACAAAAGAGGGAGAAGGGTTTGTCACCCAGATCGTTTTCGAGTGTTTGACTGCTGTCAACACCGACGAGAGCGCAGACAGCGGAACGCAGGCACCCTCTTCGCAACGACCTTATGCTACCGAATTTCAGTGCACCAACCTAATGCAGCTACAAGAGCTTGTAGCCAACATTCAAGCGCAGTCCGACAACATAGATGACCAGCTGGAGGTTATATTCAAGGAAAGACACGCCGACGTGCCTTTCCACAACCCTTTCAGTAGAACACAAGCCCTAAAAGTGTTGGGGGTTCTGCCACATATCGCGGAGAAGCGCTCACGACTCCTGGTTCCTGTGCTCCTCATGTGGGCCTTGGATCATGCTACGCCAATACCCGACGTCGATTCAGAAGAAGCAATCTCCGTCACGTCACAGGGTCGCTGGGCAAGGAAGGACCAAAAAGCAATGCTCTCGATCTTTGCAAAGTTCAACAATCCCAAGGTTCTCTATCGAACAGATGAGGTCCGCGAGGCCTTGCTTGTGTTATTGAGCAACGGAGATGTTGAGATTCAAAAGGCAGCACTGAAAGCCCTGCTTACTTGGAAGGATCCTACCATCGCTGCATACCAGGAACAACTACTGAACTTGCTCGATGACGAGCGGTTCCGAGATGAGCTGCCCATCTTCCTCAGTGAAGGAAAACTCCAGGATTCTGACGTCAAGCAAGTACTCCCCCTCATTCTGCGGCTGTTGTATGGCAAGATCATAGCTGGAAAACGGGGTCTTGAATCAAAGAGAAAGGCTGTCTTCGTCGGTCTGAAAAATAGGTTCGGCGACGGTGCCATACATCAGTTCTTGCAAATTGCCTTTGGGCCCTTGGGCCGCATTTCAGTTCTGAAGAATTCCCAATTGGACGAGGAACTGCTGCAGAAGGACCTAGTGGATGCACGTAAGCAGGTCGGAATGATAAACCTGTTGGACGACTTGCTCACCACCTTCGCAACTACCTTCGTCCCATTTACCAAAACCGTCGTCGATCCCATCCTCTACTGCGCGATTAAAGCTTCAAGAGATCTCTCAGCCTCAATCGACCGTGAAGGCGACGCAACCCGATCGATGCAAACATCGCTACTCAAAACTATACGGCAGCGTGCTATTCAAATCCTGGGTAGATTGTTTGAGAATTGCCCGGAATTCCACTGGAAGCCATACGTGGGAGTTCTCGTTCAAGAGCTGGTTGAACCTAGGCTCGATCAATTACCTATCGAAACAGCCCAGTCTGCCTCTGCTCTTCTGCGGCTCCTTGCATCGTGGTCAAAATCGTCTCTCACAGCTCCTTTCTTGGTTGAATTCAACCCAGCCATATTATCCAAGGTCATTGAGTGTTTAGAAGTACCGTCCGCTAAAGATGAGGTCAAGTGTTTTGTTCTAGACAATATCATTCGAAGCATAGTGTCTCTTGTTGTGGTAGAAGATGAGACCCCAACAACGGAGTCGAAACTTCTTAAAAACCGCATCCATACAGATCTCATCCAGCCATATTCGACTGTAATTATTCAACAAGTCGGCCAATTACTCCGACAGAGTCCTGGAAAAGAGCTGCTCGAATCTGGAGTCCAGACGGTTGCAGACTTGGCTCCCCATGTGGTTGGTGCGGCAGAATCGCACAGCATGATCGAGATCGCCACTTTCTTGCTCCGCCAGCCTTCGAAACGCGTGAACCCACGGACGAAGCTGGGCTTGCTCAAGATCCTCCACGAGTTCATCCAGCGCTGTGATGATAAGAGTTTAAGCCAGCTATTTGAGACAGTCTACAATGCTGTTTGCCCAATGTACTCCTTTATCCAGGATCGAGTAGCCAGGAATCTGCTTTCCGATGTTCTGCAAGCTCTTTCAGACACAAATGGTGAGCTCATGGTTGTTGCCAAACTCTGCCGCGATCTCAATTCCTTCGCTAAAGGACGTCTGGATGAGCCGGACTTTGAAAAGCGTTCGCAAGCATTCAACAATATCAACGAAGAGGGCTATCGATCCTACACTCTCATGCAGTGGAAACCCTTGGTTTACAATATGCTCTATCTCATCAAGGACAACGATGAACTTAGCATTAGAGTGAACGCGTCCTTTTCCCTGCGCCGCTTCAGCGAAATTTCAGTAAGCGACGAATTCAAGACCTTTGTCTCGGTAGCAGTCCTACCAGGAATTCAATCGGGTATGCGGGAGGCATCAGAACTTGTTCGGGTCGAGTACCTTGCAGTTCTTGAGCATCTAGTCAAGACACACTCTGAATGGGCCCCTATAGCAGATTTGCATGTTCTCCTCTCAGAGGACGACGAGGCGTCTTTCTTCGGCAATATCCTGCATATACAGGGACATCGTCGATTGAGAGCATTGCGTCGATTGGCCGCCCATGCTACCCATCTGCGAGGTACAAACGTCTATCAGATCTTGATACCGCTCCTCGAACATTTCGTCTTCAACAAAGGCGATGATGAGGCTGCGGACAGCCTTCTGGGAGAGACAATCAAAACACTCACAGCGTTGACCGAGCGCCTGGAGTGGCCTCAATTCCGTTCTTTGCTGAAACGGTACATTGGCTATTTGGCCACCAAGGAAGATCTCCAAAAGCCAATCATCCGATTGATTGCAGGCTCCATGGATGGGCTAAACAGAGCGGGATGTGCTAAGGGTTATATCGCTACAGCAAAGGTTGAGCCCGATGAAGCTCCAGATGCCATGGATATTGACGAGCCTCTATCAACATTGGCAAAGACTCTTCCACAGCAGGAAAAGCTCAGCAACGATCTGATCAACAATTTCCTGCCGGACTTGACCAGCTTCTTACATAAGAAAGATGAAGCCACTGTCAGTCTACGAGTACCCATTGCGGTCGCAATTGCCAAGGTCCTTCTCGTGCTCCCACCAATGGAGATTGAAAATCGTCTTCCCGGTGTTCTTCTCGATATCTGCTACATCTTAAAGAGCCGTGCTCAGGAAGCTCGCGACATGTCAAGGAACACGCTGAGCGAGATTGCTACGCTCATGGGGCCGGGCTACCTTGGGTTCATTCTAAAGGCGTTACGAACGGCTCTCCAGCGAGGTTACCAACTCCACGTTCTCTCATTCACACTTCATACTATCCTGGTCAAGCTTTCAGAGCAGACGAAGCCAGGTGATCTCGACTACTGCCTTGCAGAGGTTGTGGACGTCGTAAGTAACGCCATAGTGCTAACTGCACAACAAGTTTATGCTGACCTTTTCCCAGATCATGGACGATACCTTCGGTGTTACAGGCCAGGAGAAAGATGCAGAGGAATACATATCCAAGATGAAGGAGGTAAAGAGCAGCAAGAGCTTCGACTCCATGGACATCATAGCAAGATCGGCTACTCCTGCGCACATCATCAAGCTTGTTCTTCCGATCAGGTCGCTCTTGATCGAGAAGCTCAACGCAAGGATGGTTCAGAAGATTGACGAACTCCTGCGGCGTATTGGGTTGGGCGTTCTCCAGAACCCTACAGTCAACAACAGAGATATACTGGTCTTCTGTTATGAGCTTATTCAGGAGGTCTACGCAGCGAATACGTCTACCGAAAAGAAAGCGAAGATTGACCCCAAAAACAAGCGCTACCTGATTAACAACAAAGGTGCTGCCAAGTCCGGAGCGCGACTGAGCACTTCCTCCTATCTCTACAAGATGATTCGCTTTGGCATGGATATCCTCCGAACTGTGATGCGCAAGCATGAAGAGCTTCAGACACCGCAGAACTTGGCTGGCTTCCTGCCCATCATTGGCGATGCCATGGTGCAAGGACAGGAAGAGGTCCAGGTCTCAGCTGTTCGTCTTCTCACGACTATCATCAAAGTTCCCATGACCGAGCTAGACACCAACTGCCCTGTATATATTGATGAAGCGATGCGCGCGATCAAGGGAGCCTTGTCGTCCAACACCGAGCTCGCACAAGCCTCGCTGAAGTTGGTTTCCGCAGTTCTACGGGAGCGACCAAACGTCCGGGTCAAGGAGCGCGACATTGGCAATCTTCTCAAGCGCATGGTGCCTGACTTGGACGAACCGGACCGTTCTGGAGTCACTTTTGGTTTCCTAAAAGCTGTCATGAACCGTCACTTCGACGTTCCTGAGATCTATGAGGCCATGGACAAGGTTGCCGAGATGATGATCACCAACCAGACAAGATCTGCGCGTGATGTTGCTCGCACCCACTACTTCCAGTTTCTGACATCGTACACACAAAGTGAGAAGCGCTTCAAGAAGCAGATTGAATTTCTTCTCAAGAATTTGCGATACGAGCATGTAGAAGGTAGACAATCAGTCATGGAAGCCCTGGATCTCATCATCGGTAAGGCGTTACCCCGGTTCCCGGAGAAGGCACAGTACGAATACCACGGTCTTATGTTTTTGCCGCTCATCAACACCGTGGCGAACGATGACTCAGGAAAGTGCCGAGAGATGGCCAGTCTGCTTGTCAAGAGATTATTTCAACATGCCAGTGACAAGCGATTGCAAAGCTTCGCGGCTGATCTCAAGAGTTGGCTTGAACAAGACGACAACGTGGGCCTGAAACGACTTGGCATCCAATGCTGGGGCTTCTACTTCGAAGCCTTGGAGGACGATGAAGAACCGAAAGAACTCTCATATGTTCTTGACCTACTAGATTCGACAATTGACGAATGCCTGAGTCGACGTGACGATGACGACTGGGAATTGTTGTACTACTCTCTCACCTTGCTTTCTAAAGTATGTAAGAAGTATGCAGACACAATGTTCTCTTCCAACAAAGAGAGCCTGTGGACCGCCGTCCAGGCTAGCACAACCTACCCGCACATGTGGGTCAAGCTCAAAGCTGCGGAGTTGCTGGGCACGTACTTTGCCCATCTCGGCATATCGAACAAGGACAAAGGCTTGGAAGCTCTTCCACTGGAAGGATCTGGTGGCTTGCAGCTTGCAGAACAGAACATGACACAGCTGTGCAATGCTTTCCTGAGAAATCTGCTTAACCCAGAGGTCTCAGAACAGCTTTGTACGCAGAGTGTCAAGAACATTGCCTTCCTAGCACGCTGTCTAGCCGTCAACGGCGCAAAGTGGCACTGGCAAAAGATGGATGAAGACGACGAAGGAGAAGTAGAAGGTACTGTGGCAGCAAAAACAGCAACAGGTGGCGGCGAAGCCTCGGATGCCGAAGAAGAAGAAGAAGATTTTACCGGCTTCTCACCTCCACCAGCACGCACTGAGCTCAAAGCGCCCGTCGACGCCACCCCACCGACAGCCATCCACCGCCTTACAATCCGCCTCTCAGGCATCCTTCGCAAAGACAAATCGACCATGACGTCCAAAACCGCAATCATGAACCTCTTCGACACGCTCGCTGCCAAGTTCCCCCTCGAACCTTTTACCTCTTCTCTCGCACATCTCCTAACCACACTCTCAACCCTCGCATCCACAAACACGGCAGCGCCGCGCTCAGACGCGCACAAGGCCCTGGGGGACAAAGCCAGCGAGGTGATGAATACACTGCAAAAACGACTCGGGACACAAGAGTATCTCAAAGTCATGGCCGAGGTGCAGAAGGGTGTTAGGGAGAGGCGGGAGGAGCGTAGGCGCAAGAGGAAGGTCGAGGCTGTGGTTGATCCGGAGAAGTGGGGCAAGGAGAAGAGGAGACGACATGATGTCAAGAGGGTTAATCGCAAGGAGAAGAGTAAGGAGGAGAGAGGGAAGAGGAGGGGATGGTAGTTGGCTGTGTATAGCATGGTATGCATTTGTGGTGTCTTTTTCTTCGAGTATCTCGGTGCTATTTATTGTTAGTTGTCATGTGAGGGTTAAAAAAGTTTTTCTAGTTGCCATGATTGGTAGGATGGCAAGATGAAGCATTTTTTCCAGTAGCAGTGGTAGTATAAATTGGTCGATTAATCTTTTAGGATTGCACAAACGCGCCTTTTTGCTTCTTATGCTTTGTTTTTACCACCACCCACTATTCTCGTCGGATTCAAAATTCAAAATTCAAATACAAGTATCCAAGGTGCTGGGATTGAACTTTGCAAGGGAAATCAGGCGGAGTATTGTCACATTCATCTGTTGGTGAGATATCACCAGAGGTCCGAAGCTCAAAAAGAGGGTAAGCAAGAAGAAGGAGAAAAAGTTTGATATTCCCGAGTCGGCGCTTAAAGTTGCTTTCCGACAGTTCAAAAGGTAAATGAACGAGAGAGATACCCAGGGCTTTGTTGCACTCTGATTACGACCATAATGTCCTGTCCGCCAGCCTATAAATGCTAGAAAAGAAAAGGCTGGCCCAAGGAGATGCAGCAAAATCCCTCATGGTTCGTAAAGTGGTCATGACCTCTTAACGCCGTGTGCCGACTTCCATAAGCCCTTGAGCGACTGCTTGACACCACGCCAGTCGCAAGCGCGGCAGGCGTTTGTTGTTGTCATCGGGGAAGGAGTGCCGGTCTTTTCCGCTGAAATGGAATTGGTCGTGGTCGAGGAGCGCGTGTCGCCGCCGCGGCTCGAAGAGCGTCGGGAAATCACGCTATCCGTCTTGAGGCCCACAGGAGTCTTGTCATTGCTTCGCTCGCGCGATGTCACCTGTTCCTGAGGCCTCTCGCACCCCTAATCAATGCCATGTTGTTTTTTGAGTTTTTCTAGGTTTTCTTGGCGCTCGGCGAGATCACTCGCGGCCTTGAGCATCTTATCTGGCTGGTGATATAGTACTGCGACTACAGTCAGCCGACGGTCCCATGGCAGGAGCGAGACGGTGCACGTACCGACAAGATACCTGTTCTGAAAGTTGAAGCCGTTTAGCTTGTCGCACGCCGACTTTGCGTCCATTACGTCTTCATAGACAACAAAGGCAGTGCCCTTTGTGTTGTTGGCGATGCCCTGGCGGATTTGGCTGCCGAGCTGTTAGTGGCTGGAGGCGACTGCAGCGACGCGCATGCGCTGGCGCATCGAGGAAGAGACGACATACCGCACGGGGCCGAACTTGCCAAAGAGGTCGAAGAGTTCCTCTGGGGTGACGTTGAAGCTGGGGGGAGGTTAGACGACATGGCCGACGGGGTATTGACGTGCAACTGACCTCAGGTTCTTTACGAAGAGAGCTCTGTAGAAATGTCATGTTAGCGCAAGGGTCGTGTGAGTTGGCCGTCATAGCCTTGCCCTGCCTGGGCACGCGAGGCGGAGAAGGGCGGACGCACCGGTTAACTTCCGGGGCCAATTTTCCTCCTCGACTCATACTTTGGCGACTGTAGTGGACGATAAAGGACGGGCTGCTGAGCTTGAAGACGGCGGGCGGCGTGGGGGGAGGGTGGAAAGTGAGCGTGTCGACGGTGAACATGCGGCACCTACCAGTGTCCATCAACGGCGAGGCATGGCCCGAGCGTCAATGGCGGCACGTGATGGGAGCACAGGGAGCGGCCAGGAGCGACGCTGGCCGCACCTCGAGCCGGGAGTCGTGGCTGGAAAAGGACGGCATAGAGCAGGCGAGTGTAGTGTGTAGACAAGTCGAGACCAAGAGCAGCAGAGCAGCACGCACACATACTCTCTCTCTCTTTCGCTGGCGTGTATGAGCCCGTGGCGGCCTCTATGTAGCATTCTCACTTGCCAAAGCATACGGTAGAGCGCTCGAATCGGAGACGCGGACTGGCAGCGAATGAAGCCGCTCAACCCTCCACAGGGCTTCCCCCCCAAGCATCCGCATTGCCCACACCCAGCACTTGCGCCTGGGGCTCTGTTTCAAGCCATCGCAACTGTCCGCTCACTTTTGCATCGTGCGCTGTACTTGTGGTGTTCGCGCTGGTGCTCTCTCTCTCTCGCCCCGGAGCCGGCTTGTCGACAGCGATTGTCAGTCTGGTCTACTGCGGCCGCGACATTGCCTATACAATTCCCCGCGACATCTCCTCCACCATCCACCACCACACTCCCCCGACACTCGTTCGCTGCCCACGGCGCCACTGTCGCTTCGACGCAGGATATGCCCGTACCCGCCTGCTCCTCCGCCCGCCTCTCCGCCGCCTCAGCCGCCGCCCCGTAGCCGGGCTGCCAACAACTCCAGACCGACGAGAGTACCTCGCACCCCCGAGGTCCCAGCTAATCCAGCTCCGCAGCCACCACCACCATGAGACAAATCACATCCTTCAAGCACAAGTACCGGCAAGCTTCGGCGCGCGCCGCCACCCCGCCGCCGCCCATCTACGAGCCTCTGTCCCCCGTCCTGGCGCCGACGGAGCCCTCGAGGGCGCACCCCGCCGGCATAGCGAATACTCACACCGCGTCGCTATCACGCCCTGGCCATGGCAATGGACCTCCAGCTGGGCCGTCTGCTCTCGGGAAGAGCACGCGCGCACCTGGGGGGCTGCCAACGCCGGCGGTGACGTATGAGCCAGCTTTGCGCTCCGCACAACCTCCGCCGCACTTCTCCTTGGTGCAGCCATCGCCCATTGAAGCTCTGGCCGACGTCGCCATGATATCGCAGCACACGAGTCCGGCCCATGTTGGCCTTTCGCGCCATGCTGCCCACCTGCCGGCTTTGCCCATGGCCGGTTCCCTCTCCATGGGCGAACGCGCTCCAACGCAGGCCTTTGCTCGAGACTCGACATACGCTTACACCGACCGGCCTACAAAGAGGGCGCGCTCAGAAGTCTACGGCTCGCCCCAGTATGGCCAGGCCCACTCAAGACCGGCCACTAGTCACATCTCAAACCGGCCCTACAACGTCGAGCAGATGGTGGACAGCGGCGACCCTAGCGACCGGCTTTCCGATGCCCAGCTTCTGCTAGACTTCTTCAACGTCTCGACCCAGACCGCACAATCACCACCGTCGACGGCAAAGCGGTGGAGCGTGTCCCAATCAGCCCCAGCCGAACAACAATCTCAGCAAACACAACAAATGCGCGAACCCACAAGCCCATATCCGGCGCCCTTGCCACCGTCTGATCCTCATGTCCAGCATACCCTGGCGGTCGTAGACATGAAACTCCCTTTAGACACATCGGCTGATGCCGCACCGACCGACCCGACACCGCAAACACATACACCGCCCGACGAAGGAATACATGTAGCTGCACCGCCTGCAATGCAATCTTCCGCTCCACCAGAAGAACCAAAGGCGAAAAAGCAGCAGGGCTGGCCAAAAGGAAAGGCGCGGGGAGCTCGTAGCTCCACCGCAGCAGCAACGTCGAGCAGACGAAAGAAGACCACACCCAAGCCAAAAAGCGCGCCTTCTGCAAGCACTGCTAGCGCCTCAGATCAAAACCAATCGTCCTTGAACCTCCCCACCGAGCAGCTGGCTACAGTCCCACTGCAGAACTCCCTCGCCCCAGCCACCCTTGCCGAACCCGCGCATACCTCGCCCAGACAAACCCGTCGCCACTCCTTCTCAACACCCACTCTGCCGTTGCCGAACAACCAACCACTGTCGATGGACTCGCGCGCCAAATCACTTCCGCTTGCTTCGCACGCACTTCCACCCGTGCCCGTCAATGCATCCAGCCAGCCAGCGAACGCTCCAGCCGAGCCAGAGCTCATTTGCGCCGCCTGCAATTCTTCCGAATCAGAAATCAAAGTCGGTGATGGCGAGCAATGGATCGGGTGCGATGGCTGCAAGGAGTGGTACCACTACCCTTGTGCTGGTTTCAATAGCGAGCGGGAGGTGCGGGAGGTAAACAAATTCTACTGCGAACCGTGTAGACCCAAGTTTGGTGAAACAACGAGTAGGTCTACCGACGCACATTGGGCTTATAGTTCTAACATGGTCCAGAGGTTCGTAAATCCGTCAGAGCCCACACAACTGTTGACTACGCTGGTCTAAACGAAGGCGTGCTGAAGACCTCGGACGACAACCCTGAACACCACTACATCTCAGCGTTCAAGAATGGCGATATCGAATTCACTCCCGAGACCTTTGCGCGCGTGCCGGCGCAACTTATTACCAGCGACTTCCTTGAGAAGATGAATGGGTTCAAGGAACCCATCATAATACCTGGCGATATGAATCCTCGGACTGGGGCGTCAGCCGAGGACCAAGCGATGGAAGATTTGGTGGAGGAGGGGTCGAAACTACAGTTTGAATATGAGACGGTTGCGGACGACGGCCAGGACAGTCTCGACATGGTCATACCTCAGGGCCTGACCGTTAGACGTGTGGCCGAACTATACGGCCCAAACGAAACTGTGCCCGTCATCGATGTCAAGGCGCAGGAGGGTGAAGGCAAGAAGTGGACAATGGAAAAATGGGCCAATTACTACGAACAACAAGGCGAAAAGCCCGTGCGGAATGTCATCAGTCTGGAGGTGTCTCGGAGTCGGTTAGGAAAGCTCATCCGTCGACCCAAAGCCGTCCGCGAAATGGATCTTCAAGACTCTGTATGGCGAGAAGACGACAAATTCGCTCCGCCACCAGTACAGTTCTACTGCTTGATGTCCGTCGCCGACTGCTTCACCGACTTCCACATCGACTTTGGCGGTTCCTCAGTCTACTACCACATTGTCAAGGGCAAAAAGGTCTTCTTCTTCATTCCACCGACAAAGCAGAATCTCAAAAAGTATGAGGACTGGTGTCTTTCGCCGAACCAAGGTCACGATTGGCTCGGCAAACAAGTCAAAGAGTGCTATCGAGTGGACTTGTATCCTGGAGATACAATGCTGATACCCTCTGGTTGGATTCATGCAGTTTGGACTCCCGAGGACAGTCTAGTCATTGGAGGCAACTTTCTCACTCGCATACACTACGGTATGCAGATCAAGATCTTGGAGATTGAGAAGAACACCAAAGTAGCTCTGCAGTTTCGATATCCTTACTTCCAGAAGATCATGTGGTTGACTGTCATCAAATACCTGGAAGAGGATCCCGTTCCTGGTCCGGTCCAAGAGCTCCTTCAGAGTGGTGAGCAGTTCAAGCGGTCTATACCCATCTACTGCGAGCCCGATAGGTTTGGCCACAACTCACATCTCGGCACACAAAACTACAACAGGCGATACTACTCCAAGCACGAGCTGGAGGGGCTCACTGACCTCCTCAACTACATTTGGAGAACCGTTCTCATCACCGAGGGCAAGATTGATGTGCCACAGAAGACCCGGAGTGCTGTTAACAAGTCGATACCGAAGGGCCACGGCGAGCCTCTTGTACTAGCTCGACGCTTTGCAATGTGGATTGCGTGGAAGCGTGGAAATGAGGCCCTCCCAACCTGGGCCTTCTCCGATGCTACTCTTCCGGAAGTAACAGAAATTACCGAGAAGAAGCTCAGTGCCGCTCAAGTGAAGAGGCTGGAGCGAGAGTCGATTCACGAAGCGCTCCGAGGAACAGCCGAGCGGTCTTCAGCACGTATCAAGGCGTCTGATGTGGTCCCAGAACCTTCGCCTCCTGTGGAGGTGGAGAACTTCAACAACTTCGACATGGTACCTGTCACTTCTGGTCCACTGACTGGTTTCCTTCGTCCGTCAGCAAACAACCCACACATTACAACACCAAAGACTTCACAGCTTGGGCCAAAACGTGTTGCCTGCGACGCCTGTAGGAAGCGGCGAATCCGATGCAAGCATAAAGATGAGCTCATCGATACATCGAAGCCGGGCATGCACACCATTGACCTTTCTGGTTCATATGGTATATCTGTCAAGCGTCGACTGAGTGACCACTCAATTGCGGACAGCCTATCAAATGTTGCTAGCGGGCCAGTGAACGGTGGTCCTATCATGGCCGACGTAAATGGGGATCCATATGCGCTCAAATCTGGGAGAGTCAAGGCCTGTGCCGACTGTCGGAAAAGCAAGGTAAGAATGGCTATCCTGTAAGGAGGCAATGACTAACAATCGTAGCGTCGTTGCATACATGACGAATACGGCAACGTTGATCCCATCAAAGCCAATGAGATTCCTATTCCAAGGGGGTCCGCCTCTAAGAAGCGACGTGTCAGCGACGAGGACTCTGGAACAGGAGCGAAACGGATGAGACATGAATCCTCGTACGACGATGAATACCTGAACGGCGACATGCACGGCCGTCATTCTCTTCCAAACCAGTTTAGTGGTGGCTCCTCCTTCCTCCAGGATATTGCCTATTCTGCCCAGCAAGCGCTGGACCAGAGTCCCGAAAACGAGGATCTTGTACCAGTTGATCCTGCCCTCCAAGCATATACAAATGGTGACTACAACAACATGGACATGGTAAACTCATATCAAGGAAACGGCGACTCAGTCATGTCGTCAGTCGAGTATCCACCAACCGACCCTATGCTCATGGAGGGCATCGAGCACACAGGACACAATGGTGCAGCTCACTGTCCCAGTGTCGAGCCTATCACTCCCGGACCCCCATCTCACAACGACACTGCAAACGCGCATACTAACGGCTTCACATCAAAGCCCGCGGTAGAGAACCACGCCGTCCGTCATCCCTCTTCACCCGTCTCACCAGGACACATCTCGGCCGTCACCCCAACAGCAGCAGCAACAACAACAACTTATAACAACGGCGGTCCCTACATAACTTCACCCGCAACAAATAACTACAATAGCTTCACCACAAACTCCGACTTCCCTCCCCCTCCCATCACACCCACCCTATCTTCCTACAAAGCCCGCGCTCAACAACACTCTTCCTCGGCCCGCAAAGCCAGCCACACCCCCTCTCGGGGTGGCCGTAATAGCAAAACACCCAAATCAACGCCTGGTGGCAGGAGACCAGAGAGTAACGGTATCAAACTCGAGCACGGCATGAGTATGGGCACAGGTGTGGGTATGCACATGGGTATGTTGGGTATGATTGATCCGAATCTCGATCAAGCTAGTTTCGATCTTATCAAGCAGCTTCAACAAGAAGATCTAGGTCTAAGGAGGAGGAGTCGGTGAAAGATTGTCATCCAAACTACGAAATGATGCTCTATTTTTTGGGGACTGCATGGTAGGATGCTGTCATCTTCTCTTGCTCTGAATCTCAGCTTGAGACCCTCTTTTTTTTATCTATACATCTCTCGTCACCATTCATGGATAAACGGCGTTGAAAGTTTTGCTATGTCTTCCCCCTTTTTTCATACAAAAACCTTTTCATCTTTCTTTTCTTTTCTTTATCATCGCAGCCCAGCGTATGGGAGGAGAAGGTTCTGCGTGGCGTTTTTGTTTCAACACTTGAGTATAATCTGGGGAAACGGGCTGTTGCTGCTTATACCCAAACTTGGCAGGCAGACGGACAGATGGACAGACACGCACGCAACACTAGGATTAGTGTACATTGCACAACAATTTTTCCTTTTATATTTCTCTTTCTCTTTGGTTCTTCACTACAGGATCAAGGGTCGGCTGGTTTGGGCGTTTGCAAGAGTAGGTGTGTCAGCATGGATTGCTCGTACGCACGCCTTTTGTTTATTGATATTTCTTGCATGTCTTTTTCTTGTTGGGGTTCGTGCAGAACGGGTTTGACGGCGAAGTGGGGTTTTTTTATTGGTAGTGCCGCTGCAATGCAAGCAGGCAAGCAATGGAGAAAGTGTTCAAAGCAAGATTCAATAGCCATCACATGTGCAATAGCTGACTTGTACATGTGTTTGGTCATTTCATTGGAGCGTATCTATTCATGACTGCTTGCATGCCGCACTGAGCAAGTATTCTCCAAACCCAAACTACCGCCTACTCCAGGGCGCTAGTAACATTTGAGAACTCGCCCTTCTTAAGCTTCGTCTCCCAGAAGATGGGATTCGTGTCGTTGAAGCCATGCTTGACCCATCCATCCTCCTTGACATGGTACAAGTTGATGAAGCCACCAGAGTAGGCGTCCCTATGGGTAGCAGCCAAAATACTCCTTCGGCCGAGCTCGAGGGCCTCGTCGTCTTCGAGATCGTACTTGTAGGATGCGTCGAGCACGCCGTATGCAAACGTTTGACCGGAGCCAACGCAGAAGAGGTTGCCGGCTAGACGTGTGCCGTCGCTGTCGATATAGTAGAGAGCGGGGCCTTCTTGCGGGGTTACACCAGCACACATAGTTCCCTGGGGAGTTGGCTTGTTAGCGGAATAGCAAAGAATATATGGACACGGCGGCGAGAGCTTACCATACTCAGGCCCATGCCCTTGTACGAGTAGACCAAGTTGGCTAGGATCTTGGACGCCGCGGCAACGGAGATACGGCGCTTGTGCCGGAGCTCGTGGAGGCGACATTGCATGCCCAAATATGCGAGCCAGTATTGGCAGTCCTGTCAAATGTCAATACACATGATTCTCTCTCTTTCTTTCTTCCACTGTGGTATATCGTAGTGTATACATACAGCAGCGCCACCAGCCATGGTTCCCAACAAGCAGTTGTTGATCTCAATGACCTTCTTGACCGTCTGACTCGCTATCCAGTTTCCGGCCGTAGCTCGCGAATCCGTGGCTACGATGATGCCGCCTTTGAAGCGGAAGGCGAGGGTTGTGGTGCCGTGGGCAATCTTGATGGGGCAGTTGGGGTTGGAGTAGTCGTCCGTCATTGCGCGGAGCCATGATGCTGACTGTTATCATTGTCAGTATCCGACACTGTTCCTACACTCGTGAATGTCTAGAGCCTACCTGGGCTACTGGTGGGAGGGCAAACTTGAGAGATAGCTCTGGGGCACCGCTGTACAGCTGCAGTTGTTCGTCCTCTGATGGGCCTTCCTCCGTATACGCGGGCCGGCTATATTGAGAGACTAATGAGTCCATGCTTGCGACTGTGTGCTGTTGGCCGTGTTTAGAACGTCTCGAATTGAAGCTGTCGCCGTGGGGTCGTGTTGGTGGTCTAGGCTGATGATGTGAGCTCCAAGCTCCGGCGTTGTCGGTAATGCCAAGGCCAGCCGCGTCCTAGCTGTTGCCTTTACCTCTCCTGCTGCTGTCCATGCTTGCACCTGTGAGGGCACTTAACACTAACTAATAACACTACAGCAATACAAATTCATAGATCTCCTTCATCTCTCCCCTCTAGTATAACGCCAACCACGGTCTTATTGGCTCGTGTTAGACAAAGTACACGTCTTGCCTGTTCTGGTGTCACTCTCTCCCCACTTTCGCCATGCGTTGAAGGGACAGTCTGATTCAAGACTGCACGTTTGGCGTGACATATCGCACCAACTCCGCATATCTGCCTGCGTAAAAGAGAAGGGATGCCGGTATTTTGTCGACTATGGAAGGACCAAAGTCTTTGTATACACTCTTACATCGCCATACTTCCCAGGACACCGCGGAGACCACTGTGACGTGGGCGCATCGCACAAGGAAACAAGACAGGAAGGATTTGCATACGGCCCTATTTCTTTCTTACATACGTCACCGGGTCCTTTGCATTCCTTCCTCGTAAGCTCAAAAACAGGTGTTGCGGCTGGAATTGTCACATGGCCACCGTTGAAACTCGAGGTCATCCAAGACATCGCGCCTGCCCACGCGCAGCTCCACTACTCACCAGCCTCCGTCACTCGACCCAGCGGACCCTAACAAAAGTGTGCATCGCCTATATGCAGGCACCAGCACAATCATGCAGGCACCGCTCTCACCCACCCTGTCTCATTTGTCCGTTTCTCTACATATACAGATGCGGCCCGCGTGCAGTACCGGCGCTGCGTGCGTGATGGTAGCGAATGACTGCGCAGGGCGCAAAGGGCTCTCTCGGGGCGGTACTATATACGTCCAGGGACGCCATCATGAGAGAGAGCTGAGAAAGGGCTATTGATCATACGTACACTGTGTTTCTCTTTGGGTTAAGTATCTGCCTGTCTCCTTGTAGTCATTGTCTGGTCTTCTTTCACATACATCTGAATGCCCCGTCACGAAACATCTCATTCATACTACCACCCCTCACGACCACCCTCAAGTTACACCCCCGCCTTCTCTCAGACTGCGTACCACAACATAGCACCACCAGCACGCCTCCGGCCCCTCCCAAATCGCATCGACTCTGGCGTCGCCATCACGCCCCCGCGTAGTAGTCATGTGCTGGTTCACCCTCACGCCCGCCAAAGGGAAACGACAAGCCCATCGTACCTCAAATTCTTCCTATGTCGAGGATATCGTGCGCGTGCATCGTAGTCCAACCTCCCCCCGTTTCACCGACACACGTGTCAGGATGCCCAGCATGTCACTCGACATGCAAGACAATCACGCGCTTCTACATCCCCATCTACAACATCAACATCGCCATCCACACATTCATCCCTTGCATTCACATCCCATTCATGGACACCATGCACACTTTCACGGTCACAATGCCCTCGGCTTCGACTTTGGAAATGTAAGAGACATCAAGCTCGGCGGCCCAGGACGTAAAAGATCGTCTTCTCCGCCGCCTCTGCTCCTACAACCCCGCGAAACCATCAGGTCTCCACCGCTACCTCCACCTGCGTCACCGTCCCAAGATCCAATCTACCACACCCAGGTTGTTCAGCCTTCGCCTCCCCTCCCGGGAGTCAGACAAACGACACGCGCAGCCCTTCGCCGTCAGCCTCAGGGGGGTGCTAGGCTACGCAGAGTAGCCGGCTATGAGGTCTTGGGTAAACAGGTACCCTGGGATTGGGATTGCGTCAGTAGCACAGCTGGTAGTAATGCGGCACCTGGAGGAGGGCGATGGGTCAGGAACAGGGCGAGTAATTTGAAGTATCCGCCATTCGGCAGCATGGAGCGTTGGCTTTAGGTTTCAACTGCATTGTTGGCGTTTATCAGGGCGAGGTTGGGCGTTATCAGGGAATGAGGTAATCCAGATTGGTCTCATCTATTGTTTGCGTTTGGGTAGCGGGTATCCGGTAAGCAGGCGTCATTTGGTGATCGGGCATGTAATCAGATTGATCTAATGTTTTCCACTACTTTAGCTTTGTTTGGGATTTGCGATCTGTTCTCGTAGTAATGTTTCTTCTTGGTAATTTCAACTTTGTTTCCCGCTACTTGGTCATGTTCATGCCTTGCTGCCGTGCCATGCTATGCCATCCCGTCCCTTTGGATACTGGAAACCCATCTTTCCCCTCTTTCCACTTTCCAATCTCCCTTCCCGCAATCTTGTCCCAGTTCCCCGGCTTTCCCGCCCCTCGGTTTCATAAAACATCATACCATCCAGGCGCGAAACTTTTTCAGGCAACTACCATGTACAACATTTCCACATTCTCTCAACCAATGCGTACGTGCATGCAACTTGAACCTTTGCCATCAATGTCCTACCCCGCTTGCGACATTTGACATTTGTCATATGCCACCCCGTCTGGTCTGCTAACTCGTTTCATCCTTTGTCTGCCTCAGGATGAGGCGGCGGTGGTTTTGTCGTCGCATGACGCCCAACAGAGCCAAGGCTCAAAATACGTTGCCACACACACACATATACCTAGAATCTGAACGTGCAGGTAAAGGTGAAGATAAGGGAGCCCTGAACAAAAAAAAACTACAATATTCTGTCAAAATGTAGGCGTTTTGTATTAAATCTTGATATTCTGTTTCTTCTCGACCGGCGCTGGCGAATGGCGATGGTGGTATCAAAGGCTGAAGGGGTATTCCTACTAGTACTACTACTACTACTGCTGCTGCTGCTGCTTCAACCTGTAAACTTTGTAGATAGAAAAAAACAAGCCACTACATACGGCGTCTAGCGTCTGCGTTCTGTGAGATAAGGAAGATATAGTGTACAAGGCGATGATGCGCAATGCCATAGGCTCGCTGTCTTGCGGCTCGCCAGTGGAAATTGCCATCAAGGTGTTGATACAAATGCAAAGGTAAAAAAAGGACGAGAAAAAATAATGGATGGTCCCGCGGAATACTTCCTGCCATCGCTGTAGTCTGTAATGATCGTGAATAAGTAGAAGAAAAACAGAACGCCGTGGTTATCTCATTATTATTCCTTTCTAGTCGTAAGGTTGTTTCGCCCCCTCCCCGTCAATCATATTTTGCCTCCATTGGGTTGGAGTGGTACTGGTGGCATCGGTGGTGGTACCCAGGAGGAAGGCTGTCTCGTACCGTCGCGCGGGAACAGACCGTATGTGGTGGCGACTTCAGTTGTAGTACCGCCGTTTGGCCAGTTACCGATGCTGCTGACTCGGGTTCTCCGTGATGGCTGTCGGCTCAGGTTTCCGATTGAATCTTTCCTGTTGCCAAACCTGAGAACTTCAGGGCGGTCAAGGTCGAACGGATCGGATTGTCGAACTGTTCGATAAGTAGCCGTTACAGGGGTGTACATGTTTGTACCACGCCTACTAGGTCCAGGCTCTCCGAAATACATATCTGAATCGCGAGATGCGAAAGTTGACATTGCATCAAAGCCTGGAACTGCCACGGAAGAGCGATTACGAGTATGTCTTGACAAGACGACCTGTGTAGGTAGCGGTGGCACCTTGGATAATTCCCGGAACGGGTCATAAGTGGAATACAATGATCCCGCAGCATTAGAGCTCAGTGTGGAGAATGAGCTCATCGTGCGTTGATGGTTGTGAGTTGGCACTCCTGCCCATACTGGCTCAGCTCCCGGGGGGTCGAGGATAGACGCAAACGGATCCCTGGTTTCCGGTTCGACAGTAGGGGCAGGAACTCGTGGTGTAACAGGCGCGCTCCGTGGGTCTGGGTTGAGTACTAAGAGTGTGTTTGGCTTTGGATCGGCAAACGGATTTGGCGAACCTGTGTCCTCCTGGATACCTGGAAATCGAAAGTTGAATGATATACTGCTCGGCTTCTTACGTTGGCCGTTTCCTTCGTTTTCCTCGCTCGATATGCCCCTATTAGACCCTGAGCGGTTGATAAAGCCTTGTGGTTCGCTGCTTGATCGCGCGCGACTATTGGAATCTCTGGAGTATATTGAACCAACACTGTTTTGCACCTGATGTCGTTGATAGGGATTGCTCATGGGGCCAGCCTGATTTCCCTTCATCCTCGCGAAAATCGATGTCATCCCAGTGGGTAGTGTCTTCAGCTTTGTCACAAACTTTGGGCTCTCTTGCCTCTTTTCGTTCCATCTTACTGGCTTCGGCTTTCGTTTCCGCAAACAAAAGAACAGTAGCACACTGATCAAAGCCAAAGCAGCCAAACCCCCAAAAACACCCCCGATAATGCCTCCTGCATTTGCACCGCCATTCAATGTCAGAGGACCATCGTAATCAGGATCTCCCTGACTTGGTGCGATTAATCCCCCAGCTACGCCACCTGAAGGTGTGGGTGTGGGTTTAGATCTCTGTCGGGAAGATGACGACTGGTTTGGGTCGGCCAAGGCAGGCGAGTCTGTGACTGATGTTTGTGGGTTCGGTCCAGTTATGACAGGGAGTGCAGCATTTGATTGCACTGATGACGGAGCGTTGGATGGCACCGGTGTTGCAAAGGGAGCTGGCGGACTCGAGGTCACAACGAGTGAAGTGGGATCCGCTACTGGTATTATGTCAGAGCTGATTGCTACTGCTGCTGGTACTACGACGCTAGGAGGAGGCGGCGGCTGCGAAGTCTCTCCCGATGGCACAGCAGCAACCGTGGCTTTGGCCTCTGGTTGCCGTTGCAGAGACGCTGTTGTAGGGCCTGAAGACGTCGCTGCTTGGCCTGAAGACGCTGCTGCTGGGACTGGTGATGCTGCTGCTGCTGCTACTACTACTGCTGGAACTGGGGATGCTGCTGCTGGAACTTGAGAGGCCGGGTCTGGGCTAGGGGAAGCCGCTGCTGGGCTAGGGGAAGCAAGAGCAAGCGGTGTTATCCGCGATAGGGGTGTAGGAACCGAAATTATCGTACCTGTCGCCGAAGTTGCCTCTGCGTCTGCTGTAGACGGTGAAGGTGATGGCGGAGGTGGTGCAGGTACGGCGCTCGATGGCTGTGCTGGTGGTGCTACTACTGCCGCTGCTTGCGTTGTCGTCGAAGATTCGGCTGGTGGGGGAGACGGCGGGGGAGCGGAGGATGGTGCCGCAGTAGTGGTTTGTTGTTGCGGTGGTTGCTCAGCGGATGCAGATGAAGTGGCTTCGGTAGGGTTTACGGCTGCTGGCTCCTGTGTTGTCGAAGTGGATATAGATGTGGATGTGGCCGCAGTTCGGGCGCGAGAACGAGTACATCGTCTCCCGCTTACGGTGGTGATGGAACCTGGAGGGGAGGCCATATAAGCGACGGCTTATATAGAGAGCGAGATAGAGAGAGAGAGGGGCCGTCAAGAGTTCAAAAAAAGACAGGAAGAGAAGAGACAGCAAGCGCCGTGGGCGCTTTGAGCATATTAAACTGGGAAATTGAACACTGCGATACCGCGATGCAGAATGGAAAATTGTCGAAGAGGGATGTTAGTAGGCGTTCGAAGAGCGACCGGGAGGTGGTCAACCGTTGGCAGCGTGTGGTGCGCTTGTATTCCTCTGAAACGCGAGCGGCTTCATGTTGCGCTTCGAGCAACACACATGAAGCGCAGTAGGCCTCGCAGTCTAGGGCATCAGCGGCAAGGCCGTCTCACCCGAAAGGCTTGGTACCGGACAGGGCAGGCCATTGGCCATTGTGGTAATCATCGCGATGTTTACAGCGCTGCGAGCGGTGTTGGTCGGGCGGTGCCATGTGGGATGAGGCTTCTAGAGGGTTAGCGGAGGAGGACTGAAGCACGTGATGCAACCCCGACGTCTCCAACACGGAGCGCTTTCGGCCTCACATAGCTGTACAGGTCTCAGTGAAGCACATCCCCAGCCGTTGTGCGATTCAGCGGATGGATCCGAGTGAGGCCAGGTGCACCTGACAGCCGGCAGGGGGCTAGCGCATGGAGAGGCTGAGGGCTTGGATGCCGAGCAGCCTACGCTGAGTCTATCTTCAGCATAGCAGCTGTCAAAGGTTTCAATCCAGATGTCAGTTGGAGTCGACCCTCGTGCAGCGCTACCGCAACGGATATGGCAGACAGGTGCTGGCGCCGTGTGGAGACGCTGCTACGCTGGGTTGCGCACGTCCAGTTTGGCCGCAAGCTATGTACGGTAGGTATCGCTCGACCTCCTCGACTCTGCACTGTCGATTCGCACACCTTGCGCGGGTCCTTGCAGCGTCTGTAGCACAAGCAATCAGCCATGTTTAGTTTCAGCGGTAAGCCTCCTCTTCGCTCGCTCTTGTTCTCTCTTGTCCACCATGGGCCCCGCCATGTCGTATGCCGAGGCCATGTTTGCGCGTTTCAAGTCACCTTCTATCGCCTTCCGCATTGCGAGAACACCCCGACCAGATGTGCGGCATATGTTTCAATGCCGCTCCCCTTCGCTGGCTTGCACTCCGCCGTGAACTCCTTTGCGGAGCGGGGGTTCGTCGAGTTTCCCTCTGGCCTGTTCGTTGACATTTCACACGTGTTTCGTCTGAGACCTGTGGTGCACGTGCAATAGAGTCGCTGATATAGGGCTATCCGGCCATAGGAAACCTACTCGCGGGGCAACATGATACGCAGAAACAAAGGCCGCCACCGTCGAAACCTATCCCAATCAAGTTTCCCGTTCTCGAGCCACCCGAGCCGTCAAACTCCAAACCGCCGGATTCATGGATCCAGCCGGATGTCAGCATCTCTCGGCACTTTCTGCGCTTGAGAAAGCCATCTGATATCAATAAAGATACATTGGCATTACTCAATGTCACGTTTCAGCCTGAATGCGACCTCGAGACGTTATTATCATCATCATCATCATCAAACTGCAACAACTCGTTTCTGCCCCCAACATCCTGGCTAGAGTCCCCTGAAACCGTACCCAGCCTTCCCGAGTCTGCGCCCACGCTTCTTTCCAATGGCAGAAAGTTACCCGATTATGGAGAATTCCATGTTCGCGCTAAAGAGTTGCTGTTCAAGAATGCCGATGCCTTCTCCTCGCTTACACGTAAAAGCAGTACAGGCCAAACGCCGCTCCGGCTGGCACATTTTCGAAAGTTCTGGGAAGGGCTTGACAATCTGGCGTATTATTGGGACAATTCTCTAGACGAGTATCTTCCACCGGCTCAAGGGGCTGTCGATGAACATGGGACAACGTCTTCGAGGTCCTTGCCTGATCCTACACCTGAGGAAGATCAGGGAGCCGAACGAGAAACGGGCGACGAGCCTCGCAAGAAGGCGAAAACTGCAGAGACTGCCAATGAAGAGCCTCCGCTTCAGCCCCCGCACATTAATGAGCCTAGTAATACATCACTGAATGCAGATAAGCTCCCAACTATCCAGAGTCGTGTAATTCCCGCTAGGGCTGCACCACCCAAGGTCCCCTGGGCTGCAAACATGGACTCTCAGAGTAAGCCACTTGACCTTTCAAACGGGTCTTACCGAGGATACCGGATCGGCAATGGTGCTGAAATGCCCGACCAGTATCGCATCGACTGCGTGCGGGCGTTTGTGGAGCCCATTGCGTGGGCGTTTGGTGTAACCCTATCAGCACACCGCCGTCCCCCCGTCCTTACTATTGAGCACGTTCGTTTTCCTGTACGTATGAGCTCTGTGGCCTGGCGACAGCCCCAGGACCGAGCGAAAGCAAGACAGGGCTACATGGAGGGCCCAGTACTAGGTATACAGTGCAGGGCAGACGTCAACTTTGGAGCAACGGGGAGGCTAGACGCCCAGTCTACGCTTGATGCTGTACGGGAACTGGGCGGACTGTTGTTACTAGCACAAGAAAGAGCTAGAGAAGGAAAGACAGAAAGAAGAGGTGGCCAAGGCAAATGGTGGACATCAAAGGAACGCTGGGGTGGAGGTCCTGGTGGGGAAGTTGGCGAAGCTACTGGGGCCACTGACGTGCTAGCAAAAGAAGTAGCATCTAAACTAGAAGAGAAGCCCGTTGAGAGAAACCGAGATGGATCTAAAGCTCGTCGCAGACCAACGCCGACCGAAATCTGGAAGACACTACGACCAGGTAACCCACTTTGGGACCCCAAGGTTACATATGAAGCTGTCGGCAAAGACAGGAGTGTTGCGTGGGACAACGTAAGGCTCCGTACAACAACCTTAATAAACTTGAATGCGCTGATCCGTTACTGCAGGTCTTCATGGTCTCGTCATTGAATCACCACATTAGCCTGTTAAAACTTTGCATACATCCGGCCTACCTGGCGTACATTACTGAAGGCAAACTACCTGATCAGAGCCCATCAGATTCTGACTGGTGCTCGCCGAAGCTGTCGAGAACGAGATGGTTTGACTTGTTCAACATTGATGACCGCATCGAAGCTATGAGAGGGTTGTGGGGCATATTGTCTTACCTCATGCGTGCGGATGACAAACGTCATGAAGACACTGCGATGAATGAGTGATAAGAGAGCACTTTCATTTTGCCTTCTTTCAGGCGGAAGCGCCCAGTCAGAGCTACAGTACACTTTCAAAAGGCATCAACCTCGAACACTTCATTTCAGAGTCCACTTCAGGTGGCTGGAGATTTTCGGGCCATCAAAGCTGGTCCACAATCTGATGATAATCGAAACCCGGCCACTGCTACTCGCCAACCTATGCCATGTGTCAATACCTTCAATTCATATACTTGCGACGCTGGGCTAGAATTGTCGGGATTGAACAATACCATGTCGCAATCGTTTCGAAGACAAATGTCGAGTAGCGTATGCACTAACCCAACAAAACTCTATTTGCGACTACGATACCGCAGAAATTCCTTTCTTTAGCCTAGGTCAGTTTTTCCAATGTGCGGATATACGTGCACCAACACACACAGGATATTGCACGATAATGCAGGCATTTTCTTCTCCCACTTGCGTCTGGCCAACCAGCCCCGAGACACTGACGCACAGTCGCCCAAAAAGGCAAAGCTTATGAAACGGGGCGACAACGTGACCATCTGGGCCCTAGATGCACGCACACCTGTGCCACCCTTAGCTGGTGCCCAATGCGTGCGCGACAAATCGCACAGTCTTTCAGTGCAACAGTACCACTAAGAATATAAACATCCCTCCACCAACAGGCTTTGTTCAGCTTCGCCCCGTTCAGTATAACTGTGGCGCTTTTAGGCAGTCTGCGCCCAAGGGGCGCCTGACGCAACGACGTAAGGCGTCTGTCAAACTATCGATGCGCCTAGCTGCTTGACGGTAGCTTGGAAACTTGTAGGCAGCACAGGTTACGACTTGAAGTCACTGCACAATCACCTATCCTGGACCCACTCGATCCAATAGCAGCTATAGGGTCATCGAGAAATACCCACAAGTACCATGCCGTGGCACAAAATGTAATTTTTTTGAAGTAGGTATCAAGTTGGGATAGGTGATGTAGAGCTTTCATGACATACTTACCATTCATTCTTAGTTACAAGCATCTTTGCACGAACACTAACACGGACAAATGATTGTTGCAGAATACTGCATAGCAATTAACTCTGTGTGGTTTGAGTCTGGCTGTGCTCTACTTGTTTGACCCCAATTCCCGGTCTGATCAGATTGCTCACATGGTATCGACTGCGCGCATTGATCCGCAGACCGGGGTTGGGAATAGGTCAAAAGTACCCAGGTACCTAGGTACTTTCGCAAGAGCAGGAATACTCGTCGTCGGATTGATTTCACGATGGATACCCACAATGTTTGAGGAACGTAAAAATTACAGCTTGGCGCCTTCAAAAAGCGATAGTGCAATTACAGGTTCCCCTTATCAAAGAATACACGTCGAGAACATGTCACAACACAAGAATGGGGCATGTTGACTATAGTCCCAAGCAAACGCTCCAATGACCGATTACCTTTCCTAACGACGCCTCCGGGCAGAGAGTAACAGTGGCTTGAAACTGCGACGGCCAAACGACAAGATATCGGTCAGCAGCCCAACCCTCTACACACACCTCGTTCCTCATTCCTATACTGCTTCGAGCCTCAGCCTCTCCTGCAGCCCAAATCTATATAAGATCGGTCGGGTTTATGGCTTGCATGAAAAGGGCCATTGGGATCCGATAAAAACTCCATTTGCTTACTGTTCAGATCCCCGACTACGCCACTTACTACTACTTACTACTTTGATACAACAACTTACACCTTTTCAAACTCCGCCCCCACCACTACTCTCCACAAAAACCAGCACGCCTTATTTTTTGCTCCGCCTTGCAGATACTATCGGTTACTATTCCCGATCTCTGACATCTATCGTGGACTCCTTTGGGACATCGCGTGGAGAGCCACTTTGCTCTGCCAGCACCACTCTCTCGTCAAGCCGACGTGTATATCAGGCTCTTGCTGTCACATTGCTCGAAAACATATGTATATATAGGGCTTGTATCCCCCGCCGTTCATAACAGCATCGCAGACAGGATCAACTCGGCTACGTTCTCACCTTGCAATACCACCCTTCCTGCTCTACCATCCCAGCTCCCACACATCATCACCATCCCAACCCGCAACTATGATCTCCCCCATCCTCCTCCTCGCCACTCTCCTCCCCTCCCTCCTCGCCGCCGCAGACACCACAGCACCCAAATCGCGTACTCTGCGCCCAGAACTCAACGCCGCGCTCAAGAACGCCGCTACAACCTTTGACCGCAACGCGCTCCTCTCCTCACCCGAAGACTGGTACTACGACTTCAACACGCACGCCAACTTCAACAGCCCCACTGGCGCCGTCATCAACGCCGACGCCGCCACCTTCCCCGCCGTCACAGGACTCGGCTCCAGCGTCGCACTGCTCAAGCTGGCGCCCTGCGGCATGTTGCCGCCGCACTTGCACCCCCGGGCAACGAACCTGGTGACTGCGATTACAGGAAACACAACCACGTACATGATTGGCGAGAACGGCGTTGCGATGCGGAGAGTAGATTTGACGCCTTTGGTGGTTACGCTATTTCCACAGGGAAGTCTGCATATGATGCAGAATAATGGTACGTGAAGAAGTTTTTTTTTTATGGGGTTTGTTTTCCCATTTCAGGCCATCTCCTCTTTTCACCCTTTGAACTCGAATCGAATCGAGTTGAGTCAATCTTTCCCTCTTCTTCTTCTTCTTTTTCCTCTTCTTTCTTAGTCTTGGGATATTGTACTTACAATGCCAAAAAAAATTAGGCTGCGAATCCTCGCTCCTCATCAGCTCCCTTAACAGCGATGATAGTGGTACACTGAATATACTGCCTAGCCTCTGGAATGTGCCCCAGGATATCATTGATGCGGCTTTTGGCGATGCATCAATGAACACAGCTGATATGGGCAAGGGCATTCCTGCTGTGGGCACGGGCGCCATCATCGGTAGTGCAGAGTGCAAGAAGAGGTGCGGAATCTCGACTTGAGAGGGGGAGACGTGGGATGAGGCTATGCTACAGTAGTGCGTGTGGCGTGGCGTGGCGTGGCGTGGCGTGGCTTAGAGGAAAAAAACTGTTAACGGCTGTGCTTTTCTTTGTTGCGCAATGCTTTAGTTTACTTTTTCTTCTTTCTATTTCTGTCATCTAACCCTTGCATCGAGCTTTCCTCCTTGCTTCCTTTCTTGCTTCTGCTCGGCCTTCAAGTTTGCATGCGGTGGTCTTCGAAATGAAAACTTGTTTTCATGGGAAGGGTTTTTTTGGGAATTGTCCAACTTTGTATTACGCGGCATATACAGGTGACCACATGGAGAGAAGAAAAAAAGAAACAAGAAAGAAAAACCCCCCGAGGATGGCTTGCTTTACAAATTCTTTTCTCCGGTCTCTTCTCCTTTCTAGAACAATCTTGCGTCCAGCATGCGTCCACTTCTCCTCGCGAGTATTACGCCCCGGGCCGCCAGCCCGCCTAATAATGGGGCCAGACTGTCTCGGCAGCGTGGCCAAGTTGATGTGTAATGCATCCACAGTAAGCAAGTTGCCTAGGTCAGACAATGTTTCGCACTCCCTTGATGGCTGAGATGGTGGACTAAGAGGAGAAGGTCTTTCACAATAAGCGCCATAGCTTGCCCTGCACCGATGCCATTGGCCAGCGCCTCAACCACAACATGAGAGCCATGTGGTCTTCGCCCCCACGACACGCACATGGCCAATGACGCCTATATCGTAGCCGTATGGAAATGAGATGCAAGTAAGACATATTTCCGCTGCGTACCGACATGCTCAATTCAGTCTGACCGCGGCTGGCATACGCCCGCTTGGTGTTGGAATCTCGTTCGAGGAGTGGTAAACGCGCTGGTTGCCTTGATGAATCTTTCTGCTGCGCCACGTTCAGCGCGCATCTTCGGAGACTCTAACGTGCGGGAAGGTAAGATCGGGCCCCTCGCCTGCCAGCTTGGAGGACATGTGGGTGATAACTTCGTCCGACCATCGAAACGCATCGACCTGATGATAATCTAGAAGAGAATTCAAGCCTCTTACTATCCATTCTTTTATCTCCGGTGTGCAGAATTCGTATGCCACAACAAAGCTTAGGCCAGTATGGAATGCGCCTATCGGCCTGCTGGCCCAAGCATCCTCCCATGTTTTACAAATTTCGAGAGCGATCGATCGACACTCAGCTTGTAGGCCGTAAATTGTGGGGTCGAATGGCGGGAGAAGTCGCATAAGGACTTTGTTAGTTAGAATGATGACAGACCAGAAACAGTTGTATGCAGTCATGTCGCGCCAATTTTTGAAGTGGTAGGATGTGTGTAGGGGACTGTCTTTTTCTCTTGCCGGGGTCTCGGTGACAGTGGTACCGTTGTTGAGCTTCACATTCATGTGATCACCTAGGCTGCAGAGCGCTTCTTTGAGGTTCTGAACCTTGCAAAGCAGGAGTGTCTGTGCAGTTACCTGTGGGCAGGTAAACGAATTCGTATGGAGCGGGTAGGAGGTTTCGATGGGTTGTTGGTCGTCTGCAAAGTCAACGTCATCGTAGGATCCGGTGGAGAAGTCGAGGGACGGAGGAGTGTGAGACATTTCTCTGTAGATTTCACCACTGGAGTGCATGTCGAAACTCGTCGTCTGTAGAGGTCCAAAGGCATACTGGTCGCTCAAATTTTTCAGTTCATTGAAGATACCCGGCAACTCAGCCATGTATTGCATCAAGTCGGTGTTCAGGCAGTCACCGAAGCTAAGTCCAGTCTTGTCGAAAGCAATCTCTCGCCATCCAGGCGAGACTAGGAAACACGGTTTGCGCTCGTATATGCACGTAATGATCTACCACTGTATTAGTCAAGCACTCAGACGCCACTTTGGTGTGCAGCTAGCTATGCCAAAGTCTCTGGTCATGTGTCATCCACGGATGGCTACTTACTATGCCACCTCTATTAAAGCGTAGGATCTCTTTTGTGAACGCGTCTCGGTACTGCTCGGGGCCTTGTATTTCCATCAATCGCCCTGCGCCACCCACGTGCGTCAAATATCGATTACCGGTCCTTGGGCCAGCGAATGCCTACTAGTATGAGTATCCGTCACAATCAAACCCATCACTAGATACTCACCTCAACGAGTCCGAGTAGTACCGACGCGCAGAGCGTATTAGCGGACATGCCCAATTGAGGATCTTCGAGGCATGATTGCAAAGTCTTAATGGCGCGAATGTACAATTCCGGCGAAACAATCTCGTTTGCTGTTTTCTTGTATACCAGCGAAGTATGGACGTTCACCAGTACGGCTACGGCCGCATCAAGCGCTGAGTTGTGGCCTATCCGTGCTGGGACTTCCTGGATGAAAGGGCCAAATACAGACATACGATGGCCTGTACTGCCAGTTGTGGTTGCGGCTATCAGGGCGCGAGCCAGCTGATGATGCTGCGAGGGTGATGGATATATTAGGAGAGGAGACTTGAGTGGGCTCAAGCTTGCTGATGTTGCCCGTGGGGATCTTTTGCGTGGTACTGACGCCCCGTGCGAGATTCTGAACTTGTGGACGACGGAGCCATTTTCAGCGAATTTCTCATTTAGTTGGGTTAGTTGCCTATCTCTTTGATCTGTCGCTGGAGTCAGTACCAAGTCGCGTATATCAGAGGGCAGCTTACCAGGTGGCGCGGTGAGCTCTTCTACGACAAAACTCGGGGCACCAGCATTTAGCCTTGGCCCAAGGTCCCTGAATGTGTGACGCGCTGGAGGGCCAGGACAGGACTTGCCGTTCTTTTTGCAGTTGGAGCAGTTTGGCCAGGTCTCGTCTTGTTCGTCATTAGTCAGGCGTTCGAGTCGTTCCGATTATGTGGAGCTAGCCTTACCGCACTCTTCTAACAGTTAGAATGCGTTCACTTGGTATACAGAGGCGGTGTACTCACTAATTTTCCTTTTCCGGCAAATGAAGCACCCAGTACTCTTTGGGACGCCGACCATACTTTGACGGCAGCGCACCTATCCGAGGGTTGTATCGCAAGATCGACAACGTGGTGTATGCCGAGTCGAAATTGTGGAAACAAACAGAGCAAAAAGAGCTGACGTCAATACATTCGGTTTTGACGTACATGAGTTGCCGTCTAGCATTCCGTTGTAGGTTGCCGTGTATGAAGTATGTGGGATTCCTGCCTGCGCTATGCTTCTCGGGTCGGCTCCCATAACGTGGCTGCGGGCAAGGCTTAGGCCAAGAGAACTTGTCCCTGACGCCCCCAGACTGGCGGTGGGCGTCTGGCTCCCTGTGAATCTCGTCAACTCACGTGTTCGCAGCATAAACCCGAATCAGGCTAATGTGTGCGCACGCATATGGTGTAGACGATTGGTCCAAGTCCCATATGAGGTCAAGATGGTAATAGTAGTTCTCGGGAAGTGTTTACGCTCCAAACAGATGCTGCCTTGCTTGCTGTGTATGGCGCATATGCCGTCAGATCGTGTATGCGGCGTGAGTGAGTGAGTGAGTGAAGACTTGATCTGGAGTGGCAGACAGCAAGAGCGACGAGGGGAGTGCCAAGCCGCAAATAACGCGAGGCGCCGCTTCCTTGGAGATGCGTCCAACCGTCCACCAAGGCCCAATATCTATCGTGTCTTCCACTAGTCGGCTGCAGCGCTGACTATTTGTGCTTACCGTTTCCTTCTTACGTTGCAGTTCCTAACATGCAACTGAGCGCAAGCGATATTCTCCACGCATTCTCACTGAAATTTCTTCCACACATGATACCGTCGTACAGTGGTACGAAACATTACATCTTCCCACACACACAAGGACATACGGTGCTCTGCTTCACCGCTTGCTCTGACATGTTCAGAAAAAAAACATACGAGTGGGTTGTGCCAACTACAACCCCGAAGCTCCACGGCCGTAGCTCAAACGGTATGAGGTTGCAGCCTCGACTACCTTCTAGGGCTGATGGGAGTGTGGACAATGACTGGTCTCTTGATGAGCCCCCTACGTCTTCTAGACCCAAGTGGATCATATAGCTGCGGAAAGGGCGGAAGCCTACCGCTTGCTGGAAATCTTATTTCCCATGTCATCTTTCAGTACCATTTCCCATATACGGCATATGGCCCTGTTAGCCTGCCCCGCGTCGCACCGGTAATAGCTACAGGACTACTATCGCCGGGCTAGGCGCACGCTTTGTTGATCTTCATGCAAGCCTGCAAGGACATCGTCGCTAGGTGAAGCTAGCACAAGGCGGAATTCATCTACCTTCTTCTCCAGCCCGACTGTTGGCACATTTCATAGTCACATCGATACCGAATGGTTCATAGCTAGAGTTCTCTAAATTAACCCAGAGACATCTGCTACCTATCAGCATCCCTGCAGAAGATGATGCCTCTCAGACGATGGACGTGGGGGTATCATATGCAAGGCCCATATCCAATGCCGTGCCGTACTAAGAAAGAAGCCGAAGTTTTCGGCAAAGAAAAAAAGACACCCGCTTGAACCGCCTTCCCATGCCACTAAACCCTCATGCGTCCTTGTCATCATCTTCACTCTCCACCTTCTTCTTGGTGGCCGTCCTATTGGGCTTTGCATCCTTAATCGCCTTCCTCTTGACTTGGTCACCGATGCGTTCGCGCTCGGTAGCGCCTTCCTGTTGGAGACGCGCATCGAGTGCCTTGAACTCGTCCGAGTCGACGTCCATGCCGACAAGGCTCTCGAGCATCTTGATCTCTCTCGCCCACACACCTTTGTCCTCTACCTTCTTGCCATCAGCATCCAGGGTGTCACTAGGAGTCTCAAGGACCATGGGAAGACCCTGGAAGCGCTCGTCATTCATGAGGTTGTGGAAAGCCTGAAGGCCCAGATAGCCAGTACCGATGCGGGCGTGGACATCGCGATGGCTGGATAGTGGAGCCTTGCTATCATTGACATGGAAGGCCTTAAGATACTCAAGTCCGATTTCTTTGTCAAACTTGTCCATAGTCGTGGCATATGCCTCGGGTGTGCGGAGGTCGTATCCAGCTGCGAACACGTGACAGGTATCTAGGCAGACTCCAACCCGGCTTTTGTCCTTGACAAGCTTGATGATAGCAGCAATGTCATTGAACGTGCCACCGATGGTATTCCCTAGGCTTGCCATTGTTTCCAAAACTGTGATGACTTTGCCAGTCGCCGGATCCGCATGAGCTTGGTTGATGTTGTCTGCAATGGTAACGATGCCGTCTTCGCGGGTTGTGGCGTTGGAATTGCCCGGATGAAAGTTATACAGCCTGATTCCAAGCCTGTGGCAGCGCGTCAAGTCGTTGTAGAAGGAGTCGTACGACTGCTTCTTGTGCGCCGGATCGGGGTGTGCAAGATTCACAAGGTAGGAGCCATGAGGTAGGCAACACTCCGCAGCATTGATGCTATGATCCTGGCACCACTTGACAAAGAAATCGACGTGCTCTGGGTCGATATCCTTGGACTCCCACTTGCGTTGGTTCTTCATAAACATTGCGAATGCATTGGCCCTATTATTGTCAGTTTTGGCCAACTAGAGTGGTGATTTGCTAAGGGAGAAGGAGAAGAGGAGGATTTACCCAAGGTATATGGTGTTGATAATGGCATTATGTACACCTAACAAGCCATTGTCGACGTTGTGTCAGTGAGTGTTGCATCCAAAGTGTTCCTCAGGATTGAAATATAGCTTACCACCTGCGATGCTAACGTGGGCACCGATGCGGTGCTTGATGTTCTGAGTGCGTTGCTCGAGGGGCGGGAGGATCTTTGCGTGCTTGACCGCGGTGGCTACCCTCTTAGGCCTGGCCGCCTTTGCGACAGTTGTGGTCTTGGTCTTGGTCTTGGCTTTGTCATCGGCGACGGCCTCCTCTTCCTCGACAATTGCTTTCTTGGCGGCGGCGCGCTTTGGGCGTGCTGAGACCTGGCTGTTGGTGCCGTTGGTCTTGCTAGCAGTTTTGCGCGCCGAAGTAATTGTCTCGATGTCGACGGTCTCTTCGATCTTGACCTTCTTTACTGTGCGCCCCTTCGACTGAGGCGCATCGATTGTGCCCAAAGTAGCATCGTCGTCGACGTCATTGTCTTGCACGGCAGTCATCTTTGCGCGCGGGATAACTACTGCCTTGCGCTTCCTGCCGTTCGTGCTGGGCTCCAGAGCTGTCTCAGCAGCTGGAGCCAACGTATGATTGTCCGAAGACATATCTGAGAGAGAGTTAGGAGTCTTCTTGGCCATTGTGTGCGCAGTTAGTGTGTCGGCTGTTGTCGAGTTTGCGGACGAGTTCGATGGCGTAAGGAGTGAGGTGGAGGAGTGGTAGAGGAATCGAGGCGAAGGACCGTTTATATAGGTAGCAGGGACGTTTGTGAACGGGCGTCGGCGATGAACGTGAGTTGGGCGAGCTGCTACGAGGTAAGAGAGGATACTCAATGTGCTCTTCTTGGCACGTTTTGCTAATGACGTGCAGGCTGGTGAGGCCGGGCGCGCGGTGACCGAGGAATCAGGGGCAGTGGAGCATGGTGTGGTTGTCTGTGGGCGGTGATGGTGCGGGCGTCTGCTCGTACTGTTCAGTGTGGAATGGGAACGCGTTGTCGATGGCAAAAGTATCAGGGAAGAAGGTGAATATGTAACATCCGGAAAAGAACGACTGCGCGATAGAAGCAAGTTGTGGAGCTGAATGTTTACAGATGGCCGACCCATACAGTAAAGTAGAAGAGAATGGGTAATTGAAGATAATGAAGGATGCAGGTTGCAAGGACGTCATTGAGCGCTGAACGCGACGTCGCGAGCTCACATGTCCCCGCGATAAGTCCGCAACACCAAAAAAATATTCCCCACATCCAACAGCCGTCGCGAACCAGTCGCAAGTTCGCAACACCCTCACAACGCCACGATAATCCCGTAATCAACCTCGCCAATCCATCTAGAGAATCGTGCTCTCTCTTCAACCTCGCTCAAAACCCAGACTTTGATTCGCCAGAGCCCACTAGCTCCTATCCTCCTACGATGCCAAAGGCAAAGCAAAAGCGCACCAAAGGCGCCGACAAAGATGCCTCGCCCTACGCACGCCCGACATCTGCCAAAGCTTCAGCCGCGCATTCAATTTTCAAGATGGATAAAGACCTTGGCCAGCATATCCTCAAGAACCCTGGTGTCGCAACCGCCATCGTGCAAAAAGCGCATCTCAAGCAGAGCGACCATGTTCTCGAGGTGGGACCAGGTACCGGCAATTTGACCGTTTTGAGTAACAGAGACTCCTTCTTAGACAATTGTGTGTGTATGCTAAAGTAAAGACTAGTCCTCAAAGCAGCCAAGCAAGTCACAGCCGTAGAAATGGATCCTCGTATGGCTGCCGAACTCACAAAGCGAGTGCAAGGCAGCCCCGAAGAAAAGCGTCTCACGATCCGGCTCGGCGACGTGATAAAAGCTGAACTCCCTCGCTTCGACGTCTGTATAAGCAATACGCCGTACCAGATTAGTTCGCCGCTCGTCTTCAAGCTGCTGGCTCTGCAGCATCCCCCGCGCTGCTGCATACTCATGTTCCAGCGTGAATTCGCCATGCGCCTGTTCGCGCGGCCAGGCGAAAAGCTCTACTCGAGGTTGTCTGTAAACGTGCAGATGTGGTCCAAGGTCAGCCACGTTATGAAGGTCGGACGCAACAATTTCAATCCGCCCCCGCAGGTAGAATCGAACGTGGTGCGCATCGAGCCTAAGAACCCGCGGCCGCAAATCGCATATGAGGAGTGGGATGGGCTGCTACGCATCTGCTTCGTGCGCAAGAACAGGACGCTTCGCGCTTCGTTTTTGGGCACGGCGGCGGTGCTTGAGCTCCTGGCGAGCAATTACCGGCTCTTTTGCGCACAAAACGACATCCCCGTTGACGACACACCGCTTGATCCGAGTGAGATGGTAGAGCCGGAGGTCATGGAGGTAGACGACGAGTTCAAAGGCTTCTCCGACCCTGATGATCCAGACGATGAGCTGCCTGATTTCTTCAAGCAGCTGCAGGCGGAGAAGAGCAAGGGCAAGAATGGGGTGAATAGGAAGAGGAAGGGTAGGGTCAGTGAGCTGGTGAGGGAGAAAGTAAGGAAGGTGCTTGAGGATGATACGCAGCTGGCGGACAAGCGAGCGAGGTTGTGTGATGAGGGCGACTTTCTGAAGTTGCTGTATGCATTCAACCAAGAGGGCATACATTTCAGCTAGAGGCAGATATATTTTTGTAGCCTGGATGGCAGGAGAGACGGGATGTTGCATTTGCGACGGCGTTGGTAATTCTTTCTTCGAGCATGACGGCGTTGGGGTATACCAAAAAGGGACATAGCATTGGTGTTCATTCAATATTGGCATACAGCGAAACAATATCAAAAATGAGCAAGACAATTGACCGCAAAAACTGGGTATCTAAAAGTACATTGCATCTGTTCTTCAACTCTTTCAGCTCTCGGCGAACGGGTGAGGCGGAAGGGTTTCCGCATCATAGCCGTTGGTCTCCACTTCGGCAATGCCATTTGTGATTGCACTTTCATGCCCGTTCTTTTCCCCGTTTACCTTGTCCTCTCTCGGTCTCCACAGTCGGACTGTGCGATCCAAGCCCGCACTGGCGATCAGTCGTTCGCTCGGGTGTGTATCCACGCTCAAGACAGGATCTGTATGGCCCTCGAGCCTTTGCAGAATGTTCTTGCTGCTCACATCCCATATTACGACCTGATTGTCCTCGCTGCCAGACGCTATGAAAGCGTACTCCTGTCCTGGAACATCGCCATACGTGCCAAAAGCACCAGACAGCGAATAGCTCTTGTTCACATGTCCTTGGTATGTCTTGACGCATTTGCCCTTTCCTTCAATGTAGTTCCACAGCCGCATACACGAGTCCAATGTCCACGCCAAGACGTACTTCCCGTTGGGGCTAAAGATGACCGAGGAGACAGAAGCATTGTCTTCATGAACGAGGGTGCGTAGACATTGGCCTGTAGCCGTGTCCCACACACGGATCAGGCCGTCGTGTGAACAGGAAACGATCAAGGTGCCGTCGCGCACAAAATCCACACCGCCTACAGGGTCGCTATGAGCGGGTAGAGAGCGCATTACCCTAGCAGCGCGTACATCCCAGAGGTAAACTGCTTCATCGTAGGAGCCAGAGACAAGCATGTTGCCCTTGGGACTGAAAGCTATGCTATAGACATAATTGTGGTGTCCAATAAAAGGTGTTGGGTGTGCAAGCCCAGTATTTGGATCCCAGAGCCGTATACTTTTGTCGTCTGAGCCGCTTGCTAAAATCTTCGAGTCGGGAGACCAGGATATTGTGCTGATTCCGGCGAGGTGGCCTTCGAGTGTGTGTTCGAGGGCGCCTGTCCTAGCGTCCCATATCTTGATTGTGCAGTCGGCAGATGCAGAGGCGATGTAGCGACCGTCGGGGGAGAACTTGATGCAAGAGACAGCCTTCTTGTGGCCGCGTAGAATGAGCGTGGGTGCATAATGCAGCGAAGTGGGTTTCGTAGGTGGACGCCGCCGGGAAGAGGGTGAGGAGCTTGAACGCCGGGAACGTGATCTTGACCGTGACCTTGACCGTGAGTAGGAGCGTCGCCTATCTCCATAGTCCCGCCGGCCGTCTTCACTGTCGTCTCTGCTGTACCGACGCGCGGGTCGTTCCGCTATTCTGTAACTCGGCGAGACATTGGGAGGGCTACGGGATGTGGATCGTTTGCGTGGTCGTTCATCATCATATTCGGCATCGTTGTCGCGTCGTCGCTTAGGTGATATGGATTGTATACCGTCCATACTTTAATGTAGCGTATTATCGTGTTTGCGTATTGGATTAGGAAAACGCGACGGATCGGCAATATGGAGGTTAGCGTGCAGGCGGTGAGAGTACCCCTGCAGTATCCCAGGTACTATTTCGCCAGTTGCATCATGGCCCAGGAGATGGCTTAATCTTCAATTGACTCCCATGATGACTTTGGAGGCTGCTCAACCTCCCTCAAGCTTGAGGATCCTGTCTCTCAATTGCTGGGGTCTGAAATTCATCTCTAAACTCCGCAATGAACGTCTCACAGAAATTGGGGTTCAGATCGCCGCTGCAAGCCCCCGGCCAGACATTGTCGGCTTGCAGGAGTGTTGGACACAACAAGACTACAACGTTATTCGGGAGAAGACACAGCATATACTACCATATGGCAAGTTCTACCACAGCGGAATCTTCGGCGGCGGGCTTGTCATACTGTCGAGATGGCCAATTATCGAGAGTAATATGGTGCGGTACCCGCTGAATGGACGACCTGCTGCATTCTACCGCGGAGATTGGTTTGTAGGCAAGGGCGTTGCATGCGCGAGGATACAGATGGGGCCTTCGCCGGGAGACATTGCTGAAGTATTTTGCACACATGTATGTTCTTACACCCTCATGCTGTTCCATACTGACTGTGTAGCTCCACGCCCCGTACGAAGCAGAACCGCACGACTCCTACATATGTCACCGGACAGCGCAAGCATGGGAGATTACCAAACTGATGCGAGGGGCAGCCGAACGGGGACACCTCGTCATCGGCATGGGCGACTTCAACATGGTTCCCCTATCCCTTGCGCACCGCATCATCGAAACGCATTCACCCGTTCGAGACGTATGGCGCATACTCCACCCCGAATCTTCGATTGGTGCCGCCAAAGACAAAGTCGAACAAGTACGCGGCCTACCAATGCCCTCTGCGCAGTTCAACATGACCATAAACGGAGCGACTTGTGATAGTGAACTGAATTCCTGGCGGTGGAAGAAGGAACAGCAGAAGCGTCTTGCCAAGGGTGAGAATGTGCAAATAGATGCTGCCGTACCAGACCCGAACGCGAAGCGGCTTGATTACGTTTTCTTTAGCAGTGGAAGATACAACAACCCAGAAACAAAGGAGGAAACTGCAGAGTGGGAGCTCAAGGAAGCGAACGTGGGCATGGCGATGCGCCATCCCACGCTGCATTGCTCACTCAGTGACCACTTCTCAGTGGAGGCAACGTTGACAAGGAGTACTATCACGCCGTCCGCCGTCGAGTTGCCTCCTTCGACACTACCTGAACATTATCTGCCCATTGAGATTTACGACGAGATCCTGGCGACGACGCTCAAGTACCAAGTCCGAGAGCGTGTACAGCGCAAGCTGCGCATAGGCCACTTCTTCTACCAACTATCCGTCTCCATCGGATGCCTCATCGGCGTGTGGTGGGCACCAAGACCTTATGTGGCCTTCATGCTGATGCTGTTGAGCACCGTCGGACTTAGCGTAGGCGTCATTGATGGATTAATGGGGCTCTTATTCGTTGGTAGCGAGATCAGAGCACTCAAAGAGTTTGAGTGGGAGGTCAGGAATACCAGAGAGCGGGCGCTGGCGAAGGCGGCAAAGGCGGGCTCCGAGGGGAGCCAGATAACCACGCCGGAGCGATAATATTCAGTAGTTGTAAGAAAAAAAGTACCATTGTGCGTCTCGGAACCATTATATCATTTCTCATGTTTAAATGTATGGTAGCAAAGGCCACATCCTGGGTACATGAGAGCACCGGAGGGGGCTTGCACTGCACCTTGATTGTCCAGTGTGTGATGCCCAAGCTGCCCAACAGCACAAATGATGATGAGTAGATAGATCTCAATCTGGTATATTTTTTTTCTTGGATAAAGCCCGATCTCCGGGCTCAGACGCGAACAGGATGGTTTTCTTCGGCTCGAGGATGCGTGCACGTGCTTGCTCCCGTACCAACGCGACCTTGGAGGGCTGTGGAGGAGGCTTGGCCCGTCCAACCCTCACTCCAAACCTCAACCTTTCACTTATTCCACATCACGCGCGGAACGCTCCTTCCCCCTGACGCCTCTTGCTTTGGTCACACCAAGTACGCGACACGAAGGCGACTATTTTCACATCAAATCTCGCATATAGACCAGACACCCTACGTCGCGCGGCTCGGAAGCCTGCAGCACTCACCATGGCCGACTCGCAGCCACAGCAGGCCAGCGGCGGTCAGCAAGGCCAGCAACTATTACGGCCCGACGATATCCTGAAGCTGCAATGCCTTCCTGATGATGAAAAGCAAAAGTACCGCTTAATCATGCAGAACTTTTGGACCATCTTCAACCAACACCAGCAAGGCAGTCCAGAAAACACCAATGCACGCCAGAAGCTAGCAGAGTGGTCGCAGAAGTTCATCACGCGCGAACGTTCATTCCGCGCCAAAATGAAGGCACAGCAACAACAGCGAAACCAAAACCAAGGGCAGGTTGGCCAATCCAACGCGGCTGCCCAACCGAATCAGAACACCGTCAAGCAGGAAGGCGCACAGGCTCTCGACAGAAGTGCTGAAGGCGTCGCGGGTCCGGCTGGCCACCAAAACCAAGGACAACAGCCTCCTGCTCAAGGCCAGAATCCAGGTCGCGGAGTTGATCCTGCCATCATTAAACACGTCCAGGATTTCCCCATGCAGGGGCCGATAGCGGGTCCCGCGCCTGGCACACCCGAGTACGAGGTCAAGTTAAAGGAATATAGGACCGGTTATCTCAATATGCTGGCTAAACAAGCTGTTTTGAGCGATAACAGGCGCAAGATCCTCCAACAGCTGAGCGAACGGCAGGGCAAAGGGCAGGAGATACCCCAGGAACTGCTCATGATGAAGACCAAGGCCGAGAAGGAGCATGCCACCATGGCGAATCAGATTGAAAAGTTTAGATCCATGCAGAAGTTGTGGAAGGAAGAGCGTGAAGCTGGAGGCCAGGGACAAGCGCAGCCTCAAAGTCAGAATTCCGCCCAATCACCACCACAGCAACAACAGCAAACGCCCCAGCATCAGCAAGCCCAACCACTTCAAAGACAGTCTTCCATACCTGGGCAGCCGCAAATTAAAGAGGAGCCGCAAATCAAGATTGAAGGCGGACATCCACCGCAGCCTCAACCGCAACCTCAGTTCAACCAAGGAAACCAACAGCAGGCGCCACCTCAGCAACACAACCCGCAACTCCCGCCTTCACTCCCGCAACCGCCGCAACAGCAACAACAGCAACATCAGCAGCAACATTTACAGCAGCAACAGACACGACCACCGCCGGCGCCTCACTCGCAAACAATGCCCGCTAACCAGATGCCGCAGTTTGCACAGGGACAACAGCAACAGAACTTTCACCAGCAACAGCGCCCCCAGATCAATCCGATGCAAGCGAACGCGCACCAGCAGAGCAACTCGCCGCACCCACAATCGGCCACATCGAATGCGCCTGGTCCACCAGTACCACTGTCCCACCAAGCTGCTGTCAGCGCCGCGAATCGATCGTATACCGACCCTCAACGTACAAACACACCCATGCAGCAAGGCGGACAGGGCGGCAACTTTGGCAGCCGCGAGCGCGAGCAACTCAACAACCCCAAGATGCCTATTCCGCGACACCTGAACGTGGCTCCACCGCTGCCTGTGCACATGGGCCAGGCTCGACCAACCATGGGCGGCCCTACCAACGGCGCACCAGGTCCAATGGGCCAGCCTGTCATCCCACGGCCTCCGCCCTTCCAGCTCGAAGGCGAAGGCGACCGTGTGCTCAGCAAGCGCAAGCTAGACGAGCTTGTTCGCCAAGTCACTGGTGGATCAGAAGAAGCCTTAACCCCAGAAGCAGAAGAAGTAAGTTTCGAGGTTCTCCAGGTCATGCAACGCCCGCTCTTTTCTAACTGCATTCCCTATTCTAGGCTGTCCTCCAACTTGCAGATGACTTTGTCGACAACCTCATCAGCAACGCCTGCAAGCTTTCTAAGCTACGCGACTCGCCTCAGCTTGATATTCGCGATATCCAGGTCATCCTCGAGCGCAACTACAATATTCGTATTCCGGGTTACGCCTCTGATGAAGTGAGAACTGTGCGCAAGATTGTGCCCGCGCAGGGCTGGGCCGCCAAGATGAATGCGGTTAATGCGGCCAAGGTAATGGGTGGGAAGACGGACTTTTAGGTTGGATAAAATGAGACGTGCAAGTCGAAAGGGTGAAGGTCATTGACGTGCTTGGAGATTGGGATGGAAGTGAGCTCTTGATTGGCACTGAAGCCAGTATCTCTTGAATCATAGAAGCACTGGGCATAAAAGCCAATAGGTCTAGCAAGACTTCAAATGATCCTTTGTGAATTCGTGAGTTTGGGGAGGTGTGCGTGACGATGATGGTACCAAGGGTAAGAATTTTTTTTTGGTTGATACTGATTAAAATTCCATGAATTATCTAGTTTTTGTTTTCATAATCAAGTGTTGGAAGCCCCTTCTTCTTCCAAGTTGTCAATCTATGTCTCTCTTCTCAGGTTCTCTCTATGGCTTAGTTTGATTACAAAGTACATCACGTTTGATGAGTACCCATAAAGGTCAGGAGTTGATTGTTTTTCATGTTGATTAATTTGGAAATAGTCAAGGTTTCCAAAGTACTAAATTGATAGGAAGAATTTGATGAAGAAAGAGAGGGAAAAAAAGTAAAAAAAGGAGAAATACTGTTTAGTCGTAAATGTATGAGCATGAGGATTGATGTGAGGTGTTGAGGTATATCCTATTGAGAAACGACACGTGGTGGACCTAGTAAAGCTGACATGCTGGATTGCGACTTGTTCATTTCAAATTGCATCCACGTCCCATACTCCAGGCAATGCTTGCTAAAAACCAGACTTACAAACTTTTCACCACACATAAACGCCAAAATAATGCGCATACATTGCCATTGCCAACTCCGTGATTCAACCATGCTATACAGGAGCGTGCCGAAACCATTCTATGGGTCCACATTGAATTTCATCCTGATACCCATCGAGCTCAGCTCCACATCCAAGAACTGCGATATAAAGTCAGTGATTGTCTCGTATACCTTTCGGAGGACCAAAAACATACCTTGAGCACACCAGGCACCGCGACGACCGTGACGTCTTCACCGCCTACATACCGCATCCCTTGTGCATCCATCCACACATCGGCCTTGCTTGTCACCCCATCAGCCGGCGTTGCACATCTCCTGCAGCGGATCGTCATATCCTTGCCGCTCTTATCCTTCTTGCGGCTATACTCGCTAACCGTCGGTGTCGTGCTGAGGAATGAGCCGCAGCTTCGGCAGATGGCAGCTTTCGTGTAATCGGAGCAATTCATCAAGCGGTCTTGAAGGAGAAAGGCCGTACCGTGCGCAATCAGTGCATCACGCTCCATTTCACCAACTCGGATACCGCCACCTTTCTTACGTCCCTTTATTGGCTGTCCTGTCGTCGAGTTCACTGGCCCAGTGGTACGAACTTGGAACTTGTCGTTGATCATGTGCCTCAAGCGTTGGTAGTATACCACGCCGATGTAAATGTCGGTCCTTAGTTCCTCACCGGTGATGCCTGAATACATGGGCTCGTTACCATAGTAGTTGTATCCAGCTTTCATCAGCTGATGACCAAAGTAGTCGACAGCTGTGTTCTGCTCATCGAAGCGGAAGGGTGTTGAATCTTGGGCCATGCCGTGAAGCGCTCCAGACTTTCCAGCTAGTGACTCGACGAACATACCAATTGTCATTCGCGAGGGGAAGGCGTGCGGGTTGATGATGACATCTGGTTGGATGCCTGTCTCCGAAAAAGGCATATCGGTTACGGGGAACTTTTGTGAGACAACTCCCTTTTGGCCGTGTCTGGATGAGAATTTGTCGCCGACAATTGGGGAGCGTGGTACTCGTAGCTTGATGGACAACTTTTGAGCTGGCTGCGTCCCATCTTCGGAGCCGATGATGCGGACTTGGTCGACAAAAGCAATCTCGTCCTCTTTATACTTGAAAAATTGTGTCTGTGCATCGCGGTTGATGTAGTCACCGGTTGCCGGATCATACGCAACGGTGTGCCATGCTGCAATAACATCACCAGACCGCAACATAGTCCCGACCCGAGGCAGACCATCAGTATCGAGAGTTTCCTTGGACTCCGCCTTCACTAAGCCGTCGGGAGCGAAGCCGAAAATTTTGTTCACCGTCCGGTTCGACCGCGTCTTTCGGCTTCCCTCCTCCAAATCACAGATTTTGGTTTTGTAGACTGTCCCATGGCCAAATCCCCTTTCGTGGGCTCCACGAGACAATACAAACCCGTCGTCCATGTCGTATCCTGTATAGGATATAACAGCTACAACAGCGTTCATCCCATTGGGGAAGTTATCCAATCCATATTCGTTGTGGAGCGGAGGCCGGGCAATCGGGGTCTGACCCGTTTGCAACCGGTAGGTCTTGTTGTCCGTCCTGTAGTCCAAAGATGTTCCAGGCGTACCCATTGACTGCTTACCCATCTGACATTGGTACATGTTTCGGGGACTTTGGTTTGAGTCTGAAAAGCTGTTCTAGATGTTAGAGAGTGGGTTATTGAAGAAGATGAAGGTTACACTAACGGTGTCTGATTGCTGACAATCGATAAAATGTTCGTTGGGTCAAATTCAACATGTGTCGAGTCGCCGGATACGATCTCGGCGTCTGTGCATGAGATGGACATGTAGGGTTGCTCAAACGGTCCTACGTAGTCCAGCTTGTTGAGAGGTAGGTACTTGACAGGTCGATACATTCTCGCGCTTTGCGAAAACATGTAGATACCTGTACACTATGAGTTGTAACCCACAAAGCTAACGGTCTGAAAGTGACATACCTGGGTATTGCCCGTTGTTAGAGTTAGGAACATAGCCAATTTCTAATTCCAGTGGCACATCATGCGAGCCTTCTACTTTCCAGTAGCGGAGTGTGTCACTGATGATCTTGGCTTGCTTCGGTGAACAGAAGCCTAGGACTCGACCGTCCAGCTGTACAACCACGCTTTCGTCGAGAGAGGCAGAGGAATTACTCGAGACACCCAGTTGTGCAACAAGCTTGGGAATCGCCGAGACATCAATATTGGTCGTCGCAATCTTGCATTTGTGAGCAAAATGGTTTAGAAGCCCACAGGGGCCGCCATCAGGCGTGTGGATGGGGCACAAGAATCCCCAAGACTCTGGTAAAAGCTTCCTGACCGTGGTTGTTTTGAGCTGAGCGAAAAAGGCACCTCTGTGCACCATACGGAAGTGAGAAATAAACCTGTAGAAGTTGATGCGTTCCGCCACGACCGCATATCCGCTTGTTTGCTGCATGTCCAAGCCAGTAGGACTGACGAGATTGCCGGTTGAGAGAAAGTACGACATTGCATCGCCAATGTTGTTCAGTGTTCGACGGAGGATTTTTGAATTCCAGTCCCGTCTGAAGTTGTCTGAGACAAAGGGCTTGTATTCCGTTTTCCGGCCCCATTCGCGGAGGGCCAGCTGGAAGCTGTTGAGCCATTCCTCTAATCTCTCCTTCAGGATCATGCCGTACAATTGCCCGCCAAGGAGAATTTCCTGGCTCTGCACAGTATCTGGATTGTCGACAGCGCATTCTCCTTCGACTAAGGAGTAGAGCTTTCTGGTCATGAAGAGGAGCATTCGGAATTTGTCGGCATCCTGGGCTGGCGTAACTGCTACACAGCCTAGATGGGGTAGCACGATCTTGCGTAGGAATTCTTCGCCGGCATCGACATCGTTGATATCTGGGGGTAGTTGGAGAACGACTTTGAACTTTTGGCCCAAAAAGGCTCGAGTCTTTGTCTTGGTATGTAGCCCGTAGACTTTGTAGTTTCGGATTAGGAGTTCAACCCTATCAGCGACGAATTGCTTGTCCTCGAGGCCTTTTGAGCCAGCTGCGCCTACTAGGCCCTCGAAAATCTCCCGATCGTTTGTCTCGACCAGAGCTTTCATCACCATGATGAGGGGAACCAGGTACTCGGCCTTGCGCCACGAGAAGCGGAAGTTGACATTGCCGTCTTCAAGATAGTGTAAGGCGTTTGTTTGCGATGTTTGGTCGGGTCGCATCGATCTGATCTGGATACCGAACGGAGTGTAGCCGGGACCGCGATTTGTGAAGGCGCCGCGCTTGATGGCCATGGGATAATTACGGCGGTTCACTTGCAAGGGGCGGATCATCTTCTCATTTCCATTGACGATGAAGTATCCACCAAACGTCATGGAAGTTAGCCTTTGGTCATTTTCAAGGGTTTATACGGCCGCATACCTCTTCGCTCTCTTCTTTTGACTTGACCAAGGCCGCGGGCGAAAGGCCTTCGAGATGGCAGCGATTGGATCTCAACATCTGCCGGAGGATGATTAGTTATAATATGACCACTACCGAAACCACCAGGATTGACTAACGATTGGTACGGAACCCAGCTCAGCCATCTCTTCTTGCCAGTCGCCATTGTTAATCCTCCACTGGAGTCGCGCGCGCATCTTGCCACGGTAGGTGGCGTGCCGTTCTCGTGCCTCTGAGGGGAGGATGTTGCGGTTCTTGAGGGCGACCTTGTTGGTGGAAGGTAGAGTTGGCTTGGCAAGGAAGACATCCTGTATGCGCAGAGAGAGCCTGTTGCGTGTGCCAGCCTCTTCGGGTGCAGCGTATGGGTCGCCGTCGAGGAAAGTCTTTGTGCCGATTTCCTTGATGGCCTCGCTGAGCTGGCCGCCGGGCGTGAAGATGGCGTTGAAGGAGTCGACGTGGGGTGCGACGGCTGCAGCTAGCATGGGAAATGCCGTCTCGTCCTTGGGCGGGTTTCGGAATAGGTCATGTCGGCGCAGGGTGTCAAACTGGAGCGGACATTAGAGGTTGCCAGAGCAAAATGCCACCAGATGCCTACTTTGGTCGACCACTGCGGCTGTGGCTTGCTTGCTACGCTGGACGGCGCCATGGTTACCGTTTGCGATTTCTACTGCAATTCGGAAACAGGGGGCGCAGCGCACACGGGTACGCGCAATATAAAAAGCGCAGCGTGCGAGGTTTCACGGTGGGCAGGCGGCGGCGCAATGGTAGAGTTGCGAGATGCGATCAAAAGCCAATCTCCAACTTTTTCGTTAGACTAGGCCGATAGCCCACCCCTGTCTAGCGCCCTGGCCAAAGTCACACGCCGCCGCGGCTCCATCACTGTGCTGCAGCGTGAACCACTCCTGGCTTTCGTTAGGGCGGCACAGCTCTGCTTCTCTACTTCCTCACGGCATTGCCAGCACCTTTTGCATCTGCCTAAACCGTTGAGCGTAGTCATTTTGTTGTTGTTGCTACCAAGCCTACGGCGATCACGCCTATTACATGCCCCGCAGCAAGGATCAAGGTTCCCAGACTGCCCTCCATCGCTCATCCATCGCCAGCCCTCCCGACCAGACAACACCAGCACCGAGTCAGCATCTACTGCGACGGCGGCCATGGCGAACCTTTTCCGTCGCATCTACGACTGGCTGCTCCGCCTGTTCTGGTACGCCTAGCTGTCTACCTTTTCCCCTTGTCAAATGCGCACGCCCTGGTGCCTGCTACCCCATTTGATACCTTTCTTGCATCCTGTTTTCGTCGTCGAAAAAGCAAAAGTCACGGGCGACGACAACGACAACGGCAACGACAACGGCAACGACGACAACGACGATGACCAGAGATGGATGCTGACTGCTCTCACTCTACAGGGCGACCGAGATGGACATCACCATGATCGGGTTGCAAAATGCTGGCAAGACTTCACTCCTCCGAGTTCTGGCGGTGAGTGCCCTCTCGATGCGGAAAGACCAACCTGTGTCGACATGCTTCATCCAGGTGAATGCAAGCTGACCGATTGCCACCTAGGGAGGAGAATTCACTGTCGAGTAAGTCTACGTCGGTTCCGAGTTGCGCAAGCCAACGGCAGCGTTGTTCCATCCGTGTCGCGATGCTACTGCTTCGCGCAACCATGAGGGCCATGATAGCGGGGTCCATGCGCTGACATTGGTCCTAGCTCCATCCCCACCGTGGGCTTCAATATGAAGCGCGTCCAGAAAGGTCATGTAACCTTGAAGTGGTGAGTACTTTTTGATGTTCTCCCTGGTCACGCATGTCCGCCTCTTGCAGCGCCAAGCCGTTTGGAGCCCGCCTTGCGGGGTGCAGCGTCATCTACTAGGCCCAAGGCGCATCTGCTGACCAGCGGCAAACAGTTGGGATCTCGGGGGCCAGCCTAGGTTCCGTTCCATGTGGGAGCGGTACTGCCGTGGTGTAAATGCCATTGTGTACGTTTCGCTTGCACGTCATGGCGGCCCGTCGCTCATCGCAATAGGTTCATCGTCGACTCGGCCGACAAGGAGGCTTTGCCAGTTGCTGGCGAAGAGCTGAAGCTGCTCCTGGAGAAGCCTGCCTTGGAGGGTATCCCTCTTCTCGTATTGGGCAACAAGTCAGACTTGCCCAATAAGCTCTCGGTGGACGAGCTGATCGAGGCGCTGGACCTGAAATCAGTGTCGCACCGAGAGGTGAGCTGCTACGGCATCAGCGCAAAGGAGGAGACCAACCTCGACGCCGTTCTCCAGTGGTTGATTGCCCGTGCCAGCAAGTAAGATGTTGTGGTGTTCGTATTCGATCCGTCGATAACGTGACTGGCGAGCTCTCGTCGACCACGTGTCGCGCGCGACTTCGATCTTTGTGTTTTGGCAAATTCACGACGCCGATGTGCCTACGTTCTTACGAATAACGGTCGTCAGCCTTCTACGACATCTTTAATGATTCTTACGACTTGATGGAAGAAAAGACGGGCAGATCGCTCTGCAGGCTAGCGATGGCCAATCCAGTTCCCCAGCTCGACTCGTTTACTCCTTTTCATATCTTTATTACGGCGAGGGCCCATGTCCCCATGATGTATCATCCTCTTTGTTTCATAATCCAGCCACGATGCAGCAGTTAAGAAAAGATGGCAAGGGAGGGGTCCAGGTACGAATTGATATTTTTTTTTTGGGTTGCGCATGCTTGGTCTCTTGTCTGGCTCCATTTGGGAGTAACCTGAGGTTCGCAGCGATACAGTGCCATGTTTATCATGTCTTGTCGACTAGTGCCGGCTTGGTCCTCGTGACGTTGAAGCGCCTCATGTGCAGGTGCGCCTTGTAGCCAGCCATCGCTTGACCGTTGCTGACGGACGCGAGTGCAATTGCGCGCGCAGGCGCTCCCGTGGTTGCGTGCCCAAACCGAGATGCTCGTCGCATTCTAGAGTCGGGATCCCGTGGTCGCACAGATGGCAATGGATTGTGACGGCGCGGGCGCGGCAGCAGCATGCGCCAGATGCGGCCACAGAATGACGGCGTTTCAATCGGGGGAGAGAGGGAAAGAACGATCAATGCACACAAAAGAAAAGCGACGAGGACAAATAACTAACATTTTGCAATCCGCTGGCAGCAGTGGTGGGACCCAAGCAAATCCATGCCATCAACGATTGAACAACTCATCCTGCATTAGCGTCTCCCAGGGAATCCTGAACACGAGCGTCGTGATTGGCCGTACGCGTGCTTCGCGATGCAGCCCCCTGTTCGTCGAAGGATGCTGGAAGAGCAGCCGATGCAGGAAGAGCTGGAGGGGTCGAGCAAGCAGCGGGGCCAAGGCGAGGGATCCTGTGGCGCACGACGAGTTCATGTGGCTGAAATGGAGGTTTGTGGCGGGCAAGCAGGCAGTAGGCAAGTAAAGTAGTAGGTAGTATGGTACAACAACCCACCGTCATCACATGCCAAACAACAATCACACACTAGCTTCCTCACTCATGTCTACCACTATGCTACATAGACCAGCAACTCATTCAACGGCCCCCCTCTATCTATAAACATTGCTTACGTACCCTGAACCGAGTATCTGGTGTAGATCTTGTGACCAAGAGGTTGAGGATCACGCCTAGGTTCTGGTCGGCAAATGTTACGAGTGCAACTGGCGCAGCACAAGGCACCGGACCGGATCCCTTGGGGATGACGCCGACCTTTCCTTCTGACTGATTGACCTTCCCACGCCGCTTACTCACAAAGTGGCCAAACTCTCGCATCCGCACCCAGACCGAGTACCGCGCTGTCCATCGCGACTGCGCCTCCTCAGCACATCCGCAGCCCACCTAGAAGCTTCGCAGCCAGGATATAAGGAAGCCGTCGTCGCCATCTTTCCTATGCTCCGCTTTACCCGTCCAAGCCCTGCATTCCTTGGCTGTGGCTCAGCACGCGACACATCCTTTCCCCTCTCGAGCCTATATCGTCATAACCGTTCGGCAACCTTGTCCTCCGATTGTTCCACATCCACCCTCCTCCCTCTCAGCTTGCCCTCTCACTCGTGATTTCGTTGATTTCGTCACACGCTTGGTTCGGTAATTGGTCTTCATCAAGATGCATCTGCAAGCTAGACAGTACTATGGCGATTACTATGGCGATGACAGGTATGTGCCATGTCGTTTCATTCTTCTGCTCGTGCGCGTGGCGGTGCTGGTAGCCCGGTTGTTTGCGACAGTCGACGTCACAATGTCACTGGGGCTGCGCATCAATCGGCATCTTTCCATACGCGTCCAGCAATCGCCTTCTTTTGTATCTGGTCGCGCTGTTCCTCCATTCTCCACAACCAACTTTGTCTTAGCATCTTCCCTTGCCTTTCGTTACACTTTCCCACCATTCTTCACAACCACCAACGATTCTAATACACCATGGCTAGGTGCTACATCGACAGAAATGGCTATGAACGCTGCCGTAACTCGGCATGGAGCAACTGGGTACGATGGGTTGTCCTCGTCGTTGTCGTAGTCGGCTTCTTGCTTCTCTTTGTCCTCTGCTCGTAAGTCAACTCTGCGCATCCATTCACGACGCATCATCTAACCTTGGCCAACAGCTGCCTCACTGCTCGCCGTCGTCGCAAGGCCGGCCGTCAGCCCTTCTACGGCACAGGCTGGGCTGCGCGCCCCGGCGCCTACAACAACAACCACCAACAAAATGCGCAACCCTACTACAACCCCAACCATCAGCCCGCTCCGCCTTATTCCGCCACTCCGAACAACAACAACAACTATTATGGTGGCGGCGCAAACCAGGGTTACTATGGCCAGCAGAATGGCGTCGAGCTTCAGCAGCCGCAACCAGCATACGGTGGTCACGGAGAGTACGCACCACCACCTGGGCCACCTCCAGCCAAGGTCTAGATGTCTACATCCTGCGCGACACCTTTGTCTTTCAAGCACTCGATACCGGACGACCGATTTCGAATCGAAGATCCCTCACGATTAAACTCTACCAAACTGGATGGCGTTAGGGGGGCTTTTACTTGGCGATGATAAATCGCAAGGTCGGGACTTGAATATGAAGATTCTCTTTGGCATGCTCGATACCTCTTTTCACGTTTTAATGTCTTTTACGTACATGTTCCCGTAGGAGCATTCTTTTTAGTTCACGACTTGTATGAGAGTCAGTAATCAAAAACTTGTTGATTAGCCCTTCCTTGTGCTCTTTGCTGTATGCATGCAATCTGATGTTCATTGTATTTTGAGGGTGACGTCATTCCAAGGGGAAAAAGAGTCAATGACCAGGCATTAGGTTTAGGCTACTGAAAGATAACATGGCACATGCTTGCATAGTGGCTTCTGTCGGTGGTGATCCAGTAGCGTGCCGGTTGCTTTCCCGATCCATGTAGTACAATTCGTGTCTGAAACGGCTCAAGATGTTGTATATTTCTTTGCTACAAATCTCTCACCCATACGAAGCATAATCAGTCTCCAGCCAATGCGACTCCACTACTACTACTACTTCTTCTCCTCCAGACTCAGGTTCTCAACTGCCTTCTCACCACCCTCAGTCCCCACATCCACTTTTGCCTTGTCGTCGCCCTCTACATGTCCATCTGGCTTCGCCTCTACATTCTTCTTGGGGTGGAACGTGCCCTTGTTCTTAACCTTCTTCTCCTTCTTGACCACTGGCGGAGGAGGGTAAGCCTTTTGCTCAATCTCCTTCCATGCCGGGTTCGACTGGAACTCCTTTTGTACGGGGTCGAGTAGCGTGATGAGTGCTTCGGTGACGGCGGGCTTGAGGTCTTGCGGAGTAAGGATGTCGTTTCGGTAGTCTTCTTGCATCTGCTTGATGTCGGTGTAGGTGAGAGGCTCGGCATCCCGGCGCTTGACGACGAATTTGGGTTCGCCGTGGATGAGGTGGCCGGCAGGGAGGAGGACGTATTCGACGAAGCTGAGTACACCATTTTCTTCCACGACCTTGGGCGCGGCCTGGGCTTTCTTGAGCTTGCGCTTTACTACGTCTGCGTCGTCTAGCACATCGATCTTGGAGTCGGGGTCGGAAGCGCTCATCTTTCCACCTTGCAGACCGGGAACCATGGGGTTCATCAAGTGTGCTCGCTCCTTGTACCCAATCTTAGGTAGGACATCTTTTGCGAGCGCGAAGATCTTGCGCTGATCCACACCCCCAAACTGTACGTCCACATCGAGGTACTGCTCGTCGAGGGCTTGCATGAGTGGGTAGATGAGTCCACTCAGTGGCGCATTCTCTGTCTGCTTGACGACTTCGGCGCCCGCCTTTTTTGCGGCAGCCTCGCTCGTTATGCTTGCCAATCTTAGCAGATCCATGGTGTAGTCCGCGTTCAGCTCGTAGCTCGAACCCAGCACAAACTCCAACTTGTCGATGGGAACCTTGACGGCTTTGAGGAGAGCGGTAATGGTAAATCGGTAGTATTCCGCGCGGAACTTGACGAGCTCAATCGGCGCTTTCAGGTTATCGAGGAAGCCATGGATATCGGCGAGAAGGATTTTGACGTGGCATCCTGCGGCGAGGAACTGTGCGAGCTTGAGAATAGGTACGAACTACGAAATGATAGTTAGCAGTGCACGCGAGTGTATTTTAATTGCAGCAACATACGTAACCGCAGTGTGGCCTTCCCGTCGTAGCGGTTCCCCAGTAGACTTTCAAATGACCCTGCTTCTTCAACGCCTCGTCCATGATTTCCGGATTCAAGACCTCAGCAAGGTTAACCTTGATCAACGCCATTTTCTCCTCTGCCGACATGTTCGCGCCAGGTTGGACAAATGACGCATCTTGAGCTTTTCGTAACCTTGCTTTGGCGTCTTTGAGCTGTGCTTGTGCCTCCTCAATCTTCTGTTCGATCGCGGTAATTTCGTCCTGGATTGCGACGGGATCCGCCATTGTTTCGGCTATGGCGGGGTATAGAGGGCCAGATGCGATGCCAATTGACTGCGAAAGACAAAAGGAGTGGAGAGAGAAGCCGTGAATGAAAGAGATGGAGTAAGGAAAATGTTCTAGTACTGTTCCAGATCCAGTAAAATCGTGACCGCTTTCTACGACGCGCGAGTTGAATGAGTCGATGAGGGGGCCAGAACAGTCACCAAAAACAATTGTCAGGGTCCAGTGCCCACCGCGCCACAGCTTTGTGGCTAGTGGTGCCCTCGTTCTATCCCACAACACCAAGTCTTGAGTTCAGTGCTTTGACCAAGTGTATGCATAGTGGGCAGTGTATGCCTAGTACTTTCTATCTTGCTCACACCGTTTGTTTCTTACGTCTTCGTAAACGAATCTTCTGGGGCATATTCCTCCATCATCATTGCGATGATCTGTAGGATTTGAAGATCGTCAAGGCGGCATGTACTGGGCGTGCCTATACAGTTGTATAAGATCATGGGTAGTAGTGGAGGAGAGTAACACATCTCAAGATAGCGCGCAATCATTTGAAAAACCAGTGTTTTCTGTCGCACATGTATATAACGAGTGTGTAAACCAAAAGCAGAAAAGTCCAACGAAAGTGTTCAAAAAGAGAACCAAATCAGTAACCAAAGTCAACCAAGCACAGAGAGAATGTAAGAAACGCCATCGCTATGTTCCGAACTCAAGATGTCATGTTCTCATACCATTACTCTTCTTCGCCTCGCTATGGTGTCACCGGGTCAACAAGTGCAGATTGTGCTACTTGCACTTGGCCATGCAAGCGTCCATACCGCTAGCTAAGTTGGCGGGGATATATTTGCGGAACTGCTCGATGTTGGTGCCATTGATGGAGCTGGGAAAGCCGAGGGTAGCGTTGACGACACCAGCGTCGAGAGCAAAGAAGTTCTGCGCGACCTGGCTGGTACCTGGGTCATCGGAGTTCAGAGTAGCGACGAAAACAGCATTTTCGCAGTTGTTGTTGAACTGAAAGTGGATTGAGCCTTGGGGGAAGACCGTACCCTGGAACTTGTTGAGGTAACCAGCAATTTCGGGATTTTCCTTGGCCGGCACGAGGTTGTTCTCTAGGACGTAGCCAAATTCGAGATTCTTGCCTTCAACTAGCGTGAGGAACTCAGTGGCGCGGGGATGGACGTGAGGTGTGTTGATGCTGCAGGGGCTGAGAAATCCAACAGTGGTACTGATACCAAGATCGGTGAGAATAGGAAAACTCTCAATGTTCTGGAAGGTACGTTAGTCGCAGTTGGAGCCCTTTCCATCCGATTCGACTTACCGCTGCAACGAGAGCTCCATTCTTCGGGCTGTTGGCTGTTGGAGCGCCACTGTCGAAAGGAAAGACAACCATCTTCCTCAACGCATCACCTGTGAACAGTGTTTGCCCTCCATTTGTGAGGAGCCTTTGGAAACGTTTGATTGCTGTAGGGGCCGTGAAAAGATCCCTGAAGAGCTGGGCCTGATCATCGGTGGGCGTTGCAGCTGGTGGAGCAGCAGAAGTGGCAGTGGCATATGCGCCAGGAGCCGATTGGGAAGCCTTGGCCTGGGGAAGGGCTTGGACAGTGCCGAGAGCAAGAGTAGCGACAATGATGTTGGTGATGGTGAGCATATTTACTGATTAAGAAGACAGGATTGAAACTATTAGAAAATGAAGAGTTGATGGAAAGAATCGAGAAAGAGACGAGACTGTAGTATGGTTTACTGTTTGTGAGTAAGGAGATGGTTCCTTCAATCATACTCTTCGACGCCCTACTTATACCTCTGTTCTTCTTCACGTTCTCTGTCATGTCAGCGTGAGCATGTGTTCCAGTCGGTAAGTGTTAGATCCGATGCTGGCTGTACAATACTAGCATGCTGCCGAGTAACAGAATTCTTATTTTGGCAAAGGATGCTCTCTGATTAGATGTTCCAGAGCTGAGAATACACTTTGGCTAAGATTGCGTCTTTGCCCCAGGCCTCCAGCCCCACGATAGGCGTCGTGGGTGGCTGTGTGGCTCAACACTCCTGAGAAGAACACAGGCTGATCAACTGACTACAATCACTGGTCTCTGCTTGCATATGCTGATGATGCTGAAACGACTAGTTCGACATTGTTCATCTAGGATAACTTGTTGGTGCTTGCTCAACTGAATGGCATAGGATTTTCAGGCTGTTCGTCCTGCATAAGGGTCAGGCTGTTTTGAGAAAATGGGAGCCCTCAACGAGGCGCAAGGCACGGGGAACAACCATCCGTAGCGGAGGGCTGTCCTTCCGCAACTTGTGTTGGCACCATGTGGAGTTGGTAGCGCGTGCTTGGTAGTGAGCATGGAGGTGTTGATGACGCCTGGGCCTCGTGCTTAGCGAAGAGGCTCCAAAAATAGCCCCCAGAGCCAGCACGAAATTACCTCCCACAAACAAACAAGCGCCAGCATGTTTTGACTGCGCAGACGATCAGATTCGCCGGCAGAGTCATCGTCTTACGTTTCGTTAGACGCTGAGCAATATGAGTGTAAAAACAGATCGATTCAAAACGAGAACACGCTATGCTAAGACAGACAAACATAATTACAAACCCCTCGCTGATGAACGCCATTTCAGAGATTACGCAAACATAAATTTGGGCAGAACACGCGTTAGAAAACAGCATACGCGCCTAAGCCGACTCATACTCGATATCCATGTCATCATGTCCTCTCCAGAACGGGAGCTCATCGAGGGTGAAGGCGTCGTCGCTAGGGATGGACGGCGGGCCTTTTGAGTGCAGCACGATTCCCTCGTCAGGCTCCTCCAGTTCCGCAATGTTGTTAGTGTTGGAGAAGCCTCGATCCTCGAAGATGAGAGACTCTCTTCTTGGCCCACGCACGCGGCGTCGAAGGCGTCGAGCATTTTGGTCAATGTCGTCTAGTGGATCGTTGTCGGAGTAGCTGCTGTCACCTTCCACGCTTTGGCTATGGCTGCGCTTGAAGATCCCTGCACTCCATCGTTTCTTTTTTCGTAGATATATACGCGCCCTTTCTTCGTCCTCCGAAGAGTCTTCTTCGAGTTGCAACTCGTTCATTCTGGCCAGCACCTCTGCCTTTGCGCCACTCTTGTCACTTTTCGCATCCTCGCAATGGTCTGGCCGCAGAATCTCTACATCACAGTCGTAGCCTGGGTCGCTGTCCAGCTCTTCGAGTATGAATTGAGCTCTTTCTACCCGGCGTACGGGCTTCTTCTCCTCTTGTTCACTTTCCTCATCAAATTCATTTTCTTCGTCGGACTCACACTCGGATTCTGTGTCGGACTCAGACCCTTGGCGGGTTGTGGCTGCGTAGGCTCGCTCCGAATCTGATGACGGATGCGAAATTGGCTCGCATGATTGCGGGCGGGTGAAATTAAAGTGGTGGTTGTATCCAGTTGGTTCAATAAACTCCAATGGCGGTGTCTGTACGAACTTGCCCATGCGCTTATATACGGGTGAGGTCTGGTGTGTCTGCGGCGGGCAGTAACTGCGTGTGCGAGAAGTGGGCGTCATGGGCGGTGATTGCGGCTGGCCGATGAGAACGTCGACTGGCGACTGGGGATGCGTTGCCATAGCCAGGAGGGCGTCGTGGTGATTTTACGGGGGAAAGTGCGTCAGGCTTGCTTGCAGCCAATTGCGAAGGCGTACGTATCAGTGGCCCTCTCTGTAATGTGGTGCTGATATCTCAGGGAATCAAAGTCCGACGGACGTGTCTAATCTTTGAAATGCGGAAGAAGAGTTGCGTCGACTGTATCATTCTGGAGGTGGCCCGAGAGTGTTTTACTGGGATATCTGAGCGGCGAGCTCGAGCGGAAGGGTGGAGAGTTTTGACAAGTCGGACCCTGCAACGCCTTGGCTTATCGTGCAGGTGGAATTGGGAGTACTATAGGCAGCAATGCAGGAAATGTAGCTCGCAGATCGGTCAAAGCCACCAAGCGCAGTCAGTTCGGGTGCAATGCGTATGTGGTGATTGAATAGGGATGCGGAAGGAGAAGAAGAGTACTGGAGGAGGTATGAATTCCCTGCAAAGTGAAAAGTGTGCGCGGGACAGTCGCCAATTATCACCTGCGTTTCAGTAATGAGCTGTCCGGCCACGGAGCGGGTCTGCAGCATTGCTGCCCTTTCCATGTGCAGCATCGCGTTCCCTCCATGACTCCGATGCTGGCCACGATATGTGGTCGCGAACGATTAGTCGCGACAAAGACTCGGGCAATCTACCTTGCGTCAGGCTGGAAGGGTGCCCAATGGGGACGGCGCTCAAAATTATCCTGCACAGGGCGGGTAGGGTAGTGTTGGCACTACGACGGCCAGCTGGCACGGAGTCGCATTGGTGACTCCTGCGGGGCATCGTTGCAGGACGCCAGACCGGGGCAGCCGAGCCCACGCAGCGGAGGCAAATTTCAACTCATGCGGCCTCGGAGGAACACGAGACTCTACTGGCGACGGTGCTTGCGGGAAAATGTGAGGTTTCTGAAGTGAAACATGGCGTCGTCCGCCCTGGATTCGGTGCTATGGAGTTGATGTCTCGTCGTTCTCACGTGACCATGGTGGGGAGTCGACGCTAGCGGCCGGATATGGATAGGCGTGCCCTGAGCTTAATCCGAATTGATGTTGCGTGGCATATCGAACATTGGACAGAGCAGCAGTATTGCAGACAGTAGCCAACACCGTGCTTCCCTCCTCCCTACATTTGCCCATATCTTTCTGCTGGCGCTGCTCTAGTATTGAGGTCACGCTAGACGACTGTGAAGCTGCGGCTTCGTCCTCAATTCCGCAATGGCGTCGTCTCCCTCCATGTTGACCAAGGCAGGCAGCTCCCTAGCAATGCGCGCCTCCATAGCCAGCTAACAACAGACAGTTTGAGAGCAAGAGTTCGCGAGCCAAAGGCATAGCCTTCCATCCTAAACGGTACGCCCACCCTTACTGCCGCTGCTCCCTTCCCTACTGACCGCCTTCAGGCCATGGATCCTGGTGTCGCTACACTCGTCGACGATCCAACTGTGGGACTACCGTATGGGCACTTTGATAGACCGCTTTGAAGAGCACGACGGCCCGGTAATATTGCTATCGCGCGTACATGCCTGGGGATAATCGCTAACGGGATTGACACAGGTTCGTGCGGTCGATTTCCACAAAACCCAACCTCTATTCGTATCCGGCGGCGACGACTACAAGATCAAGGTCTGGTCGTACCAGACTCGACGATGCCTCTTCACACTCAACGGCCATCTGGACTATGTTCGGACGGCTTACTTCCACCACGAACTTCCTTGGATATTGAGTTGCTCGGATGACCAAACTATCCGCATATGGAATTGGCAGAACAGATCCCTCATCTGTACTATGACGGGTCATAACCACTACGTGATGAGTGCTGCGGAAGTTTATAGCAATCCTTATATTGAGATCGTTGCTAATACTTCCTAGTTTTCATCCAAAAGAAGATCTCGTGGTTTCCGCCTCGCTCGACCAGTCGGTTCGCGTTTGGGACATCTCTGGGCTACGGAAGAAGCACTCGGCGCCACAAGCAATGTCGTTTGAGGACCAGATGGCACGCGCGAACCAGAATCAGGCAGACATGTTCGGAAACACGGATGCCGTGGTCAAGTTTGTCCTTGAGGGACACGACCGGGGCGTGAACTTTGTCGCATTCCATCCTACACTACCATTGATTGTTTCAGCCGGTGATGACCGTCTTGTCAAGCTGTGGAGAATGTCAGAGACAAAGGCTTGGGAGGTGGACACATGTCGGGGTCATTTCCAGAACGCGTCAGCATGTCTGTTCCACCCGCATCAGGATCTGATTCTTTCTGTCGGAGAGGATAGTAAGTCTTCAATCCAGTCTACGTCGGGCAATAGCTAACTGCTTGTGGAAACCATTCGAGTCTGGGATCTCAATCGCCGAACCGCGGTCCAGTCCTTCAAGCGTGAGAACGACCGGTTCTGGACAATCGCAGCGCATCCCGAAATCAACCTCTTCGCCGCTGGCCACGACAATGGAGTCATGGTATTCAAGCTGGAGCGCGAGCGGCCCGCATCTGCCGTCTACCAGAACAACCTCTTCTATATCAACAAAGAAAAGCACGTACGGTCATATGATTTCCAAAAGAACATCGAGGCTCCGTCAATGTTGTCTCTGAAGAAGTTGGGAAGCGCCTGGGTACCTCCGCGAACCCTATCCTACAACCCGGCAGAGAGATCCATTCTCGTTACGAGCCCAGCTGACGGCGGAACATACGAGTTGATAAACCTACCACGCGACGCTTCTGGGGCAGTAGAACCAACGGACACCAAGCGTGGATCAGGCAATTCCGCTGTATTCGTGGCTAGAAATCGATTTGCAGTCTTCAACCAGTCCAATCAGCAGATCGATATTAAGGATCTCAGCAACTCCACCACAAAGACCATCAAGCCTCCCCATGGAACCACCGACATATACTTTGGCGGCACTGGAAACTTGCTCTTAATTACACCTACCACAGTTGTGTTATATGACATCCAGGCCAAGAAGAATCTGGCAGAGCTGAGCGTCAACGGTGTTAAATACGTTGTGTGGTCATCAGACGGATTACATGTCGCGCTCCTGAGTAAACATAACGTCACCATTGCGACCAAGAACCTTGAACAGGTCAGCACTCTACATGAGACCATCAGGATCAAGAGCGCAGTCTTTGACGATACCGGCGTCTTGCTTTACTCCACCCTTAACCACATCAAGTACAGTTTGATGAATGGTGACAACGGAATCGTTAGGACTCTAGAGCAAACTGTATACCTCGTGAGGGTCAAGGGCCGCAATGTATACTGCTTGGACCGCGCAGCGAAGCCGAAGATTCTCCAGATCGATCCCACTGAGTACCGGTTCAAGCTGGCTCTTGTTAAGCGTAACTACGATGAAATGCTGAACATAATCAAGACTTCGAGCTTGGTTGGACAGAGCATAATCTCCTATTTACAGAAGAAGGGATACCCCGAGATCGCTCTTCAATTTGTCCAAGATCCCCAGACACGGTTCGAACTAGCTATTGAATGCGGCAACCTCGAGGTTGCTGTTGAGATGGCCAAGCAACTCGACCGACCAAAACTCTGGCAACGACTGAGCACGGAGGCACTTGCACATGGTAACCACCAAACAGTGGAAATGACTTACCAGAAGCTTCGGAACTTTGACAAGTTATCTTTCTTGTACCTCACAACAGGCGACCAGGAAAAGTTGAAGCGTATGGCTAAGATCGCGGAGCACCGTGGAGACATGACGGCTCGATTCCAGAACGCACTTTACCTGGGTGATGTGCAGAACCGGATAGAGATGTTCCAGGAGCTTGATTTGTACCCGCTCGCCTACGCCACTGCCAAAGCCCACGGTCTCGATGAACAAGCACAGTCGATCCTGGAAGCTGCCGGTGTTTCAGAAGAACAAATCAATCTGCCCTCGATAGGTAGTCCTCTCGCACCCCCTAAGCCCATCGTACCAACACACAAGGCGAATTGGCCTACTCGCCCAGCTTCTTCAACAGTGTTTGAGAAGGCCCTTCAGGGCGAGGTTGAAGGCGTCGGATCTGAGGAGCCAGCAGCTAATGGCTATGGTGATGAAGATCTGTTGGGCGAGCCAGAAACCAGTCATGCTGCGGCTGATCTCGGAGGCGATGAGGAAGACGACGTTGGCGGATGGGACATGGGCGACGATGGCGATGTAGAAGCCGAAGATGACTTTGTCGAAGTTGAGGGTGCTGAAGCCGGTGCTGGTAGCAGCGAAGCCGACCTATGGGCACGTAACTCACCTTTGGCGGCAGATCATGTTGCTGCAGGCTCGTTCGATACTGCCATGCAGCTGCTGAATCGACAAGTCGGTGCTGTCAACTTTGCGCCTCTGGAGGAACGCTTCCAAGAAATCTACCAAGCGACGCGAACTTTCCTACCAGCCACACCTAACATGCCATCGCTGGTCAACTATGTCCGGAGAACGGTGGACGAAACCGACTCACGCAAGATCTTGCCAATCATTCCGCGCGACTTGGAGTCTATTCTCTCCACCGACCTGACGGCTGGCAAGCAGGCGCTGTTGAAGAACAAGTTGGAGGATGGCATTGCCACCTTCAAGAAGTTATTGCAGGTTCTTATGGTTAACGTCGTCTCCTCACAGGCGGAACTGTCTGATGTAAGCAATTCTAGAGGCCATTTTGTCAACGTATCACTAACAGGTCGTCTAGGCCAAGAAGGCAATCAACACTGCTACTCAATACATACTCGCCATGTCTATCGAGCTCGAGCGCCGCAAACTCCTCAAGGGCGCCACGGACGTTTCCGGTCTTTCAGATGAGGACAAGAAGCGCGCCCTCGAGCTCTCTGCCTACTTCACCGTTCCCGAGCTGGAAGGACCGCACAAGTCAATCCCGCTTTCGGCGGCCATGACGTTTGCCCAAAAGAACAAGCAGCTCAACACGGCTCTCAACTTTGCCAACGCCCTCCTCGACCGCACTGGAAACGCGAAGATGAAGGAGTCGGCTAAGCGCGTCAAGACTATTGCCGAGAGGAATCCGTCAGATGTCATCGAGATCGACTTTGATCAGTTTGCCGACTTCGACATTTGCGCTGCGAGTTACACACCCATCTACAGCGGTATGCCTTCGGTTACGAGTCCGTATAGCGGTGCCAAGTACCATGCGAGGTACAAGGGCACGGTGTGCAGGATCGATGGCATCACGCAGATTGGTGCGCCGGCCAGTGGACTGCGGCTTGTTGGTTGAGGTGCAGTTGAGGAAGGTAGGTTGAGGAAACTGGCAGTATAACGAGATTGGTGCATGCTTAGCGATTGGTACTTTGTCAACGTTGTGTCGGGGTAACTCTACTGGGAAAGAACGGAAAAGTGGACCGGCGCTTGGCCAGGGAGAAGGAGTGAATGCATGCGGCTTGTCAGACATGGCAAAAGAAACCGGAAATACGACAACGAGTTATAACGTTCATTCATGGATTCTAATGTGTTTCGAGTGATGTTGTTGAGGACAAAGGTTGATGTTGAGAATAAGAAGAAAAGGTTAAACAAAGTGAGCCTGCCCCGTTGGTCTATGGTATCATCCCACCCACCTGAAAAAAAAGGCATTTGCCAAAGTAGCAAAAACCCACACCCTTCACTCGTCATAGGTGTATCTGTATGCCTCCTTTTGCGCTGTTAATAATAATGTCGTGTGTGTGTCTATAGTTTCCAACCAGCTTCTCCAAACCTACCACTGTAACTACTCTTCTTCCTCGTATATCTTGACTTTCTCAGCGTACTCGAGGATGTTGGAATGAATCGTTTCCTGGATCAACTCGCCTCTGCCGCCGGCTACTTGCAAGATGAGATCATTGAGGGACATACGGCCGAGGATGTCGACGTGGTCCGCTAATTTGGTGTTAGTATGATAGGTTCTACAGTAACACGACGACAAGAGGAGGGCGGGCTTGTAAAAGGAAAAAGGAGAATAAGACATACCAGTATTGGGACCGCCCCTAGGACTAAACCTATCAGGTTCGTGTTTCATTTCAAAGGTGACGACCTTGACGCCGGCAGGGTTGTAGCGCTTCATTTTCCAGCCCTTGGTGCACATGTAGCCTGAGCTGAGGAGGTTGACGGTACCATCGCCTTCGCCCATAACGACGCCGTGGTCTACGTTTCCTTGGGTGTACATGGTGTCGAGAGTGACGTTTAGCCCGCTCAGCGGGTCGTCATCTGAGCGGTAGTAATACGCACGTTCCGTATCCTTGCCGATGCCGTAGAAGCAGTAGACCTTTAGACTGGGAGCAAGGGGCAGACGCGACTCGAGTGGGTTTGCCCACTTTGCAGGTATGAGCTGATTGTCTTCAACTTGTTTGGTCGTGTGGGCTACGCCGTGGGAGTAGGAGGTTTGTATCATTTTCTTGAACCAGGGCTCGGTGTTACGGAAGAGGAAGGGTAGGCTTTCTTCGACTGTGATGTTCTTTTGCGTGAGGGTTGAGTTTGAATCACGGAAGCGAATAAAGGGACCGAATGTGACGTTTTGACCTGGCAAGTCGTCGGGGGCGCCATTCTCGTCACCCCAGACGGCGTTTCCGCCGAGAGGGAGCATGGAGGAGAGGCCGGGCATGGCGCGGAATATCTCGGCGCGCTCGTACCGACTAAGGAAACGCTCGAGGCCGTAGACCGCAAAGGCATTAAGCTGAGCAGTATCTTTCATTTCGCCAGAAAGAACGGCGGGCATGTCTTTCAATGCACCGAGCATGCAGCCTGAGATGTTGATCCAGCTCTCAACGTGTTCTTCGACCCAGCTGGGACCGCCATTGCCGTAGCCTTCTGCCTCGACCCAATGCAGGAAGTAGTATAGTACCTGTGAGCCCATGGAGTGCGAGAGAAGGACGACCTTCTTATCCGATACACGGACGGCGACTTCGATGTGAGACTTGAGGCGGGTAAAGTACTGGTCGCGAATCTCGTAGTTCATGTATGACATGCGCCAGTCGTAGGCTGCCGTGAAGGCGTTGCCGGGGTCGTAGCCTATGGTGGCGAGGTTCTCGAGGATCTTGTTCCATATCCAGTAGCCGGTTATGAAGAAGTCTGCAGCGTCGAAGCCTTGTGCGGCCCTCAACTTGACGCCAGGTGGGTCGAGGCCGGTGTCCTTGTCGAGCATGATGTGCCGCTTCCACTGAACCTTGTCAAGAACCAAGGCGCGCATCATGGTCCACGAGCCCCACAGCCTCTTGCGGAAGTATGGTCGCGACAGTTCCTCGGTGCCCCAAGACTCGAGGCCTGTGGAGATGACGCCGGGGATCATGATGACCGGGTGTTTGGCCTTGATGCCCTGCTTCTGCGCATGTAGACCGACGGCGAAGGAATCGTAGTTTACGGCGTCTCGTTCTGTTTTCTACAGAGTTGGCGACGTCAGCCTTTGTTCCTCTACTTTTTTCCTTCTCTCTACGTGCGCATCGCCAGCGCCAGTTCAGTTCGCTGTAGGTGGAGGCAGCATACCTGCAACTGTTGTGCGCTCTTAACAAAGTTATCGGGCAGAGCCTCCATAATGCTCTCCAGATTCACGTTCTCCAGGCCCGTTAGGTCAATCATGTCATTGCTGCTGGCGAAGAAGCCTGCAAGCAACAGGCCAAACAGGCCGCCCAGTCCAAATACCCACACATTTCTCCTCTTCTTGTGCTTTCCCTTTTGCTTGAGCGTCTGCAACTGCTCCGTCGTAATCAGCCTCACATTCGCCGGCCGCTTTCCGTCCGGTCCGGGCGAGGGTTCGCGGGAGAGGTCGGGCGTAGTATCTTCGCCTCCGCTACCACCGCCGCCAAAGCGACGTCTGAGGAACGACATGTGCGACGTTCCAGAGGATCAGGGCAGAGGGGGGAGGGTCTGTGTGGTAGCTGGGTGCAAGCCTGCCGCGACAGATTCCTGTCTAAAAGGCGGCTTCATGTGACGACGAAGAGATCGGCACAGGGATGCAGGGACAGACGCTGCTGCAGTGCGGACGGTGCCAAGCCGGAGGTCCTTCTCCCCCGCAACTCTACCCAAGTCCCATCGCGCGCCAGCATCCTCGGCCGGCCAAAGACAGAGCAAGGAAATACGATGTCTGCTCCATGGATGTACATCGGCTCTCCCGGATGTCGAGCGGACGCGTGTGCTGACTACATCTTCATGTACACGCATCATAAGGCCCGAACTTGCAAACGTTGTCTGCCGTGAGTTCCGATACTTCCGTTGTCGTTGGACGTTTAAGATCACCCACAAACGCCATCAGCCATCAGCCACCATCCCCAAGTGCCCAGTCCGCTGCATTAGCCAACCGTCCACATCGACACCATCATCATCATCACACTCGCGAACACTGACCATGAGATGCGACGCCCGCACTGAGCTGCAGACCCAAAAGACCGACCTGACGTCATTGGACATTGAAAAGTCGGGCTTGTCACACGCGCTCCAGGGGCTTTCGACGCGACCGCCACTCACCACTCAAGATACCTGGACACCAAATGCTTCGCCAGGGGCACTGGATGTAGACGGTGCGAGTGCGCTAAAACCACTGGAAAGAGAACATGTGGAGGATATACCGAGCCGGGGCACGACAGCTATACCATCCGAGGACAGTGGCTCGGAAACACAGTTGAACATTTCAGCCGAAACCCGTAGAAAGAGTATTCAAGTTGTCCTCGAGCAGTCAGGCAAGAAAGGGGAGTATGTTTTCACCGCCAAAGACCCAGTCTTTCAGGATGTGCTGCAATCCGGCATTCGGCAAGAAGCCGAGAAGCTCTTGGGCAACGAGAAAATCGACAACAAACCACGGGACTTGATCTTCACTCAGCAGTTTACAGCCTTCGACCGCCAGAATTCGTCTGCTGCCCATTCCCCTTTCCATGGCTTCTTCACTCTCTTCTGGATCGCCATGGGCTTCATCCTCACACGGGTAGCAGCAGGAAACTATCGGACCAAAGGCTCCATCTTTGGAGACGCTGAAATCTTGCACTTGATGGTCGACAAGGACCTCTTTGTCATGTTGACGACCGATGTCGCAATGTGTGCAGCAACCAGCTTCGGCTTCTTCCTGCACAAAGCCATCGCCAAGGACTACTTGACATGGAATGGTTCAGGCTGGCTGATACAGTCTCTGTGGCAAATTTTCTTTACATTGACCATTATCTGGGTCACATTCTGGCGGCACTGGCCTTGGACTCATACTGTATTCATCGTCTTGCATGTCTTTGTTTTGCTGATGAAGCAGCATGCCTACTCCTTCTACAACGGCTACTGTAAGATTTCTGCGCTTGTTGTGCCGAACTGAGCTGACTATAAACAGTATCACAGGTGTACAGGCGACGAAATATTCTGAAAAGCAAATTGCACCAACTAGATGCTACCAACGCGCAAGAGAAGCGTGGTCAAGCATCGCCTACCGCCCAAACGCTCACTGTGACCGGTATCGACAGCCCCGATCAACGTGACCTGACACAACGAGGAGCCTGTGGCCCCAAGTATTCCACCAACCTATCAAAAGAGAAGTCAGAAATTGCCTCTATTGGCCAAGCCATCGAGGCCGGGAAGCCACTTGATGAGGAACAGATTGACGCCTTCCGACGTGGACTTAACACCGAAATCACCATCCTCGATGAAGAGCTCCGTGGAAAGTGCACGACAACTGATAGCGTCTATCCCAACAATCTGACACTCGCCAATTTCATCGAATGGACATGCCTCCCCACGCTCGTGTACGACCAGGAATACCCTCGCCAAGAACGAGTCAACTGGTGGTATGTTGCGGAGAAGTCGGCAGCCACTTTGGGCGTCATTTGGGTCATGATCATCATCTCACAAGCGTACATCTATCCCGTCGTCGTAGAGACTGTGAGGCAAAAGGACGCTGGCATGTCCCTCGAAACGCGATGGAAAGAGTTTCCATGGGTTGGTAAGAAGTTACCCCTCTACATCATCCAATCACGTAACTAACAACTCTGCTCAATAGTTTCCGATATGCTATTCCCAATGCTTCTTGAGCAGCTACTCAGTTGGTATGTCATCTGGGAGTGCCTTTTGAACGTGCTCGCGGAAGTGACACGTTTCAGCGATCGCGGTTTCTACGGCGCCTGGTGGAATAGCGTATCATTTGACCAATATGCGCGCGACTGGAACCGCCCTGTACATAACTTCCTGCTGCGCCACGTCTACCACTCGTCGATATCTTTTTTCCATTTGTCCAAGATGCAGGCCACATTCTTCACCTTCTTGCTCAGCGCCGTCGTGCACGAGATTCTGATGTTTTGTCTGTTCAAGAAGATTAGAGGTTACTTGTTCGTATTTCAGCTCTTGCAGCTGCCGCTAGCGGCGTTTAGCAAGACAAAGTTTATGAGGGGGAGAGATACGCTCGGCAACATTTTGTTCTGGTTTGGCATGTTTATTGGGCCAAGTGTTATCACTAGTTTGTACCTTATTGTGTAGAATTATTTGGTGCATGTATTATTAGATATCAGCGCTCCGCAGAGTTTGCCCAGCATAGCAATCGATTAAATGATATCATCCTCATACCAGGAGGCATACAACCCTGTACAATCCACAGAACTAATCACCTGAGCTATGAGCTTTACTCTCTTTCTCCTCCCTCAACACTTTCAGCACCCTCCTCGTAAGTCTATCCCTCTGCCCCACATCAACCCTCCCATACGTCTCCCTCGCCTGCCTGAAAACCTCCTCTTCCCAGCCATCCCCGACATTAACCTTGCCAGCATCCCCCCAACACTCCTGCACCGTACCTCCAATATTCCTGAAAAACGCCTCTAAGCCACCCTCGCCGCCTCCAGCATGATAACTCTTAAATGGCCCTGCGACGGCCCACCTCGGCCCCATACTACTCTCTACAATAGCATCCACTTCGCCAACATCCACAACACCCTCGTTTACAAGATGAATGGCCTCACGCAACAGGGAAAACGCAAGGCGATTCGCAACGAACCCCGTCGTTTCCTTTTTCACGTGTACAGGGACTCTACCCCGAGATGCCCAGAACTCGTGCGTCCGCTCGACGACGTGGGTAGACGTGTGAGGCGAAGGCACAAGTTCAAGCAACGGCATTATATGTGGTGGATTGTATGGGTGAAGGACAAGTAACCGGTCCTTTGAAACCATATTTTGCGCCTGTGCGGAGGTGGGGATGCCGGACGTGGAAGTCCAGAGCAAGGCATCTTGTGGTGCGTGTTTTTCCACGTTTGCCCATAGTTGTTGCTTGAAGGCTAGGTTTTCTGGCCCAGATTCTTGGATCACGTGGGCGTCTGAGACGGCCGAGGACAGCGAGGTGGCAATGCGGATGTTGGAGATGGAGGCTGCCGAGGGTTCCGTGGCGAAGAATTTGGGCAAGTTTTCCGACACGTACTCGGAGAGATTGGGGCGGACGTCGTAGATTGTTAGTTGTGAGGGGCTGAGAAGGTGCGAGAGGTGGAAGGCGGCAAAGGAGAGACCGATGGTGCCGGTGCCGATGAGGGTTATACGGAGGTCTTTGTTCGAGGAAGCGTGGTGCATGGTGGTGTGTGTGGGCTCTCCATGGTCGGACATTTTGGTTGGTTTGTCGTTTGGTATGTGGTTGTTTACTGTGTCGATTTGAAGATCAAGACAGATGTTGATTGTCAAGCGCGATGATGCGGTCTACGTGACCAGATTGAGAGGACGCGGATGATGTCGGAATACTTGTTGTTAGAAACGGTATAGAAACAACATCACAGCGTCCTATGTACCCTTGATACTCAATGATTCTCCATGTGGCAATGAAGCGGCTCTTACATACCCCTGTTCAAATGTCCAGATGTTACCCAGAAAAAAGACGTCAGAAGGCATGGCGATCTTGTCTGCTTTGGCGAGCTCCGTAGCTCTATCAACCCCGCCCTGCACTGGCTTCCCCGCCCCATTATCTACCGAGTACAGCGAGTCCAATGGAGATGGAGATGGGCGCGCCGAGGAAGGATGTTAGCGCTTGCTTCATAGTACTTGCGCTCCCACCTCCTCTGACAAATCAATCCTTTTCTACATTGTTGTCTGCCGCGTTGCACCGTTCGTTGCGAACTACTTGATCACAATCGCAACTTCAATATCATACGTGATATAGTCGGATATACATACCCGAGCAATTAGTGCATCGGCGTTAAGATGGTCATTTTCAAGTCACGTCAACCACCCATTGACTGTTCGTTTCGCTCTTGCGCAGCTTGAAGAAGTGTAGCTGACCACCATAGTGCCAACCGACCTCACGGACTGGGATTGGCTTTTCGACTCAGCCTACTCGCCCATCAACAAATATCCAGCAAACAAGCTTGCTGGATTCCAAAATGCCCTTACGAAGGAGCGTGTGGATTGGGCCGATGTGAAGAGGTACTCCACACTCATCTCTACCGCTCTGGTCAAGAAGTACGGGCTCAAAGAGGGCGAGACGGTTGCGTTGTTTAGCCAAAATACCGTATGGTACCCGGTAGCCATGTTCGCGGGACTTCGCGTGGGGGCGAAAATCAGCGGCGCGAGTCCAGCGTACAACGTCGAAGAAATGGCTTTTGCGCTCAAAACGGCGGATGCAAAGTTCTTGATGACTACACCAGGAAGTATGGAAATTGCGGCGGCAAGCGCAAAGGCTGCTGGGCTGCCGCAGTCGAATGTGTTTCTTCTCGAGGGCGAATTACCAGGCTACACCACCGTCCAGGATTTGATCCGCATGGGCGAGTCATATGGCGAGTCGGGACAGGCGCCTGCCTTCAAGCTCCCACCAGGCAAGAAAAACAAGGACGTCTGCGCCTTTCTATCCTTTTCGTCAGGCACGACTGGACTGCCGAAAGCTGTCATGATAAGCCATCAGAACGTTATAGCGCAATGCCTCCAGGTACAGCAGATCACGCCAGAGTCGCTGAAGAAGATTATGGCTGTGTTACCACTATTCCATATCACAGGTCTGGTCCATCAGATGCATCTCCCAATTTTGCTCAACGCAGAAGTTGTCATGCTCCCCCAATTCTCAATGGAGAAGATGCTGAACACCATTGTCGAATACAAGCTTCCTGAGCTACTAGTGGTTCCCCCTATCATCATTAGACTCGTACGCGACCCATTGGTCGACAAGTACGATCTTAGCCACGTCCAAAGATTCTCCTCTGGCGCGGCTCCGCTATCCGAAGAGATTCTTCAACAGCTCCAGAAGAAATTCCCTCACACTGGTTTCAAGCAAGGCTACGGGATGACGGAGTCGTGTTCTTGCATCACTGCGCACCCGCCTGAAAAGTATTCCTATAAATATGCTCATTCTGGAGGCGCCATTGTAGCTTCCACTGAAGTCAAAATCATCAAAGATGATGGCACCGAAGGCGATGTTAGCGAAGAAGGTGAAGTGCTCGCTCGCGGACCACAAATCGTAATGGGATACCTCAACAACGAGAAGGCTACAACAGAAACCTTTGATGCAGATGGCTTCCTTCACACCGGCGACCGCGGCTCCGTCGACAAGGACAACATGATCCACATCACCGACCGCATCAAGGAGCTCATCAAAGTCAAGGGCATTGGTGTTGCGCCTGCCGAACTGGAAGACCTGCTTCTAGGTCATCCAAAAGTCGAGGATGTGGCTGTTATGAGCGTCAAGGATGATTACTCGGGTGAGCTACCCAAGGCATACGTTGTGGTCAAGCCTGGCGTGCAGGAGAGTACAGCTGTGGGCAAGGAAATTATCGCCTATGTCAAGGAGAAGAAGGTCAGATACAAGTGGGTCAAGGAAGTCGAGTTTATCGATGAGATACCGAAGAGTCCGTCGGGCAAGATTCTGAGGAGAATCTTGCGTGACAAGGAAAAGAGTGGGAAATTTGGACTTGTGGTCAAGGATGAGGCGAGGGCGAGGTTGTAAATGTTGGCTGTGGTATAATCAAGAAAACATGTGCTGTGTTGCCACGAAAATGTGTGTTTCTGTAGCCGTATGATGTATCTTCTTTCCTGCTAAACATAGCTAGGATGTCCAAAGTCCTTGAGCACCTTTAGACTTTGGCCTTGTTTAATCTTTCTCGTTTTATCTTTTCTCTAGACATGACGCGGTTTCTCTAGACTCCTGGTTTTGCTGCTTGAGCAGTCGAGATGATATATGGAGAACTTAAACGCAGGTATGGCAGACACTAGCTATGGATTTCAAAACCCATCAGTTCAGGACAACGGTAACACGGTATGATAGCCGTAGCTGTGACTATGCCATCGCGCCTCAGCATGTGAAGACGCCTTGACTATTCTCGCTCAGATTGCGGAGCGAGTCCCGTGGGCTGACATATAAGAGTTGAGACGCATTTGCATACACAGCTTCACGGTTTCAAATGCAAGCAATCTCCAGAGATTAGTCATGTAATGATACGACTGAAATGGAAGCTTCCACGTGAAGAAGACGACGGTGGTGCGCTCGTATTCCAGCGCGGATTACAAATGACGTGTGTGGGGTCGGCGCTGTGCCCCTCCGACAGGGTCCCGAACAAAAAAGTTCCTCGTCGAAGATGTAATTTGGCATTTCTAAGCACGGCAAAGGGCTCATATACGATCGCGCAGGCAGCAAAGCGCGTCTTTCGCCCTTTTCTTCACATAGCACCCACCACGCAGAATCAAACTCTAAACACCCTACGCAATGGCCATTCCCAACCCCACTTCCAACCAGCCCCAGCACGAGGAAGAAGACATTGATGTGCACGATGTGGACAACACACTAGACGCCGATGAGGCAGACGAGATTGTCGAGGACGATGGCGACGTGCCAATGGACTCGGACGACGAGGGCGACGAAGGCGGCCAGGAGATGCAGATGGAGATTAACCTGCAGAACGATTCGGTTGCGCATTTTGACGAGCACAAGGACAGCATCTTCTGCATAGCGCAACACCCAGTACACCAGGAAATCATCGCGACGGGAGGCGGCGACGACGTCGGCTACATCATCGACGTTTCAGCAGCGGCTGCAGCGCAGCCGAGCAGTGACGGACAAGCAACCGAGCGCGAGGGATTGAAGAGCATAGTCACACTGGATGGGCACAAAGACTCGGTGAATGCCATCACCTTTACTCAGCCAAAGGGTCAATTCGTCGCGACAGCTGGCTTGGACGGCAAGATACGTGTCTGGCAGGGCGTGCCCGACGGCAAGAAGTGGAAGTTTTTGGCAGAGGCACAAGAGGTGGAGGAGATCAACTGGATCGCTTCAAATCCGTCGCCTGATCACCCTAATGTCGTCGCACTCGGCGCCAACGATGGCTCGGTGTGGGTATACCAGATCAGCACAGAGAAGGGCAACGAGCTGCAGGTTCTGCAGGCATACTATCTCCATACCGAGACCTGCACAGCCGGAACATGGTCACCCGACGGTTCGTTGTTGGCCACCATTTCCGAAGACTCAAGCCTATACGTCTGGGATGTTTTCGGCGACGCAGCATCCCAAGGTCTCACTGCTACCCCTGATTCACAAACTGTCGTTGGCCTCACGGGTCTCGATGAGCGCTTCCGTGTAGAGGGTGGGCTGTACTCTGTCGGCATCCCACCATCGGGTGCCTTTGTCGCAGTTGGTGGCCCAGAAGGCCAAATCCGCATCGTCGGTCTGCCACGCCTCTCCCTCGCGGCACCCGCACAAGCATCGACATCATCGAGTGGTGGAGGCGCAAAGAACAAAGCTGGTGGTGGGAAACAAGCCGGTGCAAAGGGAGGCGCGTCTTCGGCTGGCCAAGCTGGACAGATACTGGCGAGTCTGCAGGCAGGAAGCGACAATGTCGAATGCCTCAGCTTCTCGTCCCTACCACTTACCCTCATGGCCGCCGGCAATGTCGACGGCTCAATCACCCTCTTCGACACGGCACATCGCTTCGCGGTCCGAAGGCGGATAGACGATGCACACGCAGACGAAGAGTCACCACAGGCTGTTGTCAAGCTCGACTTTGTCACAAAGGAAGGCCCAGGTGGCTGGCTGCTGACGAGTGTGGGTTATGATGGTGTGCTGAGGCGATGGGATACAAGAGGTGGAACAGCTGCGGCTGGCAAAGGCCTCGTAGGCGAGTGGAAAGGACACAGGGGTGGGGGCGAGGGAGGAGGTATCATGGCCTTTGTACAAGGAAATGGCGAGGCGGTTGTCACGGCTGGTGATGATCATGTCGCGCTTGTGTTCAAGACGCCCATCTCACAATAGACTGCAGCATGTCCCTCTAGTTAACTCAAAAGAAGTACATACCTTTTCATGAACGTGTTTCATTGGGGTAGAATGTTCCATTCTCCAATTTTGGGGGAAAGGGGAGGGAAAGGGGGCATGGAGATGGGTACATTGGCCATTAGACGTGTTCAATGGGAGAGAGGTTTGCAACTTGACTTGGCCGACCTATCCATGCATCAATTGTCATTTTCTCATCTCTCTCTCGCAATAGTCACCTAAACACGGCGTCATTACAGATCCTCTTCCTCGCCGCCGCCGCCGCCGCCCTCGCTCATCTCCGATTACATGTAACTAAAACGCCATCTTACTCTCCTACCCTTTCCTGACTGGACCGAAAAAAAGGGCAAAAAAAAACTGCTCCGTATCCTCATGCAAATGCAAGTAAAAGCCAAAAAAAAAGAAACGCAATACTACGAGTGCTATTCTCCGCCTCCTGCCCCCCCCCCCCCCCC
>JAXRVH010000028.1:327442-381250 GCA_034640345.1 Drechslera avenae
TGTTGTGTTCAACAACTGGCACTAAAGCACAACAAGACACAACTTGATTGGAGCGCGGAGCGCGGGCTTCGTCTCCGGCCGGCCGTTTTGTTTTTGGAAGTGGGGAAGGGGAGGGTTGTTGTTTAGCTCAAACGTACAGTAGCGTGGTATGCCTTGCATTCGTGGTCGTCGGAGTATTCCCTTTCTTTCTTTCTTTCTCTATCCTTGAAGCAAGGGGGGTGGGGGGTTTGCATAAGTACATACTGTAGGTAAAGGGGCAAGGGCAAGGGTGAAATCGATGGATCGCTTGATAGATTAGACAAGAGTGTTATGCAGCAAGATCAACGGAACGTGCAGGTGATGAAGCTGGGTTGGTCTTGCATGCTGTGGCGTGGGTGTTGGGCTATGGGGGAGAAGGGAGAAGGGGGGGGTCCGCGGCTACCCTTTTCCCTGTCCCCCCTTCCCCCCCCCTTGCATCCCCGCTTGTTCTGGGGTGATTGTGGTTTGCCTGGGCAGAAAGACAGAAAGGGACGGGATATGACGAATGCTTACGAGGAGGGCTTGCGATAGCGGGTCTGCACGACGTTTCCGCGTCCCCGCTGTTGGAGGGGAGTGGGGTGGAGTGGGGGGGGACATGTTTTTCGACCACCGTTGCTGTCGGACATATGGCCTAATAGGCTTGCTTGACATGGGGGTGGGAAAGAAGCTAGGTGATGGGACTGTTTGAGTCTGTTGCACAAGTGCTCGTCCATCTCCGACCGTTGCTGCACAGTTGCGTTTATGGAGGGCTGCAAACGTAAGATGGGAAGTACCGATATGTTTCCAGGATGCTGCTCTTTGGCGAATCGTTCCGGGGCCAATCGGAGCGTGCGAGGTAATCGGTGTGAGTTTTGTAGGATTTCTATTAGGATCGAGTGAAGGGGAAGCGAGAAAAACGGGCGGCGATGGGGATCGCTCGGAGTTTTGACGTGGGTGTTGTCCATCGTTTTGCATCTCAGAGCCAGGCCTCATGGTGGAGTTGCCGGCTTGGGCATGTAGTGATGCCGAATAGGGCCGGCCGCGTGATGCCGATTTACATCATTCCCGCCGACTATTGCATGACTTACATTAGGATACCCGCAGGAGCAGGGTTGATCATGATTCATGTCAAGAGTCTATCGTCTCGGCGTTTCCGCAACCAGCCATTTCTTGCGCAACACATGTGCTTTTGACGGGTGGAGTTTAGTGTAGGAATTTTTTTCTCTCTTTTGCTTACGCGGCTCAATGCTGTGGTGATGTGTCACATGTAGATATGGGGTTACGCTTTGCAGCTTGGATTGGACCAAATCTCGAACAATGTACAGGGAATAAACTTCAAGTGGCAGTGACGGCAGGCGGAGGACTAGAAGGCGGGGAAAGGAATAAACTTTCCGCAATCCATGTCCATCTTCTTTGCATATGAGGTTGTACTTAGGCCCGTCAACGAGAAGTGTTTTAGTCGCTTTTCTTTTGGGAACCAGAGGGGTTGGCGTGTTGTGGGGAAGGAGCGCTACGTCGGTTGTAGGTCCTGGGCGTGGGCGTGGGCGTGGGCGTGGACGAGTACCGTTGTTGATGAATTGGATGCCTAACGGTACACTATGCAAGTCTCCCGTATCGGACGGTTGGTTTTCTCTAGTCAACTCACCCAAGTCGGACATGTGCCCCGCAGGCCAATGAAAACAGTGGAGTCTCACGTCACATCTGTCATCGGCAAACCTGACATGATGAGATGTGGGGAACGACAAGCACGTACAGTACAATAGGCGAGAGGGATTTGCACAGTAATCCCCCGCGAGCATGCATGTACAATGTCCTGCATGCCCTGCATGTGGGAAATGAGTGGGGTAGACATCATCTGTGGCATCGAGGAAACTCTGAATGTTACTGGTCTCTGGTATTTTGGTACTATCATACAAGAAATGCATGCTATAATCGTTCTGTATCGTTGTGCTTGTACCTAAAGCCATACAATTGTGTCACTGTGGACCCCTGTTCCACAGTGTCGCTCAAACGCCAAATCATCAAGGTCGTGGCCACTACGGAGGACATTAGCAGCCCAGACCGGTCATTACAGCAAGAGGAAAGGAGGAAAGTGGAAGAAAGAAGATTTTTTTTTGACGGCTCAAAGCGCGGCAAAGGTCCCGGGGTATCGTAGAATCATTGGAAGAAAAGAAGCAAACGGCCGCCATAGCCGACGTGATGCCAGCCAAGGCGTAGTCGAAGAGCCAAGGCGGTAGTTAAATCATGATAGGAAAGCCTTGATTGCAAGGATGTTCAAGTTGGCTTCCTATGCCTCCAAGTCGTCCATGTCCTCGTCGGTGAAGTCTTTGAGGAGCTCAAGACCGCCAAAGTCATCGCCATCGGTAGAGGTTAGCGAGGTCATGCTAGGCTCGCGTGCCTGCTGATTGTTGAAGTGGGTGTTCTGGTTGATACTGTTGTTGCGTGACGATGACGTGTTGCGCATGCCTGATGCAGGTGCTTCCATGCCGAGAAGGTTTCCCGCACAGCGGGCCAGGTACTCGTCGACGGCCCAGAAGCCGCAGCCGGCATGGAGCAAGACTTCATTCTTGAGGCTGAGGACTTCCTCGCGCAAGACTGCAACACTCTCCTTGAGCATCTTGTTCTTGGACGAGAATTCGCGGGCGCGGTCTTCGAGGCTGTTGATGTACTCCTTCTTGCGCTGTCTGCACTTGTGCGCGGCCACACGGTTCTTCTCAAGGTGGGTCTGGCGAGCAGATGAGACCTGGAAGGGATATCCGTCGGCCGTGTATGCCTGGACCATCTGAGGCTGCGACTTGGGCCTACCCCGCTTGCGCTTGGGTGGCTGAGGGTTGGCGGCGGCGTCGTTGTCTTCTTGTGGTGGTGGTGCAGAAAGACTTGGCGACATGTCGTGATTGGGCGAGGCGCGGCTAGTGCGCTGTCGCTTTCGGGAAGGCTCGTCGGCCGCCAGCTGCCGTGCAGAGGCGACTTCTTGCTTGGACCAGGGTGTCATTTCATTTCGCAGTTGCTCAACAGGAATCGATGTTTCGCGGTCGTCGCGCTCAGGCTGGGCGGGTGACAGTTCTTCGGGTGGGGTGACTTGGCCGTATCGCTCCATGCTGCCATTGGTAAGAAGGGATGGCGGAATGGCAAAGGCCTGCGAGTTGGAGACCGAGGGCGGGCTGCTCAAGGCCGTCGCCCACTTGTCTTGGCGCTGGTTGATGTTGGGGTGGTGCATGGCAGTGAAGGCCTCGCCTGCCCAGTCAAACAAGGGCTGATGTTGGATTTCCGTCATGGCGGGCAATCAGGTCTTGGGCGGGGCAATTGCAAGTAAAGCGAAGTTGGTATAGTGGTAGTGGTCGTGGGTGGTGGTCGTGGTGATGGCAGTGGTGGTGATGATGGTGTGAGGTGGTGTGAGGAACCGAGGCGGCTGAGGGCAAGCAGCAGTTTGTTATATGAGCGTGCGAGTACAAGGCCGGAGCAGAGGGCCGTCGTATCGGAGCAAAGTTCCGCTGTCCAGAAGGAAGAGTGGAAAGAAACACAGGGGGAATGGGGAGGGGTTTAAAGCAGGCGGGAGGGAAAGGCAAGCTAACATGGGAATTCAAACAATGGGGCCCTCTGCCAACATGCGGAACTTGGGAAAGCGATTGCAATGGACATGAGCAGGGGGGGGCTTCCGGCGGGCCGGCGTCTGGTTGGCGGACCGTTCGCCGGGTGACGTAGGGTGACGGCTGAATCGGCGATGAGGGGCTGCAGTCGCCTTCCAGCCCGTCTGGCCATGCTCAACTGCTCCCCCCTCCCCTCCCCCCAGTATGCTATCTCGATGGCCTGCCGGCCTGCCACCTTCACCTAGCCCGCTTTGGTGCCCGTTGCCGTCGCGCGCTGCCATCTGCGCCATCTTCGCCCGCTTCTCCTCGGCTCTCTCTGATCATGTCCCATCTACGCCCACCATGGCACTGCGCCAAGCGATGCCCCGTGGATCACAGCTGTGGAAAGTTTGGGCCCGCATGAGTTAAACTTGACCTGCTGGGCCTCAGCCGCTGCCTCTGCCTCTACCTTTGTCCTGTACAGCGCTCTCAAGGGGGTACCTTGGCCGTGGACAAACCGTAGCCTCCTCCAAACAGAAACACCACATACACGTAATAGCTGGCCCATTGAACATGACGCACCACCAGGCCGCCTGCGCCGCGGAGCCATTGACGCCACGCCAAACCGCCCACACCCACTGACCGCCCGCATGCCTGTCACGTTCCTCACACGAACCTCGGGAGCCCCACGAGCCCCATCAAATGGCCGTTGCCGCACACGCTGCCACGCTGCCACGCTGCCACGCTGCCTGTTCCGTGTCGCATGTCCATCGAGGCCCAGCTTTTAGCAGCAGCAAAGTGCCTCATATCATGGCTTCCCAAACTCTCCATGTGCCCGCTTAACCTCATTGCGAAAAACCGATACTTCTCCACATGAATAGCGCACGCCAACTACAGGCCAAAACGGCCCATGATGCTCCACTATCGCGAACAGAGACGAAAAAATGCTTGTGTAGCGCTTGTCGATCACTACGTATTAGCCTGAATGAACGAGGCGAAACCCCACGACAGGCCTAATGCTGAAATCGAGAGGGGCTGATGCAAAAGCTGCCTGGCCGCATGGGAAAGTTGAAGAATCCCATGTTTGCTTGCTTAGAAATCCGATAAAGCTCCCGTCGCCTCTCCTCTGCCGCTTCCCTGCTAGCTTGCATCGTTGCACGTTTGCACCTTGGGCCGCCCGCCCATGTCAGGAATGAGGCCCGAATGGCCAGCGAATCCGCCCTCCTTTCAACTGACAGCAGCAGAGCCTTGATGCTCATCACCCCAAGCCAACACTTCCTGTCAACACGGTGATATTGCAGCCCTCTCTGCAACCCAAATCTCTCTACCTCACGACCAAACCTGTGGAAAAAGCGGAGGATTCGACTTACTTGACATCCGTCTACAGGTCTAGAACCCTGCAAAAGAAACATGCCATGATGCCATTGCTGTCCGACTACGCGACAACCTCTACAGCCCACTGCTTTGCTTCAAAGCTGACACCTATGCTGTTGTGAGCACACGTTGGCGGGGCAAGCAAGCATCCGCGTTACCAACAACTTCCTTACTTGGAAAGTGACGCAATCGCTCTTGCTCCTATTTGACCGGAAAACATGCTCGTACGCTCGCGCACAATCCTTCAACGCGTGTATTACTATATCTTCGCCATCGAGTCCCTGAGTCCTACGGCTACACTGTGCTTCCTTGCTGCTGCTCCACTGAGGCTGCATACTCGCTAGTAATGTCGGCGTTGCAGGCCAAGACGTTACGCGGTATCTCTCACTCATCGTCACCACTCCTGCACCCGTCGGCTATGTCTATTACCGACATGTTTCAACCACGGGTTTCTACCTCTCACACAAGATGGGTTAGAACTAGGTCCGTTGGTGATTGATCGATAGCTCGGCAGGGTCGGTGAAAACACCGAGACTTTGAACCGTGTCCCTTTAGCAATATAACCGAAAACACTACCTGGATGCGACACGGGATATACACCGGGAACAATCGGCCTGGGAAAACTCGATACGTGCGGGGGACTAGTCCTGTCGCTGTCTGATGCTTTTTCGTCTATCCTCCTGAACGGCATTTGAGAAATGCGAGGCATGCGTGAGCATCCATATTGTACGAACAACATCGTAATCCTTGAGTCGTAGAGTCTGGCCAAAATGACCATGTTCCCCTGCCACTCTTGGCTCCGCGGAGGGGATTCTGATTACCGGTATACCCGCCAGACCGCAATCTCATCATTCTCTAATGGCTTCGTCGTCTGTTGCGGTGTCGATGCGTAGTGTGTTCTATCCTGCTAGCCGAACAAGTGGTCATGTCACCGACAACTAGGATGAACCAATCACTGTCTCCCCCAAGATTCAAGACCTAGATGGGACCCAGGCCTATAGCCGACCTGTGATTTTCACGAGGAGATTGACATCATCTGACCACGCCCTTGGCTGCAAAACGGGGGGTCGAAGGCGTACATGGTGACATGCGTTCCTTGATATACCATGGTTGTCTGTTTGGAGGAGAGTAGTAAGGCGATCATCGGGCCAAGTCTTGTTGATGTTTACTCAAAAAGCAACGTACTCATACAAGGCTGGAAGACTGACTTACGACGTGACTGCATATGAGTATGGTGACTTTGTGACACAGACTATAGATGGGAAGATGAGAAGATTTGGCAAGAATATATAGTACCCAGTTTCAGTGTAGGCAAGACTGACATGAAGAGATATTGTGCTCACCATGATGTCTTCTTGAAGAAAACAAGAAAAAGGACATGAGGGTGAATACAGGAGCATGGTCAAGGCAAAGATGCTGTTGTCGTATCTGTCCCTCTTCCATCCCTCGCGCCGACGCGCTAGCAAGTCACAGACAAAGCCATTATAGAATGTGTGTGTGTGTGTGTGTGTATATTGGGTACCCTAGGAGAAGAATCGCTCGCGACGTCATGTTCCAACATTCGACGCACACGTATGGGAGAGGCAGCCTGGCCCGAGCGCCGGGGCTTGGCGGGAAAGCGCGACGCGGTGCGCGTCGTCGGCGCATCCAGTGGGTATACGCATCCCCATCCACGCCTTCAACCACGAACCCCCCCATCATGTGCTGATAAGCACTATTGCGATCGCATCCATATCCTACACGCGACCGCAACCTTTCGACGGCCATTCCCACTCGCTACAATCGGCCTAAACCGCCACGATGGGATACATTAAGCAGATCACCATCCAGGGCTTCAAGAGCTACAAGGAGCAATTGCAAATCGAGCCATTCTCGCCCAACTGCAATGTAGTTGTAGGCCGCAACGGCTCCGGAAAGAGCAACTTCTTCGCTGCTGTGCGCTTCGTGTTGGGCGATGACTACCATAATCTGGGCCGTGAAGAGCGACAGGCGCTGCTGCACGAGGGTTCGGGATCTGCCGTCATGTCAGCATATGTCGAGGTGTGCTTCGACAACACAGAAGACCGCTTTCAGACGGGCAAGCCCGAGTTCTTCTTGCGCCGGACGATTGGCGCAAAGAAGGATGAGTACTCAGTCAACCGCAAGAACGCTACCAAAGCCGAAGTCATGCAGATACTCGAATCCGCCGGCTTCTCGCGATCGAATCCCTACTACATCGTCCCCCAAGGTCGCGTGACAGCGCTTACCAATATGAAGGACTCTGAGCGATTGAAGCTGTTGAAGGAAATTTCCGGTTCCAACGTATATGAAGAGCGCCGTGCAAACAGTTTGAAGCTACTCGCAGACACGGACAACAAATGCGCCAACATCGACGGCGTGGTAACGACAATCAACGAGCGTCTGGACGAGTTGGAGGGCGAGAAGGAGGAGCTGGAGGCATGGAGCCGGAATGACAAGGAACGCCGGTCGTTGATGTACACGCTGAAGTCGCGCGAGGAGGCTGATCTCGAAGCTGCCATTGAAAACATCGACCAACTTGAGAGCCACGGCCGTGAGATGAAGGAAAGCAACGAGGCGGCCTTTGTGCAGACCGAGACCGAGATTGCACAGATCGATATGGATATCAATAAGAGGAGAGGTGACTTGGACGTGCTCCGGGAGGACCGCGTGCAGTCCGAACAGGAACGCAAGTCGGCAACACTGGAAAAGGCAAAGATCGAGCTCGAGCTCAAGGCGCTGCAGGACAACCAGTCGGTCGCCCAACGAACGAAGAAGACGCGCGACACACAGATCAAGTCACTCCAGCAGCAGGTACGAGCCCGAGAAGCTGAGCTGAAGCAACTGTTGCCCGAATACAACGCAAAGAAGGAGGAGGAGGAAGCTGTCAGGTCACAACTGCTAGAAGTGGAAGGCCAGCAAAAGCGCCTCGAGGAGAAGCAGGGCCGTACGGCTTTCTACACCACCAAAAGGCAGCGAGACGATGCATTGCGTGCTCAGATAGAGGAGGCAAATGGCGACCTTAGCCGTCGCAAGGCCGTCCTCATGCAGACCAACGAAGAGATTGCTCAACTTGAATCCGATATTGAGCGTATCGAGGGCGAGATTGCCAATCTCAGATCAGCCATCGAGAGTGAAGGCGATGCCAGTGTCAACCTTGCGGCAAAGGTCGAACAAGCAAAGGACGCCTACAAGGCTGTACACGACGAGCAAACAAACCTCTACCGCGAGGAAAACAGGGTCAATACCCAGCTCACAAACTCCCAAGCCGAGCTCCGAAAAGCGGAAAGCACATTCTCTCGATTGCTTGACCATGGCACCAGTCGCGGACTCGAGTCATTACGTCGCTACCAGAAAGAAGGGGAGCTGGAGGGCGTTCATGGCACTATCGCGGACCTACTGGAAGTTAACAATGACTATCGGTCTGTCACTGAAGCTGCTGCCGAGGGTGCTCTGTTCAATGTGGTTGTAGACAACGACGAAGTGTCTAGTAAACTCATTGACAGACTAATCAAGGATAAGGGCGGACGCATCACTTTTATTCCTCTCAATCGTATTCGGGGACATGACCTGAATCTGCCTGCCACGGGCGATATGCAACCACTGTTGCCGAAACTGAGGTATGACCAACGATTTGAAAATGCCTTCAGCCATGTTTTCGGTAAGATTGTCGTCTGTCCTGATTTGACTGCTTGCAAGAAGAATGCAAAGCAGTACAATGTTCGCGCGTATACTCTTGATGGAGACAATGCTTCCCGAAAGGGGCAGTACCGAGGAGGTTACCACGATCCGTCCAAGTCGAAGATCAGAGCCTATCAAACCCTCGCCGAAGTCCGTACGCAATACGACGAATTGCAGCAGCGCAAGCGCGAAATTGTAACAGAACTTGAGCAGAAGCGTCAGCAACTCACTGCAGCTCTAAGTGAGGTTCGCAGACGGGAGCACGAGAAAGACAAGGGCGAAAACAGCTATGCACCCATGCGTGAGGAACTTCGACTCAAGCAGAGGAATCTCCGCGAAATCCAGGAGAGCCTTGCGAGGAAGAAAATGACCGCTTCGACACTGCAGTCTGCAATCAATCAGCTTGGAGCACAGCAGAGTGACTGGGAGGCCGAGATAGCTTCCAAATTCGAGAAGGCGCTGTCAAACGATGAGGAGCAGATGCTCGTCACATTGCGGAGCACTGTTCAGGACCTGAAGCGACAATTTGCGCGTGCAAAGGAGGAGCGAGCTGCGCTGGAAACCCGCAAAGTCGAGGCTGAGCTTGATCTCAATGAGAACTTGCTGCCAGAACTCGACAACATCCAAGCACAACAAGGGGGTGTGGGTGGCTCGACCAGCCAGTCCACGCGATTACGAGAGTATGAGCGCGCATTAAATATTGTGAATCAGACGATTGCAAATCTCGACGTACAGATCCAAGAGACCGATGCCCAAATCGAAGACATCCGAGCTCAGCTGAGTGAGCTGGAAAACTCAAGAAATGAAAAGGAGGCTGCCAACCGGCAGCTCGCGAGGACCATGGCAAAGCAAGAGCAATCCATGTCCAAGAAGGACTCTGATCGAAGTCGTCTCACAGACCGGCTAGCAGAGGTAAAACGAGACATTCGAGATCTGGGTACTCTTCCAGAAGATGTGGATCGCAAGTATACCAAGTGGGACACCACAAAGGCAAGTTTCATCTGATTATGACGACATTGCGTATACTGACCTGCTCAAAGGTCACAAAAGAACTCACAAAAGCCAACCAAGCCCTCAAGAGCTTCGCCCATGTCAACAAGAAGGCCTTTGAACAATACGAAAACTTCACACGCCAGCGCCGAACCCTCACAGAACGCCGCGCCGAACTCGATACCTCGCGCAAGTCGATTGAAAACCTCATCGACGTGCTCGACCAGCGCAAGGACGAAGCCATTGCCCGCACCTTTAAACAAGTCGCGTCGGCCTTTGGCGAAGTCTTCCAACAACTCGTACCCATTGGTCGCGGCCGTCTCATCATCAACCGAAAATCCGACCGCGACGCCCGCCGCGGTGGTGACGACACTTCCTCTGACGACGATGAAGAAGAAGAAACACAGGGCAAGAAGAGCAAGGTGGAAGAATATACCGGCGTCTCCATTGCCGTGTCCTTCAACAGCAAGCACGACGAGCAGCAAAAGATTGGCCAACTTTCGGGTGGCCAAAAGTCTCTTTGCGCCCTCGCCCTCATTTTTGCTATTCAAAAGTGCGATCCCGCGCCCTTCTACCTCTTTGACGAGATCGATGCCAACCTCGATGCGCAATATCGTACGGCAGTCGCGCAGATGCTGGAGAAGCTCAGTGGCCAAGGCGGCAAGAACAAGGACGGTGGTGGTCAGTTCATCTGCACAACGTTCAGGCCCGAGATGGTGTACGTGGCCGATCGCTGCTATGGTGTCAGCTACTCGAACAAGACGAGTAGCATCGATGTGGTGCAGAGAGAGGATGCACTCAAGTTTGTCGAGGGCATGCAGAAAACTTAGGGTGTCGAGAGAGCTATGCAAAGGAGGAATGGCAGCCGACGTGGATGGATGAATGGATGGATAGCGATATGGAATGATGTGGAATGCGAGAGCTTTGTCAAAGCAAAGTATGAACGCCTGTATAATTGCTAAATGGGAATTTAACGGATTTGTCTTATGAATGGAATCTGTCTTGTCTACCTTTTTTTTCTCTATCCTATCTGTCTTTCCCGCTTTGAATACAGGAGCGAGAGACTGTGTCTGAGAGTAAGAGAGAGAGAGAGAGAGAGAGAGAGAGAGGAAATGTGACGTGCGTGTGTGTGAGGTTGAGCTTGCAAAAGCTTCCGCTTCCTGGTTTAGTTTGTATTTCTCATTATCGTTGTTATAAAGAGAATAGCAACTTACTTGGCTGTCACCATCACACTGTACCGAGAAGGCCTGTGTACACCAAGCAGTCTCGAACTTTACAAGTCACATGGTCGTCGTCGTCGTCGTCGTCGTCATGAAGAAGAAAAATAGACTCCTTCCAAAGAGATTCAAGAACTTTTGACGTGATAGATGGTCAGTCAACAAATCCAAAACACATCACGCAAAGCTAATCTAATCATTGGAGGAACCTTTTACTTGAACATAACAAACACGTATAGATGAACTAGATGGGTTATATAATTGTGTAGTTGCGCCGCACATATATATATATATATAGAATTCAAGTTTTATCAATCCACTTTGACAACGAAAATTAAAAAAAAAGAATCTCCTAGGTTTCAAACCAGTAATCCAAAACGGCATTTCTGTAACCAAGCGAGAGAAAGTGATTGAAACAAACAAACAAAAAATTACGTGTAGGAGTGTTCCAGAAGATGTGGAGTAGAAGCAAGCACTTGAGATTATTATTATTATTGTTATTTGGAAATCAACTCTGCGGCTGGGGAGATTTGGGTTGGGTCGCTATTCTTTCCTTTCTTGGAGTCAAGGTACAAAGATGGGAAAAGCTAGCGAAAGGGATAAACTTGAAGAGGAAGAACGAGGGGAAGAATTGAAAAAAAAAATACTCTCTTGATATGCCGCACCTAAACTAACAAATAAGGTTCAAAAGCATGCAGGTGACCAACCTGTGGCGTAGACACTTTTTTTTCTTTCTCTCTCTCTCTTTGGGAGCCAAGCAAAACTAAAGAGTCATTGATGGCAATTACGTACCTCGTTTCTTTTAACCTGCATTATACGTGTCTGGTATCTAACTAAGACGATCATAGTCGTTAGCTGACAACATCGTGATGGCAGCTGCCATGAACCCAACACACAACCACAAAAGGTCATGGCGAACAAACAGCTTCATACGGCTAGAAAGGTGGTATTTAGTGATTGAAAATTTCCAAAGTTGGACCAATTTGATGCATTCTAAGCCGCAAGCTGACAGCCGACCTTAGCCGTGGTCAGGGGCGCTCGTGTTATGCCGCAACAATCGACTCACTATTAGGCGCTGGGTGAGTGAATAAGCGGCCTTCAGCTACTGCCAAGAGCTGACAAGAAGAGCTATCGTGCCAGTCTAGGCCCGCTGGAAAAGCACATGATTACAAAGTCAGGTGGCATTTGGACATGGTGGTGGGCAGTCATTCACTACGCCAGTACAGCTTCTTCTTTTTGCAAGATGATGGATCTTGTACCTTGCAACAAATTCGGTGGCGATCGAGCTTGTTGCCGTGCATCGTGTTATGCAGCCCACCTCCAGCAGGTTTGGTGAGATTGCAAAATGGAGCAATTCGTGTCGAGGATCGGATGTTAGTATTGTGAATCGTTTGGGCATTTGCACGCTAGGCCTGACGTGCGACTAGAGGCAACGTCGCTTCCAGCAACTCGGGTAGCGTCCCGAGGAGCAGGCCCCACATGCACCACGTCCATGTTGCTTTCCAAAGAGCTTGTGTCGAGTGTGCTCAACGACAGCGCATCTCTCTCATCGAGATCACCTCGCTTTCGGAATAGAGCGACACTAGGATCGGGAGCCGGTGTTGAGCCGTAATTTTCCGATGCCCGATGGCGATATATCGACTCCAATGCAAGTGCGCTAATTCCGGACATGGGCTGGTTGATCCAGTGCTCAAAGCATGCCGTGGCCTGTCTCTGTTGGGTCAGTCGGGGGCAGTGCAGCGCAACCAGCAGCAAAGGTACAGCCATGCGAATGTATGCGCAACCGATGGTGTGTGTATGCAGATACCGCGAGGCTTGCAGTATCGTCGTACATCCATCTGCCATGTTTATGGAGGGAGTTGCCGGTTGTGGTGCGGTGACATGGAGTAGTATGCAAGCGGCGCTGAAGTATGCAACGGTGAGAGCGGTAAAGGCGTCGCGGAAATGCATGGTCCCTAGAGCGTCTTCCCAGAAAAGGAATGTATCCGCAAGCGCAGCCTCCTCTGCATATTCATGCCAGAGCAACTCAACGTTGGTCTTGATGGTCATGAATGTCACATGATTGATGTTCTGTCCTGCCATGCCATGTTGATGTGCAAAATAGACTTCTGCCAACATTGCCATGCAGCCCATCAGCCTCTGAAACACGGGTAGGCGAACGTACTCCAATGTGTCATACAGAATCCGCTGCGCTTCGACGGGAGTCTCTTTTCCGTAGCCCGTTAGATGGATGAGCAGAAGTTGTGTCCGTAGGTGGTAGAATATCTGGCACAGCACACCATGTGAGCATTGCTTCGGTTTAGTCACCTCGAGCAGCTTGGCAGCGCCGTATATATGCGAGCGATATGCGTCGGCAGTCGTCGCTTGCATAGCTTCGAAGAGGCTGAATAAGACGCTTGTAGATACCATGTGTACCGTGACTTCATGCTTGGATCGTGGGCGTGAAATGAGTCGGCTGTGCTTTCGCAGGGCTTGTCCGTATAGCTTCAACGAGTGCTGTTTCAATGCTACATGAGCAGCATCAGCCGCGCAATACGCGTATGCTATGGCTTGTACCGCTAGCGTCAGGGCCTCGTTTGTTCCATCTGCTGACAGAACGGGTAGGCTAGACAGCCAGGTTTTTCGATTATGTATATCTCTTGCTTCGCCGTCGGACGTAAAGCATGCTAAGAAACGTTCGTAAAATGCCTCCGTCACCACTGCCCGGTGAGAAATGTGATGGATTGGCAGGTTGTTTGGATGCACAAAGTCGTGCGTAAGCAATCCAGTCATGGCATGTAAAGGGTCTGACTTGCGCTTCCGCATACCGTGCTTCGCCGTGTTTGTCATATCCACAAATAAGAGGCCATCTGACAGTCCAGGACATTTCCTGCCGGTGCGAATGCACATGAGGCATTGCGGAAGCGTTGCATCGCATTTAATGCGTTTCTTTCGGCACGTTGCACAAGACTTTCTCCTTGGGGGCATTTAAAAAGTGTGTCGGGGACAGCTTTCCAAGACGATGCCTTTTAAAGTCGAAGAATGTGACAGTGATGTCGTGATGACATAGAGGCCTCCAAGGCCGGAAATGGAAGGCTCTGCATGAACCACTAGCCTAATATGGCGAGCTAGCAGAAATTTCCGTTCATGGGAAAGCGTGCTCCGGATCTGTTGACCTTTCCGCCGAATCGCCAGGTGATACAACATCCATTGTCAGCGATGCTTGGTTTTGGTGCATATAAGACCCAGTCTTTACAATCGTTGTAATGTAGGAAGAAATTGCTAGCGTATGGGCTTTTTGTCCATAGTGCAGACGCAGGAAACTTGTAGCGTGCTGGAGCTACGGGAGGCAAGGACAACGTGTTGTGTGACGCCATTAACCACCATGATCAGTCGCTGACTTTAACAAGTCCCCTTCAGGAAACAATCATCTCGTAAGAAAAAAAAACAAGCTAGCGCACGTCATGTATACTTGCAGAGTCGAGCTTCCAACTACGCGTTTCGCTTCTAGTGCTCATCGAGTACAAGTCACCTTTTCTGCATTGCTTTTTGTCCCGAATACAGACGCATAATGGGTTTTCCCCCAAATGGTTCCAGAGCGAGTGAGGGCGCAGACATGGTTGAAACTTGGAGCAACGACAAACATGCCATGTCTAAATGATCAAGCCCTTGAGGATAGCGTGGTGTTTTGTTATCATCATCGGAACATGCGGAACGTGCATGGTGGTGAAACTGTGGGGATTCATTGCAGGATGACGTTCTGGGATGACGAGAAAACCAAAACGCCGCCGCCGCATGCTTTGTGCACAAGCGCCATCTGTCACGCTCGATGGATGGAATGTTATGCGACTGACATCAATCGAGTCGCACAGAAGGAATCGAGCGGTTGAAGAGTATCCTGAGTCTCAAAGCGAAGTAGTAGAGTAGACTATGACGCGGGCATGTGCACATACCCAGTCATTGTAAGAAGTAGGATGCTACTCTGCTACGCCTTCAAATAGTGCAACGCCCGAAAAGTGCCGCATATATTCCAAAGTCTTTCTCACGCCGTATTTGTTCTCCCTTTCCATCTGTACATTGTGTGCTGCCATGCCTCGGAGCCGGAGGCGTCGCCTCGCACGCGTCTTCCGCGGGGCTCCTCGCCGCCCTGTCTTGGATCGCGATCCCGACGGGAAAAAAACCTGATCAAGAAGCGCCGGCTACTCATATGGAGGGGTGATTGCTGCCGCCTTTTGGCTATACCCGTGGACGTAGGACCGTCGAGACGACCCTATCTTTGATTACGAAGGAGCTTGTACTTGTTGAGTGTCGCCCCTACAGACTTGGGTACGCACGCCGCATACAACAGCAGCACATCTCGATGGTTTCAAGAGAAAATACTTTACTTGCATTTTAGCGTACTGTATACTAAATTGCCAGGCAAGGCGAAACCCCCGGGGGGGTCTTAGTAGTGGTGAATTGAACGGCAACTGGGCGTATGGTCTGATTGGCGCTTGTACGCCCGCCTATCAATTGCTTGACAAGCTACACCTGATGAGTTCATCCTCCAACAGTCCTAGGGGGTTCAGGCGACAGCTAGTCTTGAGTTTGCCGCGTGTGGATCTACTCGGGCTCGTTTGAACACAGCCATCCGGCCATTGCTGGCTTGTCTCCCCTGCATCAACAGCCTGATCGTCTCAAAGGGTCTGAGCACACCCTTTCCCCCTCGTACACTCTCCAAAGAAGCCTAACCCATCCACGGCACGTGACCTGATCGATCTCTTGGAGACGGCTTTCCGCCCGAGCTGCATCTGCACTGGCTGTGCGGGTCTTGTACTGGCTTCCAATCACAGCCAACCTCCATTATGCAGCAAAGTACGCCTGAACCCTCCAGTCATGGACCAGCTAGAAAGATCGCGATCCGGAGGCTGGCGCCGCATCAAAGTACCGACATGCCAGAAAGATACGATAAAGAGGAACGCGTGTCAGTGTTGTCTCACCCCACACTAACCGGCACCTGGGCATACTAACGTCTTTGCTTAGAGCGAGAGCATGCAAAACATGTCGCAAGCGGAGTATGCCGCCCTTTGGTTTTGTATTCGGTCACTCTTGCTAATGCCTTTCAGAAGTCAGATGTTCAGGTGACACGCCGCGTTGCGCCAATTGCGAACGAGGCAATCTAGTCTGCGTGTACGATCCATCACGGAGAGATCGACTTGGAGAGTAAGCATCCAGAAGACCGTCCTCTCTAACCTACAATCTAACGTTCCAGGGCAATGCGACTAAATGAGAACCTCGTTAACCTCCTCAAAGACCTTGAGGGGCGTGTCGATGAAGCGGATAAGAAGGTCATTAATGAAGCATTACAAGATGTGCGTATTCCTTGCTTGTCCAACATGCCCATGTCATGATATGGAGGGGAAAAATTGACTAACTGCGGCTCTGAAATTAGGTAGAGGACGACCTAGTCTCTCTCGGGTCCTTCCAGTCCGTCAGGACCCTCGGGAAGAGACCGCGTGAGCAGTCTTCAACGGAGAAAGAGCCGGAAAATGCTGATCATGGAGAAGCTTTTGTGACTGCATCTGTCGGGTCCAACGAAGATCTTGACTTTCTCGACGAGGACCTGATGCGAAATCGGGAAGCACGAGAGACCGGCTATATTGGCCAAAACTCTGAGGTGCAATGGCTGCGAAGTGTCCAACGTCAGGCGGAACGCGGCAATACAGACCCGCATGGGCAGAGATACGGCCCGCCTGGTGCAAGTCTAGGAGCCATCAACGAACGATCCGAAGCCTTGCACGAACGGAGGCAAAATTCTACACCAGGTTCCATGCGCCACGTCACGGATGCTACCTTTTACCTGGACAGTGACGATATTGAGATTGACATTGCCGTCGATCCATATGAGATGCCAAATCCAGAGATTGCTGAGAAGCTCTTCAACTGTTACATCGACACTGTGCATGGCACCTTTCCACTAATGCCCGCCAACTTCGAGGATCAATTTTCCCGCTACATTGAGTCTACAAGAAACCAGCGCCCATACCATGTTCCGCCCAAGTGGCGTGCGACCATGAACTTGCTGTTTGCGATAGGCGCAAAGTATTCTCATCTTACTGGCGCTGACTGGAGAGGTGATGAGCGAGACCATTTGATCTACATGACGCGCGCCGTTCAGCTCCTCGGCTTGAAGGATACCATGGCCTTCATTGCCGCTCCTAGTTTGGACCGGGTTCAAGCCGTAAGTACCCGAGACTCCTCAACTATCCTCAACGTAACTGACCTGACAAACTTTAGACAGGTGCATTGGCATTCTATTTCCTGGTCATTGGCCATGTGAGTAGAGCTTGGATTATGATCGGGCTGTCCATCAGACTTGCTTTGGCGCTCGGCCTGCATCTGCGCAACGAAGACCCATCGTTGGATGATACAAAGAGGGAGCCTTTGGTGAGGACTTGGTGGTGTCTACACTCAATAGAGTGCCTCGTATCCTCCATAACAGGTCGCCCCCCTGTCATCGGAAACGAGGATTGTACAGTATCGCATCCGCAGACCATGGCTGGAAGACCAGAACAAGACACCAGTGCTTCCCGGCAAACATCCCGCATTCGTACGAGCTACAGCCCGCCACAAAACAATGCGAGTAGCAGTACTTCAGAGTCTAGTAGGCAGGGTACTGGCGAAAGTCACTACTTTGTTACCTACATCGACCTGACTCTTATCTCACAAAAGGTTCTTCTCAACCTCTACTCGCCGCGAACTGCAATTCAGTCTTGGGAGGTACGTGTGTAGAGCTTCCTCTCTTCGCTTCGCATGAGTATAAGGCGACCACAAGGCTTTGCTGACTCTCTTCTCATCAACAGCACGTTCAGACAAAAATTACGCAGCTGCTCAACGAACTTGACGAATGGTCAAAGTCGGCCTTGCCGCCCGATGATGTCCATGCCAGTAGCTGGTCTCACCGACCCGACCTCAATCGCGAACGCTTCCTGCTCAAGATGTCCTATTGGAGTACAATGATTCTTATAACCCGACCTTGTCTCTGCCGGATTGAGCGACGCATAGTATCAGAGAGTGATAGATCCGTTAGCTTCAACACAAAGACTGCCGAGACCTGTGTTTACGCAGCTCGACAGATGGTGGGTTTGCTGCCTAACCAACCGGATACCGGCTTCATCTACTCCCAAGGACCGTGGTGGGATATCATTCATAACAGTGAGTTTAATGTCCAAGTTGCTGGCAAATCTAGGCTAACGACGATTACACCAGTCATGCAAACCATGGCTGTACTGTTGCTTGAGATGGCCTACGAGGGCAAGCATCTAGCAGAAGAGAAAGACGATATCATCACGTGTATCAAGAAGATGATACGTTGGCTGAGAGCCATGCAAGTCAACGACCCTGTCGCTGCTCGGGCCTATGGTGTGGTTTACAAGATCTTAAACACGTGTGCTCCAGCTCTAAGAGAGCAGGTCAAGGAACTCATTGATGGTGACCAGGATCAGGGACCCCAGCCTCCACACTCTGCACACCCACGAACCTCCACGCTACAATCACAACCAGGTCTATGGAATGCATCGGACAACACTGGGTTTTCACTGGAAGCGTCACAGAGCTTTGCACCGCCGTCCTTCCAGCAGGAGTTGGTGGAGCCTCTTGACCCCTACCCTTTGCCGGAACAGCATTCGACGTCTTTTGCGTTCGGTAATCCCTTTGTCACGAGCTTTGATCAGGGCATTCCTCTTGTTGACATGCAGAGTTTGTGGTGGCAGCCTGCAACCCCTGCTAGTCTAGGATTGGACCCTTCTGAGATGGCCCTGTCCCAGCAACAAGAGATGCAGCAGCAGATGCAGCAGCAGATGCAGCAACAAATGCAGGAACAGATGCAGCAAACGGAATTCGTAGAGCAACTGGACAGGGATGACGCGCCTCGCTAGGTGCGGCAAACATTGTTGCGGGCCATCAAGTGCTTTGTAATTTCGGTAGTCAAAAGAGATTTCTTCTACTTTCAACAAGACGCCTATCGACATGTTTTGCATTCCCTTTCTTTTGGTGTACACTCGATTCCCATGGCCTATTTTACTACTGCTATGCTCGTAAAACAAATGCCATGCACATGCATTTACAATGCCAAACGTAGACCCAAAAATTTCCCAAACGTCCCCTATGATAAGTAGAGGGCCAAACTGTTCTCCCAAGCCCCATCAACTGCTCAAACCCTTCAAAATCTTTTTGTTTTGTTTGTTTGTTTATTTTCCGTTCTTCCGCATTTCCTAAACTCCTACTCCAGCACCACACTATCAATCGATGGTCTACCAAAGCTCGATACCGACTATATATATATACATACACAGTCAGTTCTAGCTATCTTTGGTTGGTTTTTTTTTACATATCTTACTAGGTCGAACTTACTTCATTAGGTGACATGGTCCTGTAGAAGACGAAAGCTCGATACGCGGGATCATCCTAAACTCCATCTCAAATGTCTCGTCCAGCCTTTTTTTGGGGGGGTTTTCAAACATCGTAGACGAATAGCTCACTTACCTTTGTGGGACATGCAGAGCTCAGCATGCGAGTCAAGTTACGATATAGCGCCACAGCGCCTTCCCATATCGATGCCATGCCGATTGATGTGTTTCGATATCGCTAATCGCTGGGGTTGCTCGGTATCGGTCCGCGGGGGGGGGGGGGGGGGGAAAGTCTTGGAACGATAAAAAAATAGACTACGGTGACTGGGAGTTGGGTGAGGAGTACAAAAGGATCAGTCTATGTTTAGGCTCTCTTCTCGGCGTTGGGGACATTGTTGAGGCTGATGAGGTAAGACTGAAGTAATTTTTGGGTAAGGAATCGGGAAGGGAGGCGGGGGAGAGGTCCGCGAACCAATCATGCGGCGGCAGGGGGCCTGGTATAGTGTCACGACCTTGTCATGAACCGTTATGTTGCATGTTCCTTGTTGTTTTACAGGGTTAGCTCTCCGGGTGTTTGGTACTGGTGCGGATGGTGGGGCTGGGGTGTTCTGGAGTTGTGCGGCCAAGGGAGCTATGCTCGACTAATTTCTTCTTTAATGTGACTTCAAGCGTTACTCCTGTTTTCACATTGGGACAATGTATGTGTCAGTACCGTTTACTATTTCTTCGTCAATATACCTTTCGGAGTGGCTCCTAGGCTGTCAGGCTCTGATCCAAAGTTTGACTAGCATGTACATCAATATGGCCAAGATTTCTCCAGATGATCACATCACATACGCTACATGCAAATGACTGTATAAAATTTGCATAATAAATCACCTCGATAAGCCAAGGACTGCACTGCTACGAAGCACCGATCCCTTTTCCTACCGGACAATTCGGCACATCTGCTTTCCAAGCAATCTTAGCATATGCTGGGAGGTAGCTGTTGGTGGTGAAGCTTTTGTCCATATAGTACGATACTTGTCCCAGTGAGAAACTACCGCCAACATCTGGCGTATTTAGAGCATTAACAATGTAACTTGCAATGAAGTCCAGGAACACGAGATCGACCGTCTTGGGCATGGATCCATCAAGCGGGAAAGAGGCGTTCGCCTGGAGGTCGTTTGGTTGCGAGTAGTTTGGAATGGGTGAGTGTACCGTGTCGTCGCCATCAGTACCAAAGTCATCTTTAGTGGTGTAGCCTGGGTTTGGAGCAGTGGATTGGCGACGGATGAGACGGCCGCCTTGTTTCGAACGACGGGCCATTCCATCATACTGGTGAGTAAGTGGCGGATCGATGCAGGTATCTCGATCTGCGAGGATAGAACTAAACCCGAAATCAGCCGTGCTGAGATCTCGCTTCTTCTTTTGGAAGGGGCCCGCGTTCAGTATGGCAAGAACTTTCGAAGCCTGCTCGTAAGGCACGTCTGGAATAAACTGGAACGAATCCTTGAACGGGGAGACGATAAAAGAGTCATCATAGGTAAAGGGTCCCTGTGCAAGATCGAAGCGTACGCTGCCAGTGTTGATGATAATGAGTCGCGGAATGTCCTTGCGGGTCTCGTTCACGACGACAGTAGCCAGTGCAGTTTGTAAAAGTCCAAATATGTTGCCTTCCGCCATGAAGGGTTTGCAGTATTGGCAGTATGTTGCTGGTGCACAACCATAGAGATCGGTCAGGTTGAGCTTGGCGCGCTCCGAGGTGATTGCAGAGCTCACACTGAGGCCTTTTGAGGTATCTAGAGCAGTGTAACGCTGGCTACCTACAGCATGGTATGCAAAGGTGTTCCGATTCCAGTCAAGGTATCGGCGTGCATAGCGTATTGTGGATTTCGTGGTAGATATTGGCAAGGTCGGGCTGGCGGACGTGGTACCGGTGCTTGTTGGCGCGACCGCACTGCGTGTGGGATTTGGGACACCCTTGGGGTTCTGGGGTGCTTTACAAGTGCTTGACTTGATTCCGGACATTGCAAGCCAACCAAGAGTCTCGCAATAACGACCTACGCCATTGTCAGGTGTGCAAAAAAAAAAACGACAAGGTCGTGAGTGCTTACCAGATTCGAGCCCGGTGGCTTTGTTATCGTATACTGCAAAGTCTCGGATGTGAGTATGTCCACCAAATGCTTGGATCGGCACGTCTGGCCGAACGCTACGAATCGCCTTGAACACTGTGCCCATAGTGCTAGAAGCGGCAGACGTCCGCACAGGGTTATGTCCAGTGATCAAAAATAGATCGATCGGCTTTGTGTAATTTACGGCTTGTTGGAACCATGGCTGTTTGACCATTTCTGCGGCTTTGATAACTTTGGAGACGTTGCTGTTGCCGGTAAAGTCGAACAGAACACCAAAGGCCATGATGCGAAGACCTTGTAGCTATTAGTTTAATGTCAAATATACAACCAAAAATTCGTCAACTCACCCTGCTCAGTAGTGAAGTATCGGTACCGATGCCCGATATACTCAAACTGCCCCGTAGCTGGGTTGATGATTTGCACATTGCTTGTGAGGTACTTTTCTCCGTAGACTTTTGAAAAGTTACTGAAAGTCTCGTAGGCAATTTCGGTGACATAAAGCTCATGGTTGCCAATGGTCAATATATCGTAGTCGATGTTCTTGAAAATGGCGTTAGACACGTTGCCGTTGGGAGCCGTGGCATCACTCAGTCCGGCGCCATCGTGCAGATCCTGTTGCCGAATCGGTGAGCTTGCTGTTTCCATCAACATCCGATATCAATGGCAGAAACTCACACCTGTGTCAACCAAAAGCAAGTCAACACCAAGTTTGCGCGCCTTCTGCTTCATATGCTTGGTGAAGCTGACGTAGTCACCCCAGTCGGCGCCATAGTTCTGTTCTTTGATATGCCCTTCAAGCCATCCATGGGTATCAGTGGTATGCAGGAAGTTGATCTGGCCCCATTCGAGGGGACCTTTCGGCATTGTAGTCGCGTTCTGTGCATCTGGCTGCATTCGTCGAACGTTCCTTGTAAGGACCACATCGTCCTTGAGTGGTCCGTAGCAGCTATCGTCACCTCCACAGGCCGAGGCCGACGCTAGTATGGACGCAAATGCGCCGAACCTGAAGAGCTGCATCGTCCAGAAAGAAGTGAGTGACAACTACTGACAGATGGCAAGGTGAATGGTCGGGCTCTTATACAGCTCCGGGATACAGGTACGCGTACGACTATATCCTCGGTTACACCACCAATCCCGGCAGTATCAGACGGAGATGCACACATGGGGAGTGTGGCAAGATGGCAAGTGTGATGGTCATTGGAGAAGAAGATAAGCTTTGTACAGGGCCACTATCAAGTCTTTCATGCCAGTGGTCAAAAGCTTATTCACGTATTTCTCCTTCCTGATGGGTGATAAGCGTACCCACTAGCGTTCCGAAAATCTGGCCAGGGCTCCGTCGCAAATCTCCGATGGTTCCCTTGGGCATCTCCTGCCTATTCGTCAGCTGCATTGGACTGTGGCTCACTGTGTATGTGTGGGAGGTCATCTTCTAGCTCTGGAAACAGTGCAGATATCGACATGTTATACATCCAGAGTTGCTACTACCAACAAAAGCGAACACTGACGAAGATCACGTAATCCCATTGCAATGTTACCGCTCCCGAGGTACGTCTCGAAACGAAATGCGGACAGCCTAGACCTATAGAGTTGCAGCCGCAAAGGCCCTAGGCTCACCCAAATTGCTACATCATTCTGTGTTTCCATGACAAAGTGTAGTCCTCATCAATCGTGTCGCAACAATCTGAGCAGTTCCTCAACCTTGCGATATCTCCTTATAGTAGAACGAGTGGGAGGCCAATGCCACGGTACCGAGACGCTACGCGACCACGCAAGTACCTTCCCATGTAAACGCGATGCTATTGAGCCCCTGGAAGGTTGCAATCTTCACATCTGGTAGAGCAAGATTAGCGTTCACCATAGAATCTCACATTCTGTACATACCATAAGATTTTTGCCTCTCTTATTCAAATCATTCTAGTGCACATTGTATGCTGGATTCTTATTCTCAAAATCTATAAGATATATGGAAAGTCAGATGAGAGCCTCTTCACCCATTTTCCAATGTACTACCCTGAACTTTGTGATTCCTGGCATAGCTTCAGGGTCAAGTCAAATGTAAATCAGGCTCTTGTGCAAAAGATTCATGGCATTCGTGATTCTACGATGCAGACTCTGCAGCCCATGTGTGATCATAAATCATCAAGACATGCTCCCAACCGCCTCAGCACCCCCGTTGGCAAAGTCATGATGCTGTAGCAGAATTGAGGGCACGCTAGCAACCTTCTCGAAGCCATTTTAGGTTCTGTCCAATTACAAGAGAAGATATGAGCGCCGAATGCAGATCGAGTGGTATAACGCCATCCTTGTATTAACAGAGCTGCATGAAGTAACGTGCAACCTATCCATGAACTCCGAGCCACCAGCGACGTTTGAATATGCCAAAATCATTCCCTGGGCTCCCTGAAGATCATGAAGTGCCCGTCAATTTTTTTTGCTGCCCTAGTAACCAGTTGCACCAGGTGCCTTCTCATCCTTCTTCAGGCTGAGCAAGAGCTCCCTGAACCTCGCCTTCTCGCTGCCTGACGCTCCGCCCTTAGTGCCCTTTCCACTCAGATCGACAAGTTTTGCGATGCGCTCCCAGCTCGTACCGCCAGCAGTAGTGTCGTCCCGGTTTGCGAGGAACTCCTCAGCCTCTTGCCGTGTCTTTGCAATCTCCTTGTCCTTTTTGTTGTTGTAGTTCTCGTAAAAGTCGTCAATATTCTGCTGCGCCTCTTGGATGGTCCTCTGCTTGCGCTCGGCCGAAACTTCGTCGCGATGTTGGATCTGGAGATCTCTGCGTTCGCGCCATTCCCGGATGACATCGGGCTCAGGTGAGTCTGATCGCTGGGGGGTGAAGGAGGGTGCGGGTTGACCAGGGAGGAAAGGAAGGCTTGAGCCTGTGATGGTGCCACCGGGAGCCATATGCTATTTAGGTCAGTATACTGCGGGGTTTCTCAAATCCTTCATGATCCAGGACTCTTAATCGCAATTCGTGCGCCTCGGGATTGAGGGATTGGGTATACAGTGCGTCCCAGCGTAGCCCTCATTTGACATTTGACAACACGTGTAACAATCAGGATAGCAGTGGTTTGCTTACATCATTGGTCGTGTCAATGGCAGGGAAGGAGCTTTCAAAGCCGCTCATCTCCTGACTGCCAATGTTGGCCTGACTGAAGTCTCCGCCCAGCAGGTCGTCATCGCCATCCTCGACGGTAGCTACCCTGTCGTTTTCCGAAGCAAACTGATCCGCATCGTCGCCGAGAAGAGCGCGCTCACGTGAGAGGAAGTCGTCGGCATCGTTCGAGTCGCCTACGAGTTCGAAGCCGGTTGCATCACCGCGCGCCTCGGTTTGACCTGGCTATGTTTAGTATTGCGTGCGGAGGTGCTCCGGGAATGCTGCTGCTGCACCCACCAGCGTCAATTTCGTCTAATGACGGGAATCGGTCGGCCATTGCGGGTGTGATATGTGTACGAGATGAAGCTGGGGAAAAGAGATTAAGAACACAGGTAATGGTTTGCTTACAAGTGTCTTGTTGTGTCGAGTATAGTCAACATGTGTGATGGCCAGGAGCTGTCTTGGCGCGCGCCGAGCCACGTTTAGCGTACAGCTCTTAGCGTCCCCAGGCAAGCTCTCTCTGTCTACCTTAAGTCACCTCCGACACTCTTTGTTCCTTCACATCAGCAACCCAAGTCATCACTTCACTGTAGCTGCAAGCGCTGGTCTGGCGCCCCTTGCAAACGCGAAGCATCCATCATTCTGCTAGAATTACTGCTGCACGTTGAATGTTCAAATTGGTCGCGTGCGACACCAACCATCTGCAGTAGCCATCACAATTATTCGTGAAGACCGTGAGCATGGCTTTTACAGAGGACAGCCTCAAGGCGAAGCTCTCGTCGCTCAATGAGACGCAAGAGGCCATTTCCACGGTTGGCCAGTGGATCCTCTTTCACAGGTAATTCTCCCCCATCTTCTGTTCAGGCTCAGCTGTGATTATTTGCGCGTGCTTGTGCAGAATGCCACTCGACCGACGCAAAACTTGGTTTCGCGTGCTCCGAGACTTTGTACTGATATTCTACGCGTACAGACGACATGCCGAGCGCATCGCTCACGTATGGCTTCAGCGCATGAAAGAATCCACGCCAAATAAGAAGCTCGTCCTCATCTACCTCGCCAATGAGATTACTCAAACCTCCAAGATGCGCAAAAAGGAGGAGTTCCTGCGAGCCTACGAGCCCATCCTCGCCGAAGCGACCACGGTAGCCTACAAAGGTTCTCCCCACGATATCCAGAACAAAATTCGAAGGGTTGTCGAAGTCTGGCGCCAGCGACAAATCTTCAACCAAGCCGTGCAGCAAGCCGTCGAAAAGTCCATTGACGAAGTAGACCGCTCCAAGTCGTCTACGCGCAAGCCTGCTCTTGGTGGTTCGCTCTTTTCAACTTCGACCGTCCCGCCTGAACTCGCACCAGTTGCGCCCCTCGCAACCACGCTGCAAAAGGCTGATGTTGCGGCCAAGCCCGCCGTCACGACCGCGAACCAGGACTACGAAAAGCTGACGAACCCAAATGCCGCCATTCCTTCCCCGCCTATGCACGCCGCAGGTCTCGCTGCACTGTGCAAGAAACTTGCGCTGGCTGAAGGCGCCGTCGCACAAAGCATCAAGGCCCGTAAGGCGCTCATCACTGGTCTTGAACAACTCCTGGAGACAAACAAATCGAAATTAGAACAAGAAGAGGCGCAAGCTGCTGATTTGAAGACGCGCAAGGATGCCATAGAGAGCCGCAAGCGCGCAGTCGAAGAGGCTATTCTCAAGGGCTTGTCAGCGGCGGAGCAGAATAGAATCTCGACTGCGCCTTTGCCTGTCGCTACGACTTCGCCAGTTGCTGCGACATTTGCGCCTGCGCAAGAACGGCCCGAGGTGGAAGAACTCACGCCTCCGCCCATGGAGTCGTTTACCCCCGTCGGATCACCACAACAAGCAGCAGCCGCCAGAAAAGACCTTGTACCTGATATCGGCGATGACGTGCTGCCCGAGCCAGCCGCCCACACTGTGGTACCAGAGACCGCGTCTGCCCCGGCACACCATACCACACAACCAGAATTCGCAACCGCAATCGGCGAGCCAAACCAGCACGTAGCTGCAGACCTTCTCAAGAGCCTACAGCATGCGCGACCTGGAGCGGACGGGGGAGTATACGGACAGCAGCATGCATATGATGGCGCACACAAGAAGAGGAAGATGAGTAGGACTGCGACAGACGACGATTTCGCGGCGTTTGCGGGTGATAGGGACATGGCAGGCATCGATGACAACTTTGCAGAGTTGATCTGAAGACCAGGACGGGATTGGAAAACAGCTCTATATGGGCGGGCATACACAGTCGGTGTATGCGGGCACATGCTAGGGGTGGATCGCATACGATTAGGGGATATGTTTTACGGGTAGGTTGGAGTTGCAATCACACATGTTGGGCAAGGGAAGGCGTCCGTTTGTACGATATTAAAAACCGTCGTTCCAAGATACCATTGAGCATTAATTATACATTTTTTGCAGCTTTCATTGCATATGGCTCTGCCGCCGCCCGTTTTGCCTTTGAAATCGTGGCAGGCAGACATGCAGCTCACTGTTGACTCGGCATTTTCCTGTTCTTCTCAATCTCCGCCATGACGCTCTGGCCTTCCTCGGTCGTCGCGTCAATAACACCCTCTTCCAGACTCAGCATACCCCCTTGACCTAACTTCTCTACCACCTCCTCGGCTTCGTCCACACTCATCTTGGCCAACACCTTGTTCACCTCATCCAGCTTCCCACTCTCGAGCGCTCTTTGCAGCCCGGGTGGGAAAGACTCGAAGATCTGCCGGGCCTGTTCTATGGCCTCCTTCTCTTCGGGGTCGGTAGCGTTGGATTCTTTTGGTGGAACAGAGATGTTGATCTGGGTGTTGGGGTCTACAGCGTGGAGTTGGATTTGCTCTACGCCTGCGCCTTCCGACTGTGGGTTCTCGGCGCGTTCCTTGAGTATCTCGGCGGCGCGCGTCTTGATACGGTGGTATGTCGAGTCGACGTCGTCGTTGAACATCTTGCCTGCTTGATGGTCCTTCATCTGGATGCGCTTAAAAAAGAGCTCGACGCCCTGTCTACCGCCTAATTGCCTGCAGTACTGCAGTAGCAGGCCTTGGTGCACGCATTGCCGAGCGTGTTTTGGCTTGCCATCGAGTTCAGAGTTGAATGCTTCTACGAGGAGGCCATCGGTTTCCTTTTCGGATAGAATCTCAGGGTGCGCCATGAGGAATTGCAGGCAGGCGTACCAGTCTCCTACCTTAATCTTGGCGAATGATTGTGCGAGTGGGGAGGCAGAGATGTCTTCATCGTTGTCGTCATCCGCGGCTCCGACAGCGCTTCCTTCCTCCACATCGGCGTCGGCGCCTGAGGACTGGCCTGTGTCTGATCGGGTGGCTGCGGGCCTCTGGGGGTTATTAAGGAGTTCGACAGTAGGTTCTTTCTTACTTGAGGACGGAGCTGCGGTCTTTTTTTGCTCTTCTTCTGTTTTTTTGACGTTGGAGTAGCTGAAGCCCTCGTGTATGTCGTCGCTAGTGATGTGCTTCTTGTCCTCCTTCTCCAATTCTGCCAGTTTTGCCAATAGCTGTTGCTGGAGGTCTTGTATGCGCGCCTTCTCTTTCTCCAAGCCCTGTATGAATAAGGTGTACCGTGGCTCCTCGCTCTTCTGCTCGTCAATATCCTTTTTCACTGCATCTACTAAGCTCGCCATCATTTGCGGGTATGTAGGCTTGTCCTTGATATGTTCGTGCACACCCTCTGGTGGCGGCGGCGGCCTGTCTGAACCCCCATCTTTGTCGACCTTCATGTCCATCATGCTCTCCATCATGGCCTGGAATACAAGCTGGTCGTCGTTTGCGCCATTGCCCTCAGCCTGCTTATCCTTGTGCGACTTGAGCGCTGTGAGGAGACGGTCGACGCGCTCGGTGAGGCCATCGTTGATGATGCGCTCGTACTTGAGCGTTTTTATCTGGTGGCGGCGTTGGTCGCGCTCCTGGTGGATCTGGGCTTGTTTGGCACGGATGAAGGATTTCTTGTCGACGTTCGGGTGCACTTCTATGTCGCTATCGTCTGAGAGCTCGAGAGCGTCCTTGTGGGAGATTAGAAGCTATCGCAGCTGCGTGGAGAGGGAAGTCGACTTACCCACTTGCTGTAATTGATGACCATTTTGTCGAAAAACGATTCGTGTGCGTTCAGGTCAATGTTAGTGGTGTTATTCGAACTTGCACTTTGTTTGACTTGATTGCGGGGCTCCAACATGAAGTGCCATGTCGCGTTGGGTCCACAGCGTCATCGAGAAGGTTCGACCAACTTCATCTTCACTCCTCACTCCTCACTGCACCTTGACTCTCCCGTCTCCGAACCAGCTGGACTGCCTATCCACACAGCCAGTAGGCAAATCCGACTACGAGGCATACGCATCGTCTAGGAAGTAGCTCCCATGCTCGTCACCCCACACCCTCCCCATGCGGGGTCTTCTACGATGGCTATCGCATTGCATCTATCTAGCTGACTACCTCTCATCCTTTCACTGCAATTGCATGGCCTGCCCATCGCGATTGTCGGGAGCTTTGAGTACTCCGGCCATGTTTTAATTCTCAAAGTCAAATGACATGCTATAGATATCAGGCATTGTTCATCGATGCAGCTATGAGCAAGAACAACGGTGCTACTTCTATATCAAACATGGCAGCCCGATCCTACATTGATACATTGTCGAAGATGGACATGGCAAAGTCGTCGCAGTAAGAGGAGGACTTTCGGGAAGACTAAATTAGAGTGCGACAAAGTGCATGTCGTGTGGAAGTGCGGGTGGTGCTGACGCTGCCCCATTCGGAGAGAGGATGGCCAACACTCCGAGCCCTTACAGCTTTACCACATCCATTACCACATCTACATGGCCCTCTGTCTTCTGATGCTGGTACGGACGAAAAAAAAAACAGGAGAGTCCCCAGTTGTCGATTGCCAATAAAAGACGTACGACTCCAGCCTGGAAGCCTATGCTTGCCTGTTGAGCCAAGGTCTTATCCAGCGCATCGCAATCTAAAATCGCGCCTGCGACATGCGTGGCCTGGCCGGATCGCAGCTGCAACCTCTGCAATTATGTGATTAAGCATTTGACCTCGTAGTCTTTCTGCTACAAAAGCGACCGGCAATCCGGCTTCCTTGTATATAATGCACAAATTAATTCCTCCGATGCTACAGGATTAACTGCAGGTGGGAACAAACGAAAATCACATGGGGCTGCAAAGCCGGCACGCTCTCGGGAGTACCAAGCGCCTTCGTCAACTCATGAATGATTGCAAGGACTGTCTTGCTTTCCTCTGCGCCATGTTTCAAGGTAGCACCATGACGTCTCGTCAACACTTTGGTTTCCTTCCCAATCATCATGGGTACCTGCTCCGAGCGAATGACGTCTGCCAGGAGTGTTTACCACATGCTCTCATCTCGCTTACCTCCCATGTGTACTCCCTTCACGGGGATACCGGCATCCTGATTGATCACCATCTAGCCACAAAGCGCGAACAGTGGGGTTCCCAAGAACATCATGTCCGCTAGCGCCATGTTTAATCTACGCGCCCTCCTTCATGATCACCTTCTGCCATAGACGGCCCGGCACGTTTCAAACATTGCCCTATTGTATGTGTGCCGTACAGCAAACCTGTATCGTGGAGTAATTGGTACCGAGGTACATGTGTACTATAAGACCCGCAGCTTCGAGCAATCTATTCCGGCATCCAGGTCATCCAGTACCGATCGCACAGAGTCCAGCTTCTTTTTGTCCACGTTATATTCATTCGTTTCTCCAACTCAACACACTCACTACGCAGGATCGTATCTACCAAACAGTCTTTTACCCGACCAATCAAGCCTATTACAACGATGAAGTACATTGCCTCAGCCCTCGCCTTCGCTACCGCCGTTGCTGCCCATGGATATGTGGACAATGCCACTATCAGCGGAACCGACTATACCTTCTACCAGCCATACACCGACCCTTACACAACCGCAGTGAAGCGTATCTCGCGTCCTATCCAGGGCAATGGACCTGTCCAGGATGTAGCCATCTCGGATATCCAATGTGGTGGATACGCTGCTGGTGGAGTGCTTGGCTCTAAGCCTGCTGCCCTCCATGCCGAAGCTGCTGCTGGCTCCGACGTCAAACTCTACTGGACACTTTGGCCCGATACTCACATGGGTCCCACAATCACCTACATGGCAAAGTGCCCCGATGCCGGCTGCCAAGACTACATGCCCGAGTCCTCGTAAGCCACACAAGTTCATCATGTCATGTTCGCAACTAACGCTCTGCCAGTGCTGTCTGGTTTAAGATCCAGGAAGAGGGTCGACAAGGTACCTCGAACGTGTGGGGCTCTGACGCTATTAAGAAGGCTGGCGGGTCTGTTAGCTACACAATCCCAAAGTGCATCTCTCCAGGCTACTACCTCGTCCGCCACGAGGTCTTGGCGCTGCATGCTGCATACCAATACCCTGGTGCTCAGTTCTACCCAGGCTGCCACCAGCTCAAAGTTACCGGTGGCGGAAGCACCAAACCCACTGACCTCGTTTCGTTCCCTGGAGCTTACAAGGGCTCGGATGCGGGCATCACGTATGATGCTTACAAAGGTAAGAAGCTTCCGTGTCTTGGCCATGTGTGTAAAAACGTGTTAATAATGTGTGAACAGCTCAAACGTATACCATCCCGGGTCCCAAGAAATTCACCTGCTAGATGGGTGAATGGTCGGCTAGTACGCTAGGCAAATGAAGGGTTTTCGTTGTATATATTGAATGTGTACATGACATTTCAGCATGAATAGACTTCTGCACTACTGTTTGGTTTTCACGTTTCCGTTTTCACTCTCTTGATCTTCAATTGCGCACTCATTAGAATATAGAAGATGGAATTGTGATTTGGGACTCTTGAGGTGACGCGTACACGAAGCAATATCAGGATGGAGAGCAGCACCATGCCGTCTGATTTTTTGCATGTAAGCCTATGAAGGGAGAACGGAAGGTGGAGTTGCATATTGAGTGCGTCTGCATCACGTCTCATGTACATGGAACAAGACGCGTCGAAAGAATTGCTGCCTGACAAATCGCCGAGAAGCGCCAGTCTGGACCACCCATCACGTGTCTGATTGCGAACCTCTTTTAGCTCTCAAGCATGTCCATGTCAAAACACCCCAACACACGCGCTTCCGGACATCTTTCCAGCTCCCCCGGCCTCCCACTTCCCCATCCAACCGCTTCCGCTCGGCTTCGTCGTCGTCGAGAGATGAGTCCAAATGCGGTAATTCTTTACGATGCTTTTTTGCTCTCGTACAGAGCGTGCACGTGCCTAGGTGTTTTTGTCTACTTGTGATTGCATTTGGTCGACCATCTCGGTAGTTCCATGCCGACTTCGGGCCTTTTCTTCACGTCTCTCCCACTCTTGTCTTGCCTTGTTTCCTTTTTCAAACGCTTGGGGAGGATTACAGAGCGGATCAGCAAGGCCGCCATGGTGCCTTGTGCATTGGAGTGGCGCGTGCGTATGGAATTTTGGGGGGAGGGAGTAGATAGTGCTTACAATCTTCCCCCACTGCCATTGTTGATGCGATCTGGATGTTTATTTGCGTCTCGGAGAAAGCTTGTTCATCATAGTTTCCTGTTGTTATTGCAGTGTATGCGAATATTGGGCCTGTGCACCGTGTTATTGGCGTCGGGCGTAGAGCTAATCATGGCTAGGGCTGAGTCGAGTGTGGTGTCTTCTCTATTCTGATCGGTAGGCAAATGGGTTAGTTGGCAGGCGTTCAGGTTCATCAGTGATGAAGAGGTGCATGAGGGGCTTTGCACGCTTCCACACCACGATCGGCAGGCAACACCGTGCCTATCAGAGTCGGTCCAATCTTCTCCTGGTGTATGCGGCAACAACCATTTCCGGCCGGTTGAGATTGATTGCTATTGCTGCTTGAGCGGTAGTAGTGGTAGTGGTAGTACACCGCATGGAAGTGGAAGAAGTGGACCATTGGGCGACGCACGAATGTCATGCTGATCGGCAGGTCTAGCGGACGGGTCCGCAACATGGTCTCGGCAGTATTGTGAAACCACCGAATTCCAAAGGCATCTTCTGGAAGATCCTTTGGAGTAGTTCCGCGAGTCAGTGCACGGCCCCCGTGTGGCTTGAGCCTGGGTTGCTGGGATGGCAATGCCAATCCCGCAACATCGTCGGCGGTATTTTGATGGGCAATCGCTAGTCAGGTTGCAATTGGGACTTTGCGCGAGGTGATGTGAAGAGAGAGCGGCGGTATGGAGTCGGGCGCTGCAGCTAGCAATGCGATGATGCCCACAAGTGGGCCACTAATCTTTCGGCTCTGGTCTTTTTCCGACTCGACCTCTGCGCTGCAACTGGCAATGTGAGTACTAACATGACCGACCAGAGAGGCCTTACGACAGGCGTAAGCTGTTCATCTCTACGAAAGTGAAAGTGCTGCTTTAAGCGATGCGAGGCAAGTTGGACGCATGCAAGGATGACCATGTCCTGATGCAGGATAGCCTGCCGTTGCATCCGACGAGGTTCGAAGAAAGATTGGGGGACCCATTTCTCCTCCAGCTGGTCCAACGGCTCCAAAAGGCATACCCAACTTTTGGTGCCACGCGGGCTTACTCAATGAGGGACGAGCCTAGGAATGAGATCATTCTTGAATGGCCGCACGCTTCCACCGCTCTTTCGGATCTTGCAATGTCTAGCGAGGATTTGACCTGGTCTGACTCTCATCGACAGCGGCCAAGATGGTCATCTGGGCAGCTGCATTGCTAGGCGACGGCGCTGTAGCGGAGCATCCGCCCCCCCGTGGCAGATGACGGAGACATGGAGCCGTGCTCGTGTGTACAAGGGATCAGAGACGTGTGGCGCGCATCAAAGCCTCAGGCTGGCTGCGACTTGTGACGTGGGAAAGGCAGCCTGTGAAGGAGGGAGAGAGAGAGAGAGAGTAGGGAGCGTGTTGAACATGCATTGGCTGGTGCGGTAGAAGCAAAATGCAGGTGTATGTGTGTGTGTGTGGTGAATTTGCAGGCATCTTCGCTTGCGTTACTCGGTTAGGCAACACAACTCCGTGCGCGTCCTAGTACGATTAACCTGCTCGTGCTGGTGGCTTGTCTTTCTTTGCACGACCGACAACGGCATGGAGGCGCCCGTCTTGCCCATGCTTCACTTCATCCCGACTGCCGTTTCAGGCAAGGCCTCGCTCACGGCGTCCCGGCCGAGACCAGCCGTTGCGACGCGAGGAGCCGCACCCAGACTCGGGTGCGGTAAGGGGCCTGCTAGAGGGTTGCGGAAATTCCTGATATCATACTCCCACACAGAAGCCTCACTCCTCGGCGGCCACCGTCAAGTCGTATCACAGTAGCCGCGCCGGCCAATCAAGCTCCTGGTCCTCACCGCCTGGCCCAAGTTTTTCTCACCAACAGTCAGGGGGAAGCGGTTGCAGCCAGGAGGCCCATAGTCACGCCCGAGTCGTACCGCTCAAAAGCTCACGCAAGGCCAGCCGTAGCTTTTTCCCTTTAGGTGCGTCATAGCTCCAGACGATACGAAAGTGCTGGACTGGACTGGACTGGACGGACGGACGGACGGACGTACGTCTGGGGGACATGACAGCAACAGCTCGTCATCCAAGCCATCGCACCATCACCACCACCACCACTGCTGCTGCTGCCGCCGCTACGTCGCAGTTGGAATTGTGGCTGATGGGAGCTATTTCCAGCGCCCAGCACCCCTCCCGAGTCCAAGCAAATGCGAGGTAAAACGGCCCGCCACTCTGGGTCACCGAAACGGCATCATTCTTGCATGGCTCGAGCACCCTAATCCCTTCACACGTTCGGCACCAGCAGTCAGGCGCAAATGACAGTACCGTAAATCCGCGATCGCTGCCTCGCCTCTGGGATCTGCCGGCCTAAGAACAGAGGCTGATTGCTCTCCATTCGCTGCACATCCGCACAGAGTCCCACTCCTTGCTTGCCTTTTCCCACGTTCACGCTTCCAGCACAAGCACACTCTGCACGTGTCATCGTGGCAACGCATCTCTAATTACCACCCTGACAGTAGGTTGCATCTCGCATCTCGCAACTTGATTCTACTGGACCGGTTGGCCATTTGTTGGAGTGCAGGGCTGCCAATTACTGAGCCTCCACATCATAAAGACCACTACATGTCACCCGTGCCTCTTCCCCCATTCACCCGACCACACATCCCTTCCATTCCAAGCATCCGCTCCCCGGTACCTGGGTTTGTGGGTCTACGCCGTTGCTGTCAATCCTCCTAGTGTGTCTCCAACACCCGGCCCACCATCGCCTTGCACATCCTTCCATTTCCCTCGTACATTTCCGCTGCGAGGACCCTTTTTGTTTCTTCTTCTTCCTCTTCTTATCCTTCTCCCCTCATGTTTACCTGATCATCATTGACCATGGTTATCAGCTCAGACTCCAAAGACGCCGGATTGAGTGCGGTATCCGTACACGGGAGCACACTCCAACCTTCTCTCTCTAGCCGGTCCAAAGCAGCAGAGGCAGCCGGTCACAATCAGAACCAAACCATCATGGCAACAATCGCAGACGACGATGACCGCCTACTCGTACGCATTGGATACACTCCTGTAAGCACCCTAGCCTAGCTACCCAGACATTGTCCAACACCATCTACAGGTCCTGCAAAGACACTTCTCAAGATGGTCGACCGTCTCGTACGCCATCTCTATCCTGGGTGTCTTGGGCTCAGTTCCCGCGACTTTCGGGGCTCCTATGAGCTCTGGAGGCCCAGCCACGGCAGTATGGGCCTGGTTCATTGGTAGTGTCATGGCATACTGCATAGCCAGTTCAGGTACGTGTCCTGAGTCGGCGTAGACCGACCCAGCTAACATTCTATCAAGTTGCCGAGTTGGTTTCCGCATATCCCACAGCCGGTGGCATGTACTATGTTACAAAACACGTCGTGCCACCCGAGCATGTTGCGCCTTGGGCCTGGATCATTGGATGGTGCAACTTTCTTGGCCAAGCAGCTGGTGTTGCCAGTCTGGCCTACACAATCTCGCAAATGGTACTGGCAACTGCGGTCATGCACACCCTAGAAGATGGAGTCTCCACTTTCGAGCCGTAAGAGAGCCACTCCGCCTCGCTAGTTTGCACTCACTCACCGATCAATGCAGGAAAGCGTATCAGACGGTCCTTCTTGCCATCTTTGTCCTATGCATGTTTGGCACCATTTGCTCATTCCCAACCAATTGGCTCCATCGCATCATCCTGTGGTTCGCACCTATCAACAGTATGTGCAACGCGGCCCATCTCGAACCTCTTCTAACACTGGACAGTCATTGCATCAATCTGCATATGCATCGCTCTTCTCATTCTTACACCGAACAAACAAAGTGCGCAATGGGTGTTTACAACAGTCACCGATGGCTCTGGCTGGCAAAGCAAGGGCTTTTCCTTCCTGCTCGGGTTTGTGCAACCCAACACGTGCATGCACCAATTGGTTACTGAACATGATTTAGCTTCCTGTCTGTCGCGTGGACAATGACCGATTACGACGGGACAACACAGTAGGTCAGCCCTACAGCATTGCATATTGTTCACATCTAACCGACATTACACAGCATGTCGGAAGAGACGCACGATGCCGCCATTCGTGGCCCCGTAGCAATCCGAGCGGCGATCCTCGTTTCTGGTGTTGTCGGCTGGATGCTAACGATTACTTTTTGCTTTTGCATGACCGACTACGACGCCATCATGGCCACACCGACTGGTCTTCCAGTCGCCCAGATCTTCTTCAATGCCGGTGGCAAAACGGGTGGGACCATCATGTGGTTCTTCGTCATGCTAGTCCAGTTCTTCACCGGTTGCTCTGCTATGCTGGCAAATGCAAGAATGGCCTGGGCCTTTGCTCGTGATGCAGCTTTCCCATTCTCCGAGTGAGTTGCCTAGCCGGATCGAAGCTAGTGGATTGAGCTGACAGTGCACAGTTTCTGGAGCAAGGTCAACGGGTTCACGCATACCCCCGTAAACGCAGTCTGGCTCGTCGTAGTCTTTTGCAGCTGCCTCGATCTGATCGGCATTGGAAGCACTTTGACCATCACGGCGATATTCAACATCACCGCACCTGCCCTGGACATCAGCTACATCGCTGTCATCATTGCCCACCGATGGTATGAAGGCACTGTTGTCTTCCACCCTGGACCATACACGATGGGCAGGTGGAGCAAACCAGTCAATGCGATTGCAGTAATATGGGTCATATTCATCAGTGTCGTCCTCTTCTTCCCGACCATCAAGCCGGTTCGGCCAGACAACATGAACTACGCCATCTGTGTGGCAGCCTTTATCGGTCTTTTCAGTACAATGTGGTGGTATGCAGGAGCGAGGAAGAAGTATACTGGCCCTCGCACGAGCGACACTATCGACATGCTTCCACCCGAAGACCCAGAAGACATTCTCAGCGATTACGACCGGCCTTAGTGCAACGACGGAGCACCAGGGTTGCAACCTTGCACATATGCGCAACGAGCGACACAAGCACAAAATACAACGACTTTTACGACCCCAATCACCTAGGAGCATAATTTTGATAGACGACATTTGGCCGTCAAGGCGTTCACAGAGAGAGGATTGTCATTTGCTATTTTTTTTCTACCACATCGACCACTGTTCGACATTTTCCTCGTCGAACGTCTGTGGCCATTGGAGCTAACGAAAAAGGAAGTTCGGGACGAGCTTTCCTTGTTTTTTTTTCCTGCGCAGAGATACCTATAGATCGAGAGATACCCAATCGAAGATACCCGCAGATTACTCAATGCATGGCATCAACGTTGCGCTTTGCTCTCCAACTTATCGCCCCTCGTGCCCCCGGCCTTTGGCTTGGAATAGGAAGCCTCCCCCGCTCCCCACCGCTCACGGTAGTCTGCTAACCTGTTGCATGCAAATGCAATGCAGGTCAGATCTGGGCCGCACGCGCGTACATAGTTGCATGTTTTCGCGGACACTTCCCCAATCGCCAGACAAGTGCGGTGTTCGCTTTTGCCAATTGATTGGCGTTATCACCAGCCCATTACCAGTCTCTCCTAACTACTCGTTTTCCACCATCTCCACACTTGCGATGACACTTCACACATGCAGGAGTTAGTGGTGCAACTTGATGCGACAGCATCTTGCGCTATACGTCAGTCACATTTAGGCTAGAAGGAAGTCGCGCTTGTAGCCGAGAAGCAGTAAGTAAGGCCGAAGGGAAGGGGGGGGGACAAAAGTGAGACTGACTGTAATGTGTGTGCATGCTTGGAACACGTCGTACATACAGCTAAAAAAATAGAGCAATGAATGGGATGCCTTGACAGAGGGATGAGTAAGATGAATCTATGGGAACAAGTGAAGTCTCTCTAGCGAAGAGACCGATGTGACCGCCGTAGCCGCAACTTGATTGATCGCCGCTGGCTTCTTGTTTTCCCCATTCCCCTCTCCCTTGTCCAATCCAAACCTGGTAGATCGCCTCACTCGGACATTGTCGATGTAGTATGTCTGTCTGTCTGTGTGTATGCCAACGCAGAGTAAAAAAGCCATCATTCAAACATGTGCATCACTCGGTCAAACTGCATCGCATTCGTTGTTGTTGTTTTTCCCCTTTCCCCCGATAGCCGCGCCTGCAGCTTTACGCGTGAGTACAGTAGATTGGAAAGTGGAGTGGAAAGGGAAAACTAAAAAAAAATGTACGAATTAATAGCCAGCTGAGGTTCCTTTCCCTGTCCGTCCCCCCCGCGGATTTGAGACGGAAAAAATGTCCGCATCTTCAGGGTATAAAGGGTAGTTAGAGAGACACGTGTTTATGGGGTCACTACATACGTCGGATGTACACCCCTGTCCGTCTCGTCGAGTAAGAGAAGAAGAAGATGAAGAAGCAGTGGCAAAGTGGATATATATCCCAGCGTTGATGTAGTAGACGCTTTGTTGGTGGATATAGAGGTACAGAGGTACAGGGATAGATAGAGAGAGAGAGAGAGAGAGAGAGAGAGAGAGTACCGAGATGAACAGCCCACTGGCGGTGTGCGCTTATCGAGTCAAGGGAAAAGGCGCAGAAATAGATACACATCTCGCTGCATGCGTTTTCCTAACACGTAGCAAGTGAGGTAGCAGCAGCGGGAGGGTGGGTGGGTTTTTTTTCCAGCTTGTCTCCAGGGGAAGGGGTAAAATATAAAAGGAAGGATATGGTAGCTAGTTTGACGATGATGATAATGTAGCACAAAGTCATCTTTGCGGTTCTTTGTCTCTACTACTCCACTGATGTAGTACTTGTAATCGGCAATAGAGGGAGAAACCTCTTGTTTTCACCTCGACTACCTAGAAGAAAAGAAAAGAAAAGAAAAGAAAAAAGAGGGACACACAAACCTGTTTATATCATATAACAAGTAACTTGGAAAGTGAAATTATACAAAAGACGCAACGGGGGTAAGAGGTAACGTAAAACATGAGTTGAGTTTCTCTACGCTTACTACTGTACAAGTATTAGGTCGTATAAACAGAAGACAGAAGAAGCTCTTTATACGTACAAGACTTGTTTCTTCTAGATGTAGCAACTTCCCTTACTCTTCTCTCCTATCTATCTGTCTAAGAGGACCGTTAGTGCTTACTTCTTCTTCTTCTTCTCCTTACCCTTGTTTTATTTCCTTTCTCCATGGAAAACAAAGGCAACGCTACACCTCCGTGGTACACAAGTGCTCATATAACCCCAGAAGCAATGCTCTCTATCATACGTCAAACGCGACCTTGTAAGTATTTAGTCGACGCCAAGTGCGAGTATGGAGATTTGCACCCATCGTTGTTGAACATGTCGCGTACACCTACCGTGTGAGCTTACTGCAAAGCTTATTGTGGCAAGATTGAGCCTACGTATAAAATGTTCCATCTAGTGCAGACCAGACACGTCTACGCTTGGCACATATGTCAAGCAAACAAAAGCATACAAAATAACGGTAGTGGGACTTTCCATCCGTCAAGATGGAAGAAATTGCCTTTTGTAACAGAGCTGAAAGTGCCGAAAGCGTAAAGAGCAAGCAGCGACTTACCTCTGGCAAACAAGCAGAGCGTCAAGTGACTACAAGTATCGTTTATATAATTTTTGTATTGATTTAATGTATAAAAGTCATGTCTGCTGAATATGATCTACCATCTCAGCTCTGAGTAAAGAAAAGAAGAAGAAAAAAAAAGTAGTAGACAAGCAAGGGTATTCTCGATAGTCGCGCAACATGACACAAGTGCATGTTCAATCCGGAAAGGATAGTAAGAAAGATGTAAAAAAAAAGGAAAGGGTTTTTGTCAAGTGTGTGTAAACATATCGACATCAAAGTCAAAACATGTTATCCCTTCACGACCGTCCCTTTATTCGGTGTTCGTCGTCAATGGTGTTTTTCTGCCGTAAATGTCGTTGCGTTGGTGGGTGTTTTTTTTTCTTCGCGGCTTGGGTCGCAGTGTAGTGGTGAGAGCTGTTGTTTTTTTTCGTCTTCCTGGCGTGCGACCTCGAGTAGCAGAAACATGGAGCTTGGCTACCGTATAGCGCATCGTCGGTCGTACAACCTCTCCCCTGCGTCAGGCACCCAGCTGTGGTGTGTTGTTGCTCTCGTGTTTATTCGTCCATTGTTGACGGCGTAGAGCGAAATAGCCTTCAGCTCAATTACACAGGCAACCTATGATCGCCCAGTGTTGGTGCGCCCTAGTTCCTTTATACGTATGGAAGGCATGACGCTGAAGCGCTTGCTACCGGTCGAGCTGGTAGACTTTGCCGAAGGGGGCGCAGAGCTATAGACGTATTCGCCGTCGACGTAATGCGCATCACTGATGAAAGTCGTGCGCTTTTCGCGGCGTGTGTAGCGCTGTTCGAGACGGTATAGTTCAAGACCTAGAGACAAGCACTCCTGTCAGCTGATGGTTCCACGACAGTAAGGGACAGGGCCGGGATAGAGTCCGACGAAGCGAGGCGAGACGTACGAGCTTGCAGTTTCTCAATGAGACCCATTGTGTGTTGTGTATAGTTGGTTTAGCGGCTGGTGATCCGCGTGCCGAGATGTGTTCGTGTAATGTTGGAGCAGTACCAAGCGGCGAGGTGTCTCGAAGATATGGCACGGGGTATAATGTCGCAATGTGCGGAAAAGCCAGTTCCCTGACCAGATGATGCAGATGTGGTATCGGATTTTGAATTGATATCCGCAAGCTATTTGCGTCTTTCTTAAGCGCTTCACTGGGGTAAGATTACTTTGCAAGCGGTTTGCGTCTGGGAGCAGTTTGAAAACGAGTGTAATGGTCCAGCGCGGGAGGGGATAGATAGGTAGAAAAGAGCGGAATGGCTGGTAAAAGACGGGTCCAACGACAACGGTAGTAGCCCCGGTTCCAGAGCGAAGGAAACCCCCCGGGCACCCGTTGTTGGGGCGGGACAAATGCTAGGCGTTCCAGGTTTCATGCACTGGCAGTTCTCGAAGCCTAGGTCGCATCAAATCAGTCTAGCCAGGCCGATAGGCCCAAACGAACCAAACCTAGAAGAGCCATGCTGCCGTGTCGCGGAATCGTGATACTGTGACCATTTCCCAGCTGATCATTCGGTAGACGTCCGCTGCGGGAAGCAGATGACCGTCCCGCTTACTCCCAGGAATCTCTGCGAACCTGTGGACATGCTCTATTACGCAATGTTTCTGACGCCCCATCTCCCCAACATGGCTGGTGTCAGCTTCGGAAAGTCTCCCGGCTTTCGAGTCATTTGCTCACGTGGGACAGGGGTGTTAGCCTGAAAACTCCAAAACATGCCGACGCCACCAGCTTGGCAACGAAGCTCGCTCAAGGGGCAGCCCTGCCATCTTGGACATGGAGCAGCATCACAATCTGACAGACATTGCCATTCTCAAAAAGCAAAAAAAAAGGTGGTCTATGCAGGACGAATGGCATTCCTGAGGTAGACTTTGGTTGTTTTTTCCCTAGGAACTTGTTCGTTAGAAAATACCCGATCATGCTACATGTCAACCCCACGCATCTATTGGCCTGTCACTAGCCGAGACTCAGGAACCGTTCCGTCGACAACTGCAATTGCACCAACATTGCCTGCATCGGCGGAACCATTCAGCAATGAAATCACAGAGATGACATCCGATGGCTCGACTAAATGCCAGCTTGCCAGTGTTTGTTTTGAACTGGCGCCAACCGTGACCGAAAAGACGTGGTCTGTAGGCAGTTTGGACTGTCGCAGCGAGCGGAACATGTCTGCAAATCATTAGCGAATGAACGGAAAGACCCGGAAGTGAGAGAACCAACCTTCGTCTGTAAAGTCGTCGCCCATGCAAAGCACAAACTCGGGTGCATTACCAGGACCTTCGCCATATTCCTGTACAAGCCTCTTCGCAATTTCGCCCTTGTTGACGAACCTCGGACGCACCTCAAGGTTAGCTTTACCCGTCATGACTTCAACATCGTGTTTCTTAGCCACAGTCCTCTCGAGCTGCTTTTGACATTCTCGCGCCTGGAAGGCCCCGTACTCGGGATCAGCTCGCCGGTAGTGCCAGGTCAATGCAATCTTCTTGCGCTCGACAAAGGAGCCTACACATATATGTTAGCACTGGCTTCTTGGACCGGGGCCGAGTAGTTCTTACCTTGAGTTCTCTCAGTGTAGTGCTGGAACACGTCGAGGACTTCGCTTTGCCAGCTCATATCCGTTGTCTCGGTCAGGTTCTCCCAATCCTGACTGCGTGGGTGTCGCATAAAGCTGCCATGTTCGGCACTAAGACCAAGCTCGGGAATATGGCCCATCCATTCGTCCAAGAAAGCCTGATCTCTACCGCTGATGATCCAAACAGCATTGGTAGGGTCTGCTGCCAAAGTCTTGAGAGTTCGAATGACACGGTCAGACGGGATTGCTGCTGACGGGTCTTTGACGATTGGTGTCAGAGTGCCATCATAGTCAAACATGAACAGTCGCTTGGTAGCCTGTCGATATTGGAAGAGGAGCTTCGCCCGATCCAGCGCTGGTGTAGCAAACGACTGGTCAAAAGACGCCAGGTTCGTCATCAGGCTCTTCAAGTAGTTGTTCGTCCAAGCCTGGACATTGTTCTCTACAACATGCTTGTAAAGTTCCGCGTGGTGCATTGCCCGTTCTTCGTCGCTCTGCTTCAGGGCGTCGTGGATCGCATCGGCCACTCCACCCATGTCCCAGGGATTGATGTGTCTGGCGCTACCTAGGGAGCTTGAAGTACCGGAGAACTCAGAGAGGATCAGTGGACCGTGATTATCCTTCTGGCAGATGATGTATTCCATACTTGTGGTATTCATACCATCACGCACACTGGTAATGAGACCGATGTCTGCAATCCGAAGTAGAGCAAAGTACTCTTCGCGAGAAAGGTACTGCGGAAAGTGACGAACAGGCGTAAAGTCCAGCGTACCATAGGTGCCGTTGATCTTCGCTGCCAAATCCGAGATCTTGTTGACCACCTTTTCTTGAGCACCGTCGCTTCTATCGGTGTGAACGCCACTGGGACTTGTAACTTGGATGAGAACGACTTTGCCGTGCCACTCGGGGTACTTCTCGAGGAACAACTGGAATGCCTGGAGCTTCTGAACCACTCCACGAACAGCGTCTAGCCTGTCGCGGCCCACGATAAGCTTCTTGCCTGCATACATCTCCCGGATTCCTTTGAGTTTTTCATCAATTTCTGGGTCGCCAAAAGCCTGTCGCTGTGTTGACACGGCGTTGATACCGATGGGAAAGACATCGACAGCTACATGTGCGCCGTAGGCATCGACACCTTCCGAAGACGAGTCAAAGCCCAGTATCCGAGTGCAACATGATGAAAAGTGTCGTGAGTAGCTGTATGACTGGAAACCAATCATATTGGCACCTAGCACGCCCTCCAGAATCTCTTTTCGTCTGCTCAGGCATCTGTAGAACTCGCTGCTGGGAAATGGGATATGAAGGTAGAAACCAATGTAGATGTTTGGCAGGCGCTGGCGGAGTAAACTCGGCAGCAGCATCAGGTAGAAGTCGTGCACCATGACAATGTCGCCGGGGTTGTAGATTTCCAGGATCCTATCAGCGAACAGCTTATTCATACGGTAATAGTCTGCCCAGGATTTTCGCGCAGCACGTCCGTCTGCTGGTTCGTTTTGCTTGTAGTGGAAGAGGGTATAGAGCTCGTGTTCGGCGTAGGTCCGCCAGTGACTTTGGTTCTTCAATATGTATTCATCTTTTCCGTCGTCGACTTCGTCCACCAGCCATACCGGCACGATCTTGCCACCATGGTCACGTTCAAGCTGCTTCTCCAGTCGTGCTCGATCCTGAGGGCCGATACGGAAGCCGTTGGGTGCCTGCGCCGCCTGTGCTGGACGCTTAGGGTCTACCGGGATAGGTGCTGCAGCCTTGTTCATAGGCGCCTGCGTGGCCGGCGCGACTGAGGCAGTCTTCGCATGCGAGATCTCGCCTGTCCAGCCTACAAGGGTATGGTTCCATGGAGATGAGCTGGAGGCCAGGTAGGAGAAGGAATCGAACAAAGCAGAAGTTCCTCGTCGTGGTTCCATTTCCCAGTCGTTGCCCTGCGAGTAGCCGATAGTATAAGGTATGGCGAAAGTTGCGCTGATGACACGGCCACTCAGATTGAGCCCAGGATGCGCGGCGCGCGGGTCCAAGTCTGCCAGATCATGCTTGGTATCAGAGCCTTGCGCGTCCTTTAGGTTACTATGGGCTTCTTCGCCACTCTGCGCACCTGCTGCCTTCTCAGTCGATGCGCTTGCGTGGTCGACTCTCTGTTGATTCGAGAAATACGAGTTGGCGCTCCACGAGGGCCCAGGTGTGGCAGTCTCTGGGTCGAAAGGCAGGCTGCTGGTGTTCTTGCTATTTTTCTCGTCGAAGTAGGCAGTTTTGCCCGAAAGGTGGACGCCGGGCGTGACGGGCACATTAGTTACATCGGGATGGAGGGCGGGATGATCGCTGATGCGGGATTCGAATTGAGGCTTTTCAGTGTTGTCATCCGTAGGAGGGGCCATGGCGCACGCAGGCTAGATGGGTGTGTGTGTATGTGTCGCACTGCATGAACGTATTAGGTACTTGTAGGCGAGAAGAATAAACATTACGGTAAAGGTATGGACAGCTGGATGGTTGAAGAAGAGCGCATCACAAGGTGAGAGTCGAATCTCACCTGGTACCTAGAGCTGCTGTCTTGCTGTCTTGCTGTCTTGCTGCAGGTGCTGGGGAAGGAGCTATACAGGGGCGGTACGTACCAAGCGTCTTGCGCTACGGCTGTCACAAAAGCTGTGAGGGAAGTGTAGCTGCCTAAAACGAGGGGTATAGGCACAAAGAGAAGGGTGAGAAGACGGGATTGTGTGTCAAGAAGCTCATAGAAGCCCGGGGAGGGCAATGGTGGAAGAAAAGCTGGCGGTATGGTGGGATAGTTGATGCCCCACTAAGCATTGCTGTGACGTTGGGAACCGAACAGCAACAGCTCGGGCTTTCTGCAACCAGGTTGGCAGCTGGCTAGCAGCGCCGCCTACAATCTCGTCAAGCTTCCACGCGCTTCGCTCACTGACCGCTCTGCGAAGTTTTGTTGAGACTGTCAACATGATGTCAGCCGACTCTCATATCGGACGAGCCTGTGGGCCTCTGAGCATGTGCCGCAAGTGGACCGACGTGGACGGCCTCTGGCGCCTCGGCCTGGCGCAGGATACTGTACCGTACAGCGCGCAATCTGGCGCTTTCACTCTCTACAGATGCCATTTGACATGGAGACGGCGCACCTGTCGTCCCGGAACAGTAGCATGTGCCAAAGGCGGGCCCGCCAGAAGAGCAATTGGCAGTCCAGCATGCCCGCGGGGGTCTCTCTTTTCTCCGCTGTGGACCAAAGCAGCCTAGAGGCTTGGCACATCATATCGCGAAGACGCATGCATGCATGCATTCGTGCACAGTGAGCAAAACCACCACCTTTGTTCGTGTCGCGAGTCGTCGCCATTGCACGCCTCCTCATGCAACCCTCCCACACGCGCTTAATATGCCGCGCCCATAACCGCTATACCCCCTCGATTGCGTTATGGCAGCACTTTGTCCTGTCCAGCTCGCCCACCCCCCCTCGCCAACGCCTTCTCTCCACCGCGACAGATGCAGCACAGGCTGGCGCCGGTACCGATACCAACAATCCACCTGCCAAGCAGACGCCCACAGAGCCTGGGGGGGCCAATGGCTTCCAGCAAGCAAAAAATGGGCGTGGGGATGCCGCGGGGAGACCAAGCGGGGAGCCAGCAGAAAACTCGAGCGAGGAGCCCGCAACGGAATCCAGCACAGATCCAGAAAGGAAGTTGGGGGTGAGGAAGATGACTACAGCCAAAGGCCAATTTCAAGTTAAGAGGGCCGAAACATCGGTTTTGAAGAACAAACATGCGCAGAACGGCAGCCGAGAAGCGTCGCTTACTGAGCCCGAGAAGCTGCTGGCCAAGGTAAGAGAGGCATTCAACCAGTCCAGGGACTACGAGGGTATTGTCGTGATGCCCATGGTACCAACTACGCCCATCAAGGAGAGCTCGCTACCATGGTGTGTACATCGGGAAAGACCGATTCTGGGCATGGACAGGTACTTCCAATCGGTGCCACTTGGATGGAATTAGCACACTGACAATACCCGTTAGACTTGACATGGAGATTGATAGATTCCACAAATACTCCAGACCTACCCAGCATGAACGGACTGCTCGAGAACACATCATCGAACAGGTACGGGCCCACGTACTAGAAAGGCTTCCAAACTACCATCTCGAAGTCTTCGGCTCGCAAAAAACTGGTCTGGCTCTTCCCACATCAGACATTGACTTCCGGCTGCAGAGTCAGCGTCAGATAGACGACCCTAAACTTGCCATGTGGCCACCACCGGAAGACGAGAGGAGGAAATGTGTAGCAACACTATACCAACTCTTCAGCAACGTCTTCAGGAAGAAAGGATCCTATATTCTTACCGCGCTCCGGCATGCACGGTATCCCCTTATCGTCGCCCAAGACAAGCAATCAGGCCTGGATGTTCAGATTGTTTTGGCGAATGATACGTCGTTATCGAGAGAGATCATGGCAAGATACATGGCGGATATACCCTACCTGGAGAAGCTGTATTGCGTCATCAAGCACATTCTCAATGTTCGAGGCCTGTCCGACGTCTTTCGAGGGGGCTTCGGATCATACTCGTTATTCATGATGGTGGTCGCCAGCATCAAGCATTCGCCGCATCCGCGCAACGATGCTGCCGGCGCTCTTATGAACTTCCTCGAGTTCTGGGCTACATTTGACACAAGAACAAGGGGTGTCTCCGTCGAACCTGTCGAGTTCTTCGACAAGAAAGAACGCCCTGTCATCACCGATACAGCTAGATGCAAGATCAAGGCAGGTTAACCTTGGTAACGGTCATCTCTTCAGTCGCTAACATGCACTCAGAATGGAGAGATCAAGCCCCTCCCCGATTACATGCTCTGCCTCCGCGATCCCGCCGACGAAACGAACGATCTCGGGCGTAAAGGCATAGCCATCAAGCACGTCCAAGCCACGTTTGCGCATCTACATCGCACTCTTGCGCAAGATGTAAAGGCGAATACACGGGTTTCCCTGCTCACACCTCTCGTCGGCACCTCCTACATGCTTAACCTTGAGCGTCGCAAAAAGCTCCGAGATTACGGCGTGCGCGTGTCAGGGAAAGTGCGAATGTCGCTTGCTCGAACGGCAAAAGCGATTAGGGAAGCGGACCAGGTTGGAGAAAAGAAGCAGAAGATGGCAGCGAATGCAGAGGATAAGGGGCCGCAGGAGGCTGCGAACGACACGACTAAAGTCTTACCAACAGACGCACAAAAGACGGCGGTTCCCGAGCAGGGCAACACTGTACCGCTTTCACTAGGCACATCCGCAACTGGGACAGTAACGGACGGCAGTCAACCCCAAGGGCTGTAACAAGCCATGAAATGTAACAACGTCACCTTGTAAACCACATTATACCCTAGTGTCGCATTTCCTCCTTCACCAAATGTAATTACATGTTGACTTGGAAATTCTTGATGTATGCAGGGAGGTTTGACTGGTTGGTTAGATGATGGCAACCATTGCAGTCAAGGACAAGGACAGCAAGCGAAATAAGCCTATTCTGCTAAGAGTGATGATAGCAAGTACTTGTAAAACCTCTCCAGCATGCATGTCGTAGTGCAGAAAACTCCCATCATCCATCATGCCGTGAAAGGTATGCTCTTGATAACCGGCCGCCCTCACATTCTTCTTGTCCTATGTCGCATCCTAACAAAACCATGCCCCGTCGCTCTCTCGCTCTCTCTCTCTCACGTGTATGCCTGTCTAGATGGCGTACTTCCGGGTCCACTCGCGGGCTGTCGATTCGTAGCGGGACCGGTCGGTCTTGTAGACATGTGCGATCTCGGGAACGAGCGGGTCATCAGGGTTAGGGTCCGTCAACATCGAACAAATACTCAACAGCACTGTAGCGACGTCAGCAGTAGTCTTAGCACACATGGTTGATATCAGGATGACTGTACCTTTGGAGATGGTTAGAGCAGGGCTCCACTGGTCTCGCAGAATGTCCAGGCAGATGCTGCCATTAGAGTTGATGTTTGGGTGGTAAATGCGGGTTGTGAAGTTGACCTTCGGGGGCTTGAAGGGGTAGTCGGTGGGGAAATGGATCGCTAGGAAGAATACACCGCCGGAATATGGTGAATCGCCCTGGGGCATGTTAGTGATTGAGACGGTGTAGCGGACACGTCAGGGTCCGAGGCTTTCCCAGGGTCAAATTTCCGAGGGTGCACGTACAGGGCCCATGATGGTTGCTTGCCAGTGGAACTACCGCAAAGTCAGTATGTTTGATTCGTGTGTTTTTCTCGCCCGCAGTCATATCGGCAACAGAGCCTCAGCCGCAGGTGTCTTGCACAAGGGTGACGTACTAGATCATCTCCGATGGGGCCAGCCGAGCAAGAAGAGGGGGGATCACTGCAGGTGCCATGTCAGCCAGATATTTCCTCGTTATGGTGTTGCGAGTCTCGGGCGTTGCGTCCACGTCGTAGCGCCCCGCAGCCGGTCGCTGTCATGCGAGCAAAAGAACGAGCCTCGCCGTTGGTAGGGCAGGTGTATCACGTACCGACCGAGATCAGTAAGTTCCTTGTTGATGCGCTTGAGAGCCATGGCTACTGTGTGGGAGTGCAGATAGTGTGTGGTTCGGGGTTGCGGTTGTTGCGGTAGAGAGAGAGTTGGTGTTGAAGAGTTGAAGTGGGATGTCTGCACAGGCAAGGCGGTTAGTTAGCGGGGGGTCCAAAGAAAGCAAGTGCGGCGTATCAGCGGAAGGCGCCTCCGCCACGCTTCACATACCTCTGGCTATAGGTGAGAGACAGGCAAGCGGCAAAGTTGAGTGCAAAGGAGCGGTGTTGGCTTGGACAGGGGCGAAGGCATTTAACATGTGTCGGACCCAACCGTAAGAGCCGAAAACAATCGCTGGCCACAAAATTCACCGAGCGTTTCCTACTCAGGTGCCCAGAAGCCACGCCCGGTGGCAATCTGCACACGACTAGGGGAGATGCGTCAAGGCTGACATTCACAGTTTCCTTGCCATTCTACATGGTCACCAATACATTGGTCAGTACACTGACGCCCGTTGTGGTGGCGGCGTATAAGGTGCATGAGCAATCAGAGGTGACTCTTGCCGCCTCCGAGGCAACCTGAGAGGCGTGCATCGGCCTTCACATGGTTTGATATGCATTTGCTTCTAAAAAAACATGGCCTGTCCACGAGGCTTGCAGGCGCCTACAGCGTACATGTTTACGATGATTGGATAACTTCGCTAGATACTTTTGTGGGTTGCACAGCAACAGCACGTCACAATAGCTTCCTCATCAGGCTGGAGCAAGCTCAGAGTGACTTCCGCCTCAAAGGCTCTTTTGAAGCAATCAGCAGAACGCCTGTAGGCCTGTGATTGCTCGACCAAGGATCAACGCTATAGCATGTTAGTGGAATTCGTAGTGATAGCGTCATAACACTCACAGTGGATGTCGCTCTGGCCTTCGTACGTCTGCGTCACAAACAGATTCGCAACGTGTCTACCGATGCCATACTCATCCGAGACCGCGTTGCCACCAAATACTTCTTGCAGTCTAGTCATGGTTAGCATCGTCCTCAGCAAACGACCATTACCACTTACGTCCGGGCGTTGATCAAGGCTCGATCGCAGTTTTGCCTCTTGATCATGGATATCATTTCTGGCGCAGCCTTGCCCTCGTCCTTGAGCCGCCCGACCTGGTGGGCTGCCAGAATACCATACGCAGCATCCGTTGTAGCATCCGCCAACTTCTTTTGTACGAGCTGGTACTTGGCAATCGGGTTGTTTTTGAACTGTCTGCGCTCCAACGCGTATTCGCGCGTCCTTGCGATACAGTCTTCAAGCGCGCCGATTGTACCCCAAGCAATGCCATACCTTGCCGAGTTCAAACAGCTGAAAGGCCCCTTCAGGCCTTCAACGTCAGGGAACATGTTAGCCTCTGAAACCGGACATTCATCCAGCTGGATCATGCCCGTAATCGAGGCTCGAAGACCGTTCTTATGCTTGATTGGCGGAGTGTCGAGAGTACCTGGGGGGCACTGGTCACGCTCAACGATGAATCCTCGGATCTTGCCTGTGCTTTCCAACTTTGCCCATACAAGTAAGACGTCAGCGATGGGCGAGTTGGTGATCCATGTCTTTGATCCAGACAGCGAGTAGTACCCCTTCTTCGTGGGGTGTGGCCTTGCGACGGTCTCCATGGAGCCTGGGTCTGATCCATGATTCGGCTCAGTAAGACCGAAGCAACCCAATAGTTTGCCCTTGGCCATCTTCGGGAGAAGACGTTCCTTGAGCTCCTCGGATCCAAACTCTTCGATACCTCCCATGGCGAGCGAGCTTTGCACAGAGTACCCAGAACGATAACCTGAATCGACTCGCTCCACGGCCCTGGTGATTAATCCAGCTGCAACACTACTGACGCCGGCACACTCATAGCCCTGTATCGTGGCGCCCAATAGGCCCAGCTCACCCATCTCTTCAATGATTTTCCTATCAAAGTTTTCATTGCGATATGCCTCTGCACACGTCAGCTGGCTGCATAAAGTAGTTACAGTGTCTTACGTACCCAGGACTCTTGGAAGCATCCGCTCTTGGCAATATGATTCGGCGGTTTCTGAAATGGCCAACTCTTCCTCGGTGAACAAGTTGCTTGCATTCAACGGGTCTTTCCAGTCAAATGATACTGGCGCATGTAAGCATCGCTTTGCGATAGCTGCGGATCGGACTGGAGTGCGTAATTGCCTCGAGACATTTCTGGACGCTGATCGAAGCATATTGAATACGGTGAATGGCTGCACAGGGTTTGAGAAAATTGGAAATTATTATATCCGGAGAGAAGGAGAAGATATCCGCAATTGGACGATGTTGGCCTCGGAACCCCCCCACCATGGTAACAACCGCGGCTCCCGAGGTGGCAAGAAATCAGACACGATCACGTAAAGCATGCGGCAAGTGCTCCAATATGCTGAAATGTGGGGTATGGTATCTCACACCCATCTGAAAGGCCCTTGTAGCCTGCAGAGCCTCAACAAGCGATCATATGTAACGTGTGGGGTAAATGTGCCAAGAAATGTAGACCGTGATTACGCGCGACGCGTCGTGACGATCACTGCCGTCACTTTCTCCAGCCTCCACGCGGTTGCCTGTTCATCTACGCTGTACGCTCCAGCGGCCAACACCAATTTGAGAACGACCGCATAAATAGCGCCACAGAGAAATTCAAGATGGGTATCAAGCATCTGTACCAGCTCATTGAAGAGCACACGCCTGAGGCAGTCAAGAAGGGAGAGATCAAGAACCAATTCGGCCGCAAAGTTGCTATAGTATGATTATGACTCCCTTTCGCGGTGTTGCACCAATCACTAACGTTTACAGGATGCGTATGCATACGCTTTACCCGTCATCACTTCTCAGTCCTAACATTGTGTAGATCTATGAGCATTTACAGCTTTCTCATCGCAGTCCGTTCCGATGGCCAACAACTCATGAGCGAAACGGGTGAGACAACGTCACATCTCATGGGCCTCTTTTACCGTACGATGCGCATGGTCGACAATGGCATCAAGCCCCTGTATGTCTTCGATGGCGCGCCACCCAAGCTCAAGTCCGGTGAGCTTGCGAAGCGATTCCAGCGCAAGACTGAAGCACACGCTGCAGCCGAGGAAGCAAAGGAGACGGGTACAGCAGAAGACGTTGAAAAGTTCTCGCGGCGGACCGTCAGAGTGACGAGGGAGCACAACGAGGAGTGCCAACGCTTGCTCAAGCTCATGGGTATCCCATACATTGTTGCGCCCACCGAAGCTGAGGCTCAGTGTGCCGCGCTGGCGAGGGGAGGAAAAGTCTATGCTGCGGCATCCGAAGACATGGATACTTTGACCTTTGATACCCCAATCCTACTGAGGCATCTGACCTTCAGTGAGCAGCGCAAGGAACCCATCCTGGAAATCCATCTAGATAAGGTGCTTGAAGGCTTGCAGATGGAGCGGAAGCAGGTACGATGCCCCATCACTCACCAGCTCATGCCATGCTAACTTCTGTCCAGTTCATTGATCTTTGCATTCTCCTCGGTTGCGACTACCTCGACCCCATCAAAGGCATAGGCCCCAGTACCGCTCTCAAACTTATTCGCGAGCACAATGACCTGGAAGGAGTTGTTGAACATATCAAGTCACAGTCGTCCAAGAAACTCACCATCCCTGAGGACTGGCCTTTTGCTGACGCGCGTCTCCTCTTCTTGGAGCCAGATGTTCGCGCCGCCGATGACCCAGAATGCGACTTCAAATGGGAAGCCCCTGACATTGAAGGACTAGTCAAATTTCTCGTTGAAGAGAAGCACTTCAATGAAGATAGGGTGCGCAACGGCGCAGCCAAGTTGCAGAAGAATATGAAGACGGCGCAACAGAGCAGGCTGGAGGGCTTCTTCAAACCAATTGAGAAGACGGCCGAACAGAAGGCGACGTTGAAGCGCAAGGCAGACGAGAAGCTTGAAGAGAAAAAGAAGAAGCAGAAGGCGGATGCAAAGGCCAAGAAGCAGGCCAAGGCCAAACCGAGGACTGCTGGTTAGACGTGGTCGCGGGTGCTGGTTGCAACAAAGAGCTTCGGATGCGCACGATGGCGTTTATGGGACAGCGATACCGGTTACCTACGGCGTTTGGGGTATGCTTGCACTGTAATGATGCTCTCTATGGAGGACACTACAGATTTTATACTGTATGGTCACGCGGGGCGGGGGATCCGTAGTTCTTCCCACGGGAATGTATATGAATTTACATGAAGAATTTTTAAAAATAAATAAAGGGAAAATTGACTAGTTGGCTGATGGTGTTACCTTGACGGCCTTGAACGTGGCCTTTTGATACATGTCTCCTCCACACATGGTCATTTCTCGTCCGTGGCCAAGATTACGACAAGCAACCCATAGGAATTCACAAAATACCATTGCAGCCACGCCAAGGCCCGAGCCATGAAGCCATGAAGCTATGCGGAAATCCGCAAACCCCCCCTTCCCTCCCAACCAAAACATTCCCATAAAGGATCGTCGCGGAAATTTCAAATTGCACATGGATACCGGACAAAAGGCCTAGACCGTTGGAACTTGCGGAGAAGTGGCAAAACAAGGGGAGAGAGAGAAGAGTAGAAAACGACGATGCGAAACGAAACCCAAAACTTTGTAACAAACTTCCCCCAACATCCAACTCTGCCCAAAACTCTGCTATTCATTTCACTTTTATTCCACTTTCTTCTATTCACCGGCCCCCACACACACGCACACGCACACACACACACACACACACACACACACACACACGGATTAAAGCTTCAAATCCAGTTTTCTGTCATTTACCCTAGCGTGTGTGTGCGCGCGCGTGCGTGCGTGCGTGTGTTTCTATTTTTTTTTTTCGTTTTGTTGGTGCAAAACCTTTAAAGTAGCAAGGACAAGGAAGGGGATTTTGGTCTTGTGCTCTAGAATTCCAATAGAGTTTTTTTTCTTTGGCAAGGAAGGAAGGAAGGAAGGAAAGGGAACAAAAAAAAAGTAACTTTCAACGCCACCGCACCCGCTCCGTCTGTCTGTCTGTCTGTCTCTCTCTCTTTACGCCTAACCTGCTTTTAGCAGGTGTTTGAAAATCCCCTTAGTTCCCCGCTCTTGCCCGAGGTCCACCCGAAAGGGGGGGCACAGGTGTGTGCAAGCGAGAAAGAGGGAGAGAGAGGAGGGGGGGGGGGAGGCTAGTTGGGGTTTCCACGGACACCGAAAAAAACACGAAACTCTCTCATGTTACGTTACGTTGAATGATATGCTTGACAATATTTGTGTGTATATGCGCAATTATAGGGTGTTGGCTTATGTTGGTATAGAGAAAAGAGGGTAGTAGAATAAGGAA
>JAXRVH010000028.1:381260-402508 GCA_034640345.1 Drechslera avenae
TTTTCTCTCAGCAACTCATCATTTTTACAGGGAAATCTATGCAAGTACTGGCAGTAGTGGTAGTCGTATTCGTAAGCGTACAAGTACTTTACTTTCCCACCCGCTCACATAAACGACCTCGTGCGGAACTGAACCAAACTTGTGCCACAACTTACTTAGGGAAGGCCCGAGCCAGACACAAGTCAAGTCAAGGGAAATATGTGCCCCTTTGGGCCGATGGTGGCAAAGGCTTTCCAAATAGGCTGGGAGGAGATTAAATAATCAGGCCTTTGATTCTTGGTTGGTGGTTCTTAGGCTCGTGTTATTCGTTTTCAGCTTGCGTGTTAAATCATGGCGTCCCATGCTTTCTGCAAGTTCCTCCCATAAGCGCAAACGCTAGAAGGAGGGGGCGGAGGGTGCGTTGCCATCTAGCACGTCGCTGCGGAGTGTCGGCTTTTTTGATGATAGGAACAAACTACGAGAGAGGGACGGGCACCAGTGCATAGTTACCCAAACAATGCTCGATACCTGCTAATCTTATCTACTAACGAACACGGGATGAGGTATGGCGTGAGAGCGTGGGTTGATTAGCATCCGCCGTCGCGCCATTTAGAGTTTGGTAGTTTCAGGGTCCAGAAAGTGAGCTTGTTGATCAGGTTCGGAGGTCCCGTCGCAAACTATGAACCCTTTTATTCCTGTTTCTTTCCCCGCGCGCCCGCTGAACCATGGTTTCATGTGCAATGGAGGGATGGACCTAGTTGCATGCTGTGTGGTGCACATCTCGGCCGACATTCCCCAAGTGTAGTCAACTTGGACAAGGTACGTTTCCAAGCTGCAGGAACAGATCATCTTGCTCGCTTTCGTCCTAGGTATCCTGCTGGCCGCGTCGACGTCTGTGGCGTGTGGGTTTCAGTGGGCGGAGATGTGGTAAGGTGTCAAGCAAAGGTGTTGGGGGATCGAGGCTGGTTTCATCCTTGCTCTTTGTTTGAAGGAGCACCGCGCACCATGCCCGCAATGCTGCTTTGGGCCTTGTCGGCAAGCTTCAGTGGTGAGTAGCGCGATTCAGCGAGGCGACGTCCTGCCTTGATACAGTCCAAGACCCTGCATATGTCAGTTAACAATGTCACGGCCGGTGTTGTGCATGAGATTACAACCTGGACTGGCTTGCAGGCCAAGTTACATGGACGAAACACTAAAGCCACGCAAAACTTACCATGCTGCGTTGATAAACTTGACAGCCTTGCCACCTGACCTGGCAATCTCCTTTTGCATCTTAGTGGCAGCCAAACCACCACCTGCACCGCCGTTTCCGGTTACCGTCCCGAGAATGACATGCGTCACGGTTCGTCGACCCAAAGCGATGGAGTGCTTGGCACCGTGTACTGCTAAAAGTTGCTTGAGTTTGTGATCTGAGACCAGGGGAGCCGTAGAGCCGTTGATATAGAAGCAGAGGCCTGCAAATATCTGCTTCTCGACGAGTCCCGATGCGGCTTCTGATAGGTTAGCGTTTATACGGTAGTGATTGGGGCATGTCTGTGCAGTGAGGCTGCAGACGTACCTTGCTCGGCAATTTGCTCATGGTTTGATGATGATGATGATGGTTGCTCAGTGACCTCGACGTGATTGCCCTGTGGCAGGTTCCGGCTCGCCTTGTTGGAAGACGATGATGCTCCGGCTCGGCTCTGGTGGCCCCCTGTCATGAAGAGGCTTTTCTTTGCATCGTTTGTGCCAGTAGGATTGACGTTGCGGCCCTGCTTGGCAGAGTCATGACTGCCTGCCGCCTCGGCCGTGTCAGCTACCCTCTTGCGGCCGTCTATTATACCAGCCCTGTACTGCTCTCCAAGCCTGAGGTTGCGCGAGACACGCCACGAGGCCGAGCCAGAGACGCGATTCTCCGCGCGCTGATGGCCGGTACCAGAGCTGTTCCAAGGGTCGAAGAAGGTACGTCTGGGCGGCGCGGCGGCAGATGGGGCCGTCGGACGGGGGTTGGCGAACTTGGGCTCACATGATGAGGATGGGGGTTTTTCGGACGGGGGTGGTGTGGGCAATGGGCTCCCAGCAAGGCGCGCATCGCGTGGAGCTTCCTCGAGGTGCGGTTTGCGACAGGCCATGTTGGGTGCTTGGTGCAGGTGTTGTTGCTTTGGCGGTTAGGCTCGGGCGTCGCTGCAAGTGTGATCCGGCAGGGTACTGCAGTTTGCGGCGTTGCTCGCCTACACGCTGCTGACGACACTGATTCATTGTCCATTGACGTTGCAACGGGGCAGCAGACGGTTGCGCTCCAAACGGCAAGGTGTAGCGGGTCGACTTAGGCTCGTGTCGTGGTGCAGATGCATGTGGTAACAGGAGCGTGTTCGGTTGACAAAGTGATTAAAAACAAAGTTTGCAACTGCCAGGGTTGCTGATTCATTCTCCCTCGATCTTTGCAACAAAACAAACTTTCGCATCGATTAGAGGGCTGCCACCCTCGATGCGACGAGAGCTGTCGTTTGCGCGTGAAATGCTATCTCGATTGGACGTCAGCAGCAGTCGGTGCTGCGAGACCGCCCGCTTTCTTGGCTGGTGATCGCTGGGCCAACGCCGCCGCCAGTGCCAATGTACGCAACTCTGCAAGACGCTGAAACAGATGTGCGATTGTGATATTGACTTTGATTATCCATTACTCGTCGAATAACGGCCAAAACTTCCGACGAAGAAGCGTATCCGGAATCAAGGCAGCCAGGCTTGCGCGCCCACTCATATGTACAGAACACGAAAAAGAAAAAGAAGACGAAGACGAAAAACGAATATGCCTCCCAAAATAGTCGTATACAGCGCCATGGCCCATGCACCCTTGTTCCTGAACACCATGCTTTGCTTATCATGAACCACATAAACAGCGTTAAAAAAATTGGAGACTTTTGTCCCCCCCAAGCTAATTACTTCGGAAAAAAACGCCCGCTAAAGTGGAGAGGCTATACAATGACAGCCGCGGCTAGAACGTCGGCCTGTCCTCACAGCCTGGAAGGAGGAGAGAGAGAAGAAGAAGAAAAAAAAAAGATGGGTATTTCAATGAATCAGAGACAGTGTTGGGCCTGCAAGGTTTCGCAGCAAGCCTAGTCCTCGTCGTTTGCGTATCACGTGCCGCATCGGCCCGAAACCCGCTTCTGGCCTTTCCTTCCGGGTCAGCATCGGAGATGCATCATGCATGTGATATGCTTGGTAGACGTGGGTAGAAGGCGCAACTCGTCGGGATGTCGTGGAACAGTCATGAAGGGGCTCACGGGGCTGTTCAAGTGTGGGTGCTGGTGTTGCGGCTGTGCGAAGACTCGTACATCAGCCGATGCTTTCTCATCTGGTCCGCGTCAAAGGCCGCATCGCTGGCCTTCCGGCTCGCCAGGGACGCTGAGCTGCCGTTGCCAAACTTGATATTGGCCAGCGATCGGGCCTTCTTAACCGATTTCTTTCCCGCCGGCTCGCTTGGATGAGGGTTGAATTGCGTAATCTCTTCGACTTCTGGCCTGGGCTTGACCCGCATGCGCTTGAACTCGCGGGTGATCCTCTCCAGCTTGCTGAGGCCCTTGGTCGTCGACGTTGCATAGTGTTGCATGGGCTCAGGTGCTTGCTTCTCGTGTACGCTTGCAACTAGACTGGGCCTACGTTCCGAGCCGAAACTTACGCCAGAGTCGTGCTTCTTATCCTTTCCTAGGCCGTTCATGTAGCGGTCGAACGACTCTGGTCCGTGGGTCGACATGCAGTCCTGAATCATGTTCTGTGCAACGCGGAGATACTTGTCGACAATGCGCTGGACAGAGGGCCAGCCGGTCCGATCCTCAGGCCGCTTGTCCCTGTTGATCAACGGTAGCAGGACATCTGGTCCCTTTTTTTGCACCTGGCTGATCATGTCAAAGAAAATTTGGCGCTCCTCTTTCAAGGATTCATGGTTTAGGTACTGGGATGGAAGCTGCGTCTGGCCATGAACCGGGGGAAAGAGAGTGTTGAGGTAGCTAATGCAGTTGAGCTTGTTGAACTCGTCGTCTGAGAGATGGTTGATCATGATCTGCCAGCTGCTGTTAGTCCATGTCGACAAGTCACGAGTGGAGCGGAGAGAGCTTACCCATCGGCGAAGGCCCACCCAAATCTGCGCGTAATACGACTCGGCTTTGCGGTTCTTGCCCTCGAGGTTGTTGATCCAAAGCGCGATGCCCGGTGCTTTTTCCGCCACGCACGCCATGTCAGCATCCCACGTGTCTCTGTGAACGTCAAGCGCCTCGAAAGCCGTGGCCATCTCCCGACGTCTCCGCGTCTCCAGATCCTTGAGGTAGTCCAGTGCGGTGAGTGCCTGGCTCCAGTCGACGTCGGCGGGCTCTGGCATGAAGGTGCGGGTGACAAAGTTGACGATGAAGGCAGGCGGGAGCGCGCTGGTCCGTGTGGGCAGCGCCTTTAGTTGGTTCATCAGAGACGAGGTGAAGTTCATGGTGGCGGCTTCGGTACTGCTCCAGGCAAACGATCCGGAGATGGGCGACCCGTTGGGCGACTTGCTGAGGCCCTTGGGGAAGGGCTGGGCGCGGTCAACGCGGTTGAGCTCGTACATGGTCTTGAGGGGGATATCGTAGCTGCCGGGATACTGTAACACGTGCTCGAGGATGTAGGCCATGGACGAGCTGGTCGACTCGTCCGACGAGCTGCGGGAATGATTTGAAGGGACCATGGTGGTGGTGGTGGCTGCTATGGGGCGCGTCGACGAGATGATGGGTACGTCTCGGTGAGCCAATCGACTCCCGCGCGAGGTGGTCGAGGGCTTAGTGGTTGGTGGATGTGGGCGTGAATGTCAATGCGGGTTGGGTCCAGGTGGTTGCAGTCGGGGAGGACAGGTCAGACAGAGGAACTGGTGGGCGGATGTGTGTCCAGGTGGCTGAGGGCAGTGGGCAGCTGTATGTAGTAGTGTGCGGTAGTCCGGGTGGTGGGGGGGCAGGCAAAACAAATGAAGGACAAACGCGACCGTGCAGCGTCGAGTAGCTGGTATGGACTGGGGGAATTGTGAAGGAGCCGCGGGCTGGAACGGGCAGACAACGGGTAGGTATACAGAAAGGGTTTTGCGTTTCCTCTAGCTAACGCTTCTTCTCATGATCCCTGCGACAGGCCCGTGATGGCCGGCTACGCACTTGCATAAGTGGCGTCAGTGACAGGGGTTTCCTCCAACTTCCCCGAGCGCCAGCGTCCAAGCCGGCCTAGGTGGGCGTCGACACTGCCAGAGGGGGCGCGGGCGCGCGAGAGAGGTCGCAGACGTCGTAGTCGTCGTCGTAGTGGTCGCAGTGGCCGTGGTGGTCGCCTTTTGCCCACCCACTGCCTTTGCGTCCAGCTCCACGCCGACCCCGCTCCGGTCTGCCCAGCCAGCCTCTCCCTGCGCCGCACGCTCCTCTGCCTCTGTCCTGCGAGCAAGCAAAACGCACGTACATGATGCTGCTCACTGCAACTACGTAAGACGCAAGTATCAGCCATCCCTACCTACTTCGCCCTGCTCAAGCCTTGCCGTCTGGACGACCCATGGTCGCCGGACCCTGAGACGTCACCCTTTCACTGCGGCCCAAACCACTCCACTACTACCACCACCGAACATGGGGAGGGGGGGGAGGGGGAAGAGGGAGAGTGGGCAGCGGCGCATGTGGCATGAGCTAGAGCGCTGCGGAAAGCCGTCGTCGTTCCGGGAGCTTCCTTCACTGAGTCGTGGCGTATTGTGCCTCGATGTATTGTTTGGCCCGTCGACCACCACCACCCCCCCCCCCTCTGAAGTGCGTCCTGCGTCCCACCTAGCTGCGAACTCCACATGGGTACTCGACTGCAGCAATGCTGGACCCGTTCTTCCGCGCTGCCAATAGGACCTGCGCGATAGCTGCACCTGCGAACACGCCAGGATGAGCCTGCATTCTCTTTCACGACGCCCCTTCACCTTGAAAAATAAGGGGCAGTCTCTATGCTGATCCTTGATGACGCTGCAAAAACTCTATTGGCTTGCAAATGTTGCTGTCACTGGCCAACCTTACACCCAAATGCTCTCCGTATCCAGCATGTCGACGACGTACACACAGCATTTGTCGGCGAATCACGTCCAGACCCGCCCGTTGATCATGAAACCCCTCAGAGTTGGCTCTCGTAGCCTAGACTCTGAGCACGACGAGCTGCACCCGTGCGAATGCTCGACTACTCACGCGCTGCACCTCGTCCAAGCCGTGCTGCCCGAACGCCGTGTTCTGCACTTGTCGCACCCACAGCTGTCTATTTCAAATTGGACGAGAAAAAGCATCAAGAAGAAAACGCCACGCCCCTGGCATGTAAACCATCCACTGCTGCATTGCACCGTTAGGACCCGTCGTCGGCGATGGGCGCATCGTCGGACCGAGTCCGATAGGATTCATTGACTCTGCTAGGGCTCGGCCCAAACCTTTCCACGCTGCATGGCAAAATACACTTGCTGCTGCATCATGGACCGCATGACGGAAGCGACTTGACAGAGACTACGCAGATGATCGGCCTTGTACTTTGTCTAGTACGCCCTTCGTTTGGCCTGCAAATCATGCGCCCCCAAGATTATCTCATCTCATCGATCGAAAAGTGCGATCCCATTGCGAATCATCAGATTAACGAGTGCTTCGGGTCCAGACGTGCTGACCGGAGCGTCTCCATGCCACCTCGCCTAAGCTCGTCGCCGTCGCATGGCCGAACTGTACCTGCGTTGTACCTGCGCCTCGGAGAAAGCCTTTCTATCTAACAACGCCGCCTGCCGGGGGACGGGCACCGGTGCATGTAAGACCATTCAATATCACACACGCAGAAGCCCACCTAAGAAACGCAGCGTGCATACATGAATCAATAGAGTAAAGCCCGTTAGAATAATCTCCGTGGCGATCTGCTTGGGCCTGGCTGCCAGGCCGGCTAACATGCTCGTCGTCTCCACACCCAAACGTCCCGGCTGGACTATTATGACTCGTTGGCAGTCCAAGAGCCTACTCCTTTGGGAGCAACATGATCCTTGTAACGGGAATCATGCGCATTTGTAGGCAACGTTGCGCCACCCGAGCTGGCCCTGCACGCATGCGAACAGAGGTACATATCAACTTAATCGCTTGCCAGACTCATGACACCGCGCCATGCCATCAACTTGTCTTAGTCGCTTTCGCTTTCGCAAGGGCTGGACAACCACCCCCCTTCAGCGCCGTACTAACGTTAGGGTTGCAAACACTCGTCGTGATTACGTCGCTATCCTTTGCCAAGCTTTCCCACTTGATCTGGCCTTCTCCGGAGTAGGAGAATTGTCATCACGAGCTTACAGCCGCAGCACTCAATTTTCTCGTATCGCAATCCTACTGTCGTGTTTGGGTAAGAGTAGCTACGAGTCAGCCTCATTGTAGCCATGTTATCCTTGTTACACCCACGTCTCCTGGAAATACTGCATGGCCATATAGCCATTACATGAGGAATAGCGTCACCACTGACCTTGAGAAACCCACACTGCGCCAATGTACTCGGTCGAGCCGACGGCGAACGACGCGTACTGTCGAGCTAATAGCCCTTGGCGTCTTGTGCGTGCTGACCCCCCCAAGCCAAGCTGAACAAGAGCCTCACGAAATACGGTCATCAATGTCTGTTGCGAAACACGACCAAGGCCGGGCGGCACAAAGTGATTTTGCTTTTGTACAAGTTTCGTTTTGCGGCTTTTGCCCCATGGGGACTCGTCGCTCCTGGGATTGCCCCCGACTTGGTACCTAAACATGCCAACCTAGCGTTTTTGCTTGAGAACTCTTCCCAAACTGCTACCTTGCAGCCGCACTGAACGGCGAGCTCGCACAGTAAACGGCGAATAGCCTGTTCTAGCTACAAGGCCCTCTAATCGGAAACACATCCTACCTACCAGTCATGGCGGGGTAGTAAGGTCTTTCAACATTGAATATGTCATCTTTTTTGATGAGTCATCAGGACTATCCATCTCCAAAACAAATCATTGTCTGACAGACACACTCCGCCCCCGTCGAGTAAATCGCCCAAGGTAGACTTTACCCTCTTCAACCATGACAGCATTCTCTAAGCTGGACTTTGTAACACTGGACGTGTTCACGGCCAAGCCATATCAAGGCAATCCGCTAGCCATTGTGCGAATCCCGAATGGCCACGTCCTCGGCCAGGAACAAAAGCAAATCATCGCAAGAGAGTTCAACCTTTCAGAAACAACCTTCTTGCACGAGAAAACTGCAGCCACTGAAGACGATGAATGGACAGTCGACATCTTCATGACGTCAAAAGAACTTCCCTTTGCTGGCCATCCGACCGTGGGTACAGCATGTTATATCCTCGGACGAAGTGCTCGGGAGCGCGGTATTCAGAGCGGTACGATGAAGGCAAAGTTCAACTTGAAAGCTGGGAGAGTAAATCTGCAATACGGTTCGTGGCTGCCAGGTATGATTGAACACGGGGCATGTGCTGACTTGTAACGCCAACGCGAAGACGTAGCGAAGATGACGGTGAAGGCAGCGATACCCCATGACGTGTACGTTGATCTCTTCGCATTCCGTTTGTATAATCGAGTATTATTGGGTCGAGGTCAACGTCGGACTGATGACTACGCACTGCTGTCCATGTTTCCTTTAGCAACATCGAACCCGACAAACATGACCAAACTGACAACTCTAGCCATATCCACGACAAGAGATGCAGCAAGAAAGAACTTCTTGCGCTGCAGCCTCAACTGGCAAAAGTCCACCAACAAGGCAAACTTCAGGCTCACGATGACTTTCCCGTTGTCTCAATCGTCAAAGGCATGACCTTTGTCCTAGTCGAGCTAGAGAACGAAGAGGTGTTGAGTATGGTATCGCTGGCTGGACGAGCTTTGGTAATCGACGGCTTGAATGAGGACTGGTGTAAGACGTTCATCGGAACGTACTTCTTCGTTCGAATGGGAACGAGCGAGGACGGGGTAGTGAGACTGAGGACAAGAATGATCTTGGGCTCTTTGGAAGATCCAGCGACTGGAAGCGCAGCCAGCGATCTCGCAGCTTATCTCTCGCTAATGGAAGGTGGGAGCCGTGAGACATTGAAATACGAGATAGTACAAGGTGTGGAAATGGGACGACGGAGCGAAATCCTAATCGAGATCGACTTAACACAGGATCGGGCCATTTCTGAGCTTTATCTTGAAGGCGGCGCTGTGGAGGTGATGGAAGGGCGGTTGACCATTTGATTTTGAAACTGATGGAAGTTGATGGATCCGAACGAATGCATGTCTGCACTCTAGGTCGCAGCCACAGTCAAGATTATCAAAGCAAAACACCACGTATTGTGCTATACTCCTGTCGACCAGCCTCTCTGATTGCTGTCTGGGGAGTGGAACTCGAGAAGTTTCCGCGGGTGTTGGTTACAGATGTAGATCACTGTGCCTGAAGACACGCCCTGCCTCAGGCAAGTCGTTGTACCGAGCCATATGGGGGAATTCTGATTCAATAATCATTTAGGATGCCGGTGTGCCGAACGCCTAGTAAGGTTTGACGTGAGGTGTCTCAGGCTGCTATTACCGAGCGCACGTTCGTACAACACGCAGCGAAAGGGGGCATATGTGCTCGGCCAGTGAGGCAGAATACAGAGATTCCGAGTAGATACACGATCATTTTGTGGGCGATAACGGTGGTGTCAGCTACGTAGTGGCGGCAGATTCGCGTGCATCCACAACGGAAACCGGAAGGTGTCGTAAAGGAGTGTCCAACACGGAACGTGGGCAGACACAAGCATTTCCAAGACCCAAGTTCCAAGCATCCCATACCGTAGATCGGTGGAGGCCTCGGAATGGGGAGTGCCGTCATACAGTTGTCTGCGCAACAAGCACATTTCGGACCATCTGGAGCGACGCACCAGTGTAAGGCAGTACGCACGTTTGGTGGCTAACGGCCCTTTCGTGGTTGTCATCTGTGACACCCGTTAGGTCGAGACAGTGACAGCATAAACTAGCCGGATTCGTGGTGGAGAGGGCTTTCCAAAGACGACCCAGTGGCGCTCATGAGGGGGAGGCGTGGGTCCCGGAGTGGGCCATCTGAAGTTTCCCAATTTCCCCGCTGGCAAGATGTGATGATAACTGGGCAGATCGGGTCAAATCGCACATTCCTGCCGTGCATGCGGTCACCGCATGGCGCATAGTAAGGCATCATGAGGGTTTGAGTGTCGAATCCTCAAAATTTGGGACGATCCCCGGAAGTGACAGCCACAGAGCGGCCGCTAACCCGATTAGACCATGGCGTGGCCGGTAACGGCTAGCACGAACGGTTTTCGCGGCACTCTGTGCTTTACAACCCCAGGCCTCATACACCAACGGTTTCTTGGATCTCCTCCTCAATGCCTCACGTACTGGCATTTCCAAGAGGTTTCCATGGGAGCCTCAGTCTATAGCTGAGCGCCAATTGATGCGCGCGCTCCGTGCGTGCTGGTAGCCATGCCAGTATGGGCAGGCTTGAGACGTCTCTGCCTTCATCGCCAGTTTCATGCCCAAGGAACCACCAGCCGCCTTGCCAAGTCGAGATTTGCCTCTCTCAATCGCCAAGGACTTAAGGCAATGCATTTCCTCCAGATACCTTCTCGCTATCATCCGTCGCTTGTTCTATCACACTCCGGTTCTCCAGTTTAGGGTTACATTCCTTTCTCTTTCCTCTAATTCTTCATTCAGATTACGTTGAACGTATCTGTCCCTTTTTTTGTAATCCACCGCCAGCCGGAAGTCACTCTTTTTACAATCGCATTACTATCTATTCTAAGCCTTCATCATGCGCTTTTCAACCATACTCCCTATGCTGCTCGCAGCCGGCGTTGCCAATGCCCAAAACAACGGACAGAACAACGGCCAGAACAACGGTCAAAACAACGGACAGAATAACGGCCAGAACAATGGACAGAACAACGGTGGCAACAACGGCGGTAACAACGGCGGCAACAATTTGTGCCTCAACCCTGCCAATGTCCAGAAGAACAGCAACTCCAACGGACTTGGAGCCAACGCAGAAGCAGGACAGGCTGCCTCCGCTACGTGAGTCACCAACAAGTCTTCACCTTTTGATTCTGGTACTAATTAAACCAGGGATCCTGCCAACTTTATCAACTTCTGCACTGGCAAGACACTTACCAATGGTCTTCAAGTCAAGCAAGGCTCTTGTAACTCAATTGGTAATTTTGACCTCAACATTGCTATTTAAGTCACTTGCTAATCATTACGTAGTCATGGGAGACATTCCTGCGGTTCAAAACATGGTGTCTACCATTTTCACAAACCCTAAGAACGGTGACAACGTCAATGCAAACTCGGCCATCAACTTCTCTGTCAAGATCAACAACTTGGTGGCCGGCTCCTTCACCAATCCCGACAACACCTACTACGCTGCTCCTCAGGCTCTTCAGGGCGGCAAAGTTGTCGGCCATACCCATATCACCGTCCAGGACATGAACGGCAATGCCAACCCTGCCAACCCCCTTGACGCCCAGACCTTTGCTTTCTTCAAGGGTATCAACGATGCTGGAAACAATGGCGTTCTCTCTGCCAATCTCGCTGCTGGTCTCCCTGCGGGTACCTACCGTGCATGCACCATCACCTCTGCTTCCAACCATCAGAACGTAATCATGCCTGTTGCTCAGCGTGGTCCCCAGGATGACTGTATCCGATTCACTGTCGGTGGTGGCGGCGGTGGCGGCAACAACGGTCAGAACAACGGCGGCAACAACGGACAAAACAATGGACAGAACAACGGACAAAACAATGGACAAAACAATGGACAAAACAATGGACAGAACAACGGTGGCAACAACGGAGGCCAGAAGGGTGCACCCCAAGGCCAAAAGCAGAAAGGACGCGCGCCCGGTTTCGGTGGACGTCGTGGACGATTCGGCCGCCGCAGCTTCGCCTCGCGTGATTTCATTGCTTAAACATTTCTACAACGAATGGGGGATAGATGGATAGGGCTGACTTGAGGGTTTGAGGTGATGCATGCTGTAATGGTACTTTCCTCTTTGATGACAACATGGCCTTGTAGTTAACATAGAACGTTCTTCTGTCCCTAGAAGGGAACAGAGGGTCACTCTACGGAGGGTTGAAGCGGAGCGCTTCACTGGACTGGTTTCTGAGGGCGCTATTTCTTTTTTTCTTTCTCCCCAGAGTGCTCAGTTACAATTCATACACTGTAAGATTATTATTATTATTACGAACCGTACCATGTGTCTCAATTTCTAAAGTGAATGCTCGTTGCAAAACTATTGTTGTCATGGTCGTCGTTGCACATACACTCTTAGCCTCATGCATTGATGCATTGAAGGCGCCGAAACACAGATGTCTCAGGACCCCATGTGGCGATCAGGCACCCATATGTAACAGCCCGGTATCGTGTGCCATGATCGGAAGTGCAGAGTTCCTGCTTTTCGGCCTTGGCTGTCATTCACCATTGTGTGATTGCCTGGGCACGATGACGAGGGGTCTATGTGTCGTAGGTAGTGCGATTGACCAACGATGCGCCTCCCGCGGCGCAAAATAAACAAGATCTGGATAACGCAACGTATCAAGGGTGGGGGGATCCGCATCAGAAGCCGCAAACAGTCCTCTTTTGTGCAAATGCAGATTCTTTTAGTGCAAGTCGTTTGGCGTACGACTGGATTTTCGTCATGACGGTGGTCAAGCTGGTCTACGCATCTGACCGGAAACGATAACGCTATGAATTAGATCACTCATGATGACTCATCCGCCACCTGAAGACGTAAATGTTGTCTCTATGATACGCACGCAGCACATAAGCCCCCAAAGAATGAAGAGAATAAAAGGGGGCTTGCAGAAGCACGATTGTAATTTTGGTATCTCTGATCATGGACGCACAATTTGACAAGCAAGACTTCAGCACCATGCAACCAACAGCGCCCGCACTTCCCACCGAACTGTGGTTGCAGATTCTGGAACAAACAGACACATGTGACCTCTGGGATAATGTGCGCCTCACTTCACGAGCATTCAAAGACTATGTCGACCGGATATTTCTATCGAAGCATCTTCCTAAACTTTCGAATTCTCTTGCACTTCCACGCCGCGACCCGATAACTGGTGCACTTAAATGGCCCGGCGAGGCTATACCCCAGACCCAAATTGTCTTCTCGTTCGACAAAATGGCTGCGGATTCACGACATGCTGTCCTAAAGTCGCCCGAGTCACTTGGGAGGGGAGGGGATATGAAGAGTGTCGACGAGCTTAGGCGCACCGCTGTGCTACCAAAAGAACGACTACAGGAAGCGCCACATTGGATCAAGATTGACCGGAATCCCATGGCAGGCTTCTCTACGCTTGCGGTGGGAAGATTCGACTGGGACGAGAAGCGAAAGGTTTGGACGTGGGAGGTGGATTGGAGGAAGTTGTTAACGCAACTCTACCAAGCAAAGGGTAAGGCGAGACTGAAGAGGGGGTCGAGGCGGGAAAGAGTATATGGAGAGATTCCGAAGCAACTAGCAGGACGTTGAGATTTGTAATCTGTTCAAGCTTTTGAGATGCTTTCTCTTCCAAAAAGCAAAGTTAAAAGTCAGAATGAGAAGCTTGGTAGGGGTTTTTGAACTCCATGTCGACATCTGATGCTTCATGTGATGTGGTTTATATCACGAGCCGATGGCCTTTGCAGAAGCCATACGTTGGGCCACCAAACTAAAGGCGGCAATGGATGATATGAAGATGGCGAGGTTGTAGAACTGTAGCTCTGTCAACTCGAATTTCTACTTGGGTTGCGACTAGATGTGAGAACATACGGCCTTTCTCGAGTAGGCGCTCTCTTCTGCCTCGCTGCGCGCTTCCACAAACAGTCGGCGTAGATTTGGTAGATTGGACGGCTGTTATCCTGCGTTAGCATCCCAAGCCATACAAAGGCCAATTCTTGAACTCACCATGTTGATGTACCTATATGCAACGCCAGGACGAGGGGCGGAAACGGCGAAGCATTGGGCTAAATGTATAGGGCGCACGGACCGCCATCATCAAGGTGGCAGTCGCGAAGCTCCCGAACATTGACGTGTCCCGCGTATTACTCTAAAGGCCGCCACTTGGCTTTTTTACAAAGACAGCAATTCGCCAATTTGCCTAGATCCTGCCGAGACACTGCAATACCATCGTACCGAGCCGACCGAGGACGCACCTCACACCTCGCAAGCCGGAGCAGGAGGGGTTTGGCTGAGTAGTCGGCCTACGAGGCTCCTACGAACATGGCCGTCAATAGGATAAGAGGCGCATTTGCGCCACCGCGCAAGGGAGAAACATTCGAATTGAGGGCGGGTCTGGTGTATGATTTGTTCCCATGACCACTATAGCTGTCCACAACTAACCACCTCCCCAGGTCTCAATATGCCTACGAACGGTGAGCGCACGCAACCACGCGAGATTCACTGTCGGAAATGCTAAGAATGCGACAGGAAAGAAGCCATTCAGAAGACTATCATGTCCATGACGCTGGGCAAAGATGTGTCGGCACTGTTTCCTGATGTGCTCAAGAATATCGCAACCGCCGACTTGGACCAGAAGAAGCTCGTATATCTATACCTCATGTATGTATATTGCGCACTACTCGAATACTGGAGACTGATCACATGCACCAGGAACTACGCAAAATCGCATCCAGACCTCTGTATTCTCGCCGTAAATACCTTTGTACAAGACTCGGAAGACCCAAATCCCCTTATACGAGCATTAGCGATACGGACAATGGGCTGCATTCGTGTGGATAAGATGACCGACTACATGGAGGAGCCGCTGCGCAAAACATTGAGAGACGAATCACCATATGTCAGGAAGACGGCGGCCTTGTGCGTGGCCAAACTCTTCGATCTCGCGCCCGCCATGTGCATGGAGAATGGCTTCCTCGAACAGTTGCAGGAGCTGGTTGGCGACCCAAATCCCATGGTAGTCGCCAACTCGGTCACAGCCCTGGTAGAGATCCAGGAAGCAGCGCCGGAAACAAAGGCCCTTGTCATTTCGTCGCAACAGCTCAAGAAGATGCTTTTGGCCCTGAACGAGTGCACGGAATGGGGTAGGGTGACTCTGCTCACTACCTTGGCAGACTACAAGGCAGTGGATGTCAAAGAGGCAGAACACATTTGCGAACGAGTTGTTCCACAATTCCAGCACGTCAACCCGAGTGTGGTTCTTGCGGCCGTCAAGGTCGTTTTTCTACACATGCGAAACATCTCCCCCGAGATGATGAAGTCGTACACGAAGAAGATGGCACCGCCGCTAGGTAGGCATTTTGCTGTGCAACATGCAAACCATTGCTGATCCTCTACAGTCACACTCGTCTCGTCTGCACCAGAAGTACAGTATGTCGCGCTCCGAAACATCGACCTCCTCCTCCAAAAGCAATCCGATATCCTCAGCAAGGAAATGCGCGTCTTCTTCTGCAAATACAACGACCCGCCATATCTGAAGATGACAAAGCTGGAGATTATGGTGCGGATAGCCAACGACAAGAACGTGGATCAGCTACTGGCCGAACTGAAGGAGTACGCTATGGAGGTGGACATGGACTTTGTGCGACGCGCCGTAAAAGCTATCGGACAAGTCGCGATCAAGATTGAGAGCGCGAGCGAGAAGTGTGTCAACACACTGCTTGACCTCATCAACACCAAGGTCAACTATGTCGTCCAGGAAGCCATCGTGGTCATCAAAGACATTTTCCGAAAGTACCCGGGTTACGAGGGTATAATACCAACGCTCTGCCAGTGTATAGACGAACTGGATGAGCCTAATGCGAGAGCATCCCTTATCTGGATTGTTGGAGAATACGCAGAGAAGATCAACAACGCTGGCGAGATATTGTCGAATTTTGTGGACACTTTTGCCGAAGAATTCACTCAGGTAGGCATGCAAGTTCGAAAGCCTGCACAGCATGCGCTAACGAATGATAGACACAACTCCAAATCCTCACAGCCGTTGTCAAGCTTTTCTTGAAGAAACCAGATCAAGCGCAAGGCTTAGTGACCAAAGTCTTGCAAGCTGCAACTGCAGACAACGACAACCCGGATATCCGAGACCGAGCCTATGTCTACTGGCGACTACTCTCCAGCGACCCACAGATTACCAAGGACATTGTGCTTTCCGACAAGCCACCAATCACATCCACAATACGATCACTACCTCCTCAATTGTTGGAGAGTCTGCTTACCGAACTATCGACACTAGCATCAGTCTACCACAAACCTCCAGAGGCCTTCCTCGGACAAGGCCGATTCGGTGCGGAAGCAATGCAACGGGCGGCGATCGAGGAGCAACAGGAAGAGGCGCGAGAAAATCCAATCGCTGCGGCGGCGGCGGCAGCAGCAGCCGGTGGACAAGCACCAACGAACATGGAGAATCTTTTGGACATTGACTTTGACGGCTCCGCGCCTGCTTCAATGCAAAAGCAGCCTGGATTTGGAGCTTCTGGTTTGGAGGGTCTTGCAGGTACCCCACAACGTGTTGGATCCCCGGCCGTCAACGCGCCTGCGGCTGCGCCACAGCAATCCAACATGGACGATTTGATGGGTCTGTTTGGAGATGGAGGAGGAGGAGGAGGGACAGCTGCTCCGAGCGCACAAATGAGCAACGACGACATGATGAGCGGGTTTGCAAGCATGAGCATGAACACCAACCAGCCTCCGCCAGCGACGCAGCAATTAGGCGGTGATCAGAGTAAGAAGACCAACCAGGATCTGCTGGACCTGTTTTGAGTGTGGTGTTGTTGGACATGTCTCGGGACGTGATAGATGGCATGTATAGCAATCGAATGTTAGGCAAGATAAAAACACGTCAGCTCGAGCAAGCACATGATGGGCTATGCTGTTGCATCGGAGGCTCGTATTCCAGCCCTTCACACTAGCCAAACAGGATGATGATCACCATGCCTTTTATGTAAATCAAGTAAGCCCAGTCTCGGTCTGAGTAAGCGATCCTGGTAAGCAATCATCCGCACCTGCATCAGGCAGTATATGCAGTATGTCATGCATCAGTAGTAGGCTCTAGCAATAATCACAAGCCGCAGCAGTAATGTGAACAAGTTGTTTAGATGATGATTACTTCATTCAACCATTTCCATTCCATTAAGCATTACACTAGTAATAATATGTCGCTTTGCCATGGTGGCAGGCCCCCGGAAAAGGAAAAAAAAAGAAGAAGAAGAGGGGCCGTTGATCCACCGCATATATTCCAATCCAACCCGATTCATGCAAGTGTGCACATTCCATCCATCCCATATCACAAGGCTTCATGAGACAATAAGACCCAAACAAATATCTCCCTTATGCAGAATGCATTCAGCCGCCTATTACAAGGGCGACAAGTTTGAGGGGAAGAAGAAGACGAAGAAGAAAAAAAAGCGGCGACTGAGCGCAGGAAGCGAATGTATACAACACACACACATGGTACTTTTACAAGTTACCAGAATGGGCCGAAGGAAAAAAAACGATCGACTGGGGTATCAAAAAAAGGTAGGGGGGTTAAAATAAACGGCGCAGATAAAGCGCTACAAAGGAGGTCCACGAGGAGATAATGTGTTGTGGGTCCTGATATTGGTGACGACTCGTGTATCGTCTGATGCACTCTGTGCAGATGCCAGGGCTCGATGACGTGAAATCCATGGCCATTTGAAGGATCGCTGAAATGCTTCGCAAACAAAAACTCCGTTCCAATGCAATAGGTCGTAAAGGCCGTCACCTGGGGGCGAGAGGTGAAGTGCGAGTTTAGGAATGAGTATAGATGAGGCGGAGGTATAGATAGTCGTGGTCTTAGTCTTTGCGGATCGTGTGTTCAGTGTCGGATCCAACGGTTTCGCCTTCCCAGAGGCTCTGGCCATCGTCGGTGGGCGATCGAGCGCCGACCGGGCTTCGGCCGCCAGTGGAGTAGGATGACGAAGAGCCACTAGCCCAGTCATCCGAGTCGGACTGGGGCTGGAATTCCTCGTAAATGTCGAGCATGCTGTAGCCAGCGCCGTCGAGGGGATCGCCGATCTCGACATAATCGTAGTCCCATCGGAACTCCTTGTCGGATTGCGGACGAGGAAGGAAATTGGCACGGCCGAAGAAGTAGCAGATACCGGCAACTGGTGGATGTTAGCTGGAATTCGCGAGAAATAAACAAAAAGGACATGGAGACGTACGCAGACTGCCAGCGACCAGGTCAATGGCGTAGTGGTGGGAAAAGTACATGGTCGACCACCACAGCCACATTGTGTAGCCAACGTAGACGGGGAACAACCTGGGAAAGACGTGTCCCATAAACAAAGTCTCCAGGGTGGCCCATCCGGAGTGAAGGGAGGGGAAAGCGCCAAAGACCATGGGAGAGGCGAGGAAGGTCGAGGTGTAGATATCAATGCCGGTAAGCTTGTCGATGGCCTTGAGACCGGCAGCGTCTCCGGGAATGCTGTAGTTGGCAGGCGCCAGTCCGTACGAGTTCTCATACCACGGTGGGGAGCATGGGAAGACGATCTGAATCAGCACAGCCGTGATGTTCATGTAGCCGAAAGCGCGTGCCCAGATGGGCAGGGTGCCAGGAGGACCCCAAATGAACATGCATGCGCTGACAATAACGGGCGAGACATAGTGTACGACTCCGTAAGGCAGCCAGGCAAGGATGTCGAGAACGGTGTGCTTGTGAGCGGACAGGATGTTGCTCAGGTTGGCGCCGTAGAGGATGTTCTCGAGGGCGGGGAGGACGCGGACCCAGATAGCAGGGCGGTAGTCTGCGGAAATGTATCTAGGGTGAAATTAGCACTAGCTTGTGGTACCGTGTGTCGCAGCTCGTCTGAACTTTTTTTTGATCCAGACGAAACCATGGTGCAGGCCGAATGCGGTATACGTACTTGCAGCTAGAGAAGAGGAATAGCCAGGTAAGAGTGGGGAGTAATGGGAGCAGAAATTGGCGGGTGATGGGCAAGCAGAGCCCAGTCATGAGCAGTGTCGCAATAAACGTCTTTGCAAACGGGCCTGGCGCCTCGCTCACGGAGAGGGAGAAGATGGCAACAATGGCCAGAAAGAGGTACTGGGCATCGTATATTGACCACGAGTGGGTGCGCAGCGAGCGCAGCGTGTCCGAGGGCGAAAAGGACGTCTCGAGCGAGGCAATCGAGGACGTTGGCGTCTGGCGACTGCGTATCCGCGACTTGGTCGCCCTCCATTTCCGGCGGACGCGGTGGGGGATAAGACTGGGCAAGGCAGAGAGGCCGGGGACTTTTGTGCGTGAGAGCATATCCGAGGCGGCACTGCTGTCGAGAAAAGCGAGGTAGCTCTTGTTCGTCATGGTGAATGGGGCGAGTCTGAGGCGGCCGCTCGGGGGGGTGGTGGTGGTGGTCTGTGGCGCAGGGACGCTTTGGGGGAAAGGGCAAGGGCGACCAGAGGCTGCGCAGGTTCGGACGTGGTCTTGTCTATCAGAGAGAGAGAAAGAGAGAGAGAGACGGTGGGCGAGGCGGACAAAAAGAGAAAGACGAGCGGAAGAGGGCGGCGGACTAAAGATTATGAAAGGCAGCAGCAGTAATGGAAGCTCCGGATGGCTGAGGCTTGCACAGCGCCGTGGCCGGGGGGGTCCAGTTAGTTAGGCCTGCGACGTGAGCGGCTATGACGGGGCGGGTTAGGTAGCGAGTGCGCTCAATCTCGTTTGCAGTACCACCCGGACGCATCAATCGTTCCGCCTTGCAAAATACGAATGGTCCGATGTGTGGGAGCGATGCGATGGACGCCCACGGTATAGCCCATCTACTCCATACCTACAGTACACACTTATGCTGCTAACAGTACAAAGACGGCGAGGGTGGGCAGCCCAGCGTTTCTGCTCCATGTACCTCGAGCGCGCGTGAGAGGCACCCTTGCCGTGCGGCACCCTCATGCCATGGCCCATCGGTATGCCGGGACCCATGAGCCCTAGAGCTCCAAAGCCCTCTTTCTACGCGACCCATATCTGCAAAGCCGCCATGACATCAACATACAGCTGGCCGCATCGCGCCGCCAGCCGACTCCCAGCGACACGTCCATGACACACCCCTGCAGACGAGTACGAGATACGGGCTTCCGCTGCCCGAGCCTCATTGCTGCTGTCCTGCGCCGCCGTCTTACCGGACTAGCCCCAGCCTCAACACGTACACGGAACATGCGACACACCACCTGCACACCAGCAACAACAATAGCTGCACATGGCCAACCAGTCTGCCTGTCTGCCCTGCCTTGGCCAAACCTTCTTACACCGCATTACCAATCACGCCCCAATGCACTGCACCCAAACAGTCTCCGCCCCATCGCTGACTGTACCTACTGCTACCGCCCATATCCTCCGTCGTCTGAATAAACGCCCTCGGCATCTTGTAGCATCCGCTTCCCGCTCCCCGGGCCTGTCGCGCCTCGCTCTCGCACGACTTCTACTCCGGTTCCCACACGGGACCCAAAGTGTTTTCTTCACTACCATGTGTAATTTCCTTTTTACTTTTTCTGCTGCCCATTACACAATCACCGTTCCACCCTGTCCATGCAGCTCGCGGCTTCGGGCTTTAAAGCAAAATAAAAAAACGGACCACCGGACGAACCTAGCCTCCATGTTCTTGCGCCTCCACCACGGCTACCTCTTCGCATGCAGCTTAGTCGGCCCAAACATGGGAATCAAGGGTTTGCCTAAGCGCTAACACGCAAATCTCGGTGTGACAACAAGTCAATTCAATAGCAGACAAGAAAAATTTCCTTTGCAGCCCCATGCTAGCCGCGAACCCGCCGTGTCCCCAAAAGTCGAGATTGGGAACATCGCAATTTCATTACTCCTATCCTGACTCTGCTCGCCGCATGAAGGTGTTGTTGGGGCATGAGATGCCATGTGCAAATCCCGCTCACCATGCCCCGTTCCAGCAGTAACCTTGCTTTTGTCCCCCCGACAACGTGCAGGAAACAAAAGGACCCCGGTCGTCGGCCGTTTGCTGTCACACTGGAAATAATACACGACTTGCAAAGCCCCATGTGTTTCACGCCGCCAGGAACCGTTCCACTCAAAAACTCGCCCAACTTTGGTTAGCATCGCGATCTCGCGTCCGACAGCCCCGATCTAAAGGCATCTAGACCCCAGTCCCAAAACCCGTCCCTCCTTCCGTCTCATACTCTTCACACTCTCACCCCCTCCGCAAGGAATTTACTCCCAAACCCTCGTTGGGGGCCCAAGCGCGCAGACCTGCACACACACACACGCACGGGAGTCGGGTACTTTGTTTTCTCTGCGGTTGGCTGCCCCCCCCCCCCCTCTTGGCACTTGCTAC